>CM068834.1:68917444-69517444 GCA_028554795.2 Sinohyriopsis cumingii | reverse complement strand
AATCCTCGGGCACCCTGCAATGTTTACATACTAGAAGCATAACGTGTCCGGACTGAATCGCGCCTTTCCAAAGGGGAAGTAAAACTGTATGAGGAAGAACAATAATGTTGTAATGATCATCATTTACAAAGTTCTCGGAAATGATTACTATTATTTTGTAACTCTGTTTAAGAGCCCGCGTTAAAAGTTATAATCTAGGACGATGTGGTGGAAGATCATCTTCGCTAAGAAAGAAGGAAATGTTTTTTTCTCAAACAATTGGAATCAGTTCATTTATAACAAACGTCCTGTCGTCGTCTAGATATAAAACAAATACATTTTGGTTGTTTTGGCTAGCCATATCATTGCCATATCTGATATGTGAGAGATTTGTAAGATTTCCCGCAGGTTCTGGGTGATTTATTCTCATTATCAGTCTGGTAACTTGGTAAGCATATGTTCAAAAACTTGATATCAATTTAAAATCATAAAACAAGAGAACTAAAACTAGTCCCGCAAGGAACACGACTGTCGGCAGAATTAGAAAATGCTCCATAGCTTGCATGGAAGTAAAGATATTGTCTATATTGTCCTGGAGGATTCCAAATGTAGCTCCTTCAAGCCTGTCTGTTCTTCTCTCATTCTCATATTCAGGTCAAGGAATCTGTTATCTCCATTATTTAACTCTGTGTGTCACATTCTGATCCTCTCTCTCTCTCTTTCTCTCTCTTTATCCGTGCATATCAGAAGATATTATTTAATTACTTACAAGATCATGCACATAATAGAAAACGTGAATAGTAGCTATCAGTGATTTGTGTTTTGATTCTCTTTAACTTACTACTTTTACCATTATATTACCTGTATATGTAGAGCGAAGACCCCGTCGAAGGCATTCATTAGCCATGCTTATCTTGTCTTGGGTAAGAAACTTTTAAATTTAATTAATTAACAGTGACTCAAAACTGTATTTATTGGCATGCGACGTTCCTGTAAGAATTAACTAAAGGACCAATTTTCATAACAAGCTGACAATCATTGACATGTTATTCAGGACCTTAGTCATAGTTTTAAATGCATTACAATAACTAATAACTATTTTATTAATATCAATACATGACGTTTTTGTAATGTATGAGAAGAGTTCTAACAAGTTTTGCAAAATGGCTGCAAAGTTCAGATGAATTTCTTCGGAAGAGACAATGGAGTCAAAGGCTTCAGAAAAAGTAACAATGGATGCGGCCAATGTTCCAAACCCCATCTTTCACGAATATCAACAGGCAATTTAGCGATGTCCCATCCTCCTAGTGCTGGTTTATTTCTTTCTGGATGTCGTAACCAGAGGATCCATGACTGTAAAACTGGGGTGAGCAGCATCTGTTCAGTGATGTGATGCATACGTTCGAAGATCGTCTGAAATTGAGGTCTGTTGTCGGGGTTCAAAATCCAGCAGTCCTTCATCAGGTCGTACACGTCATCAGGACACGTATCAGGTTTTTCAAGATGAATCCCTTGTGCCTTGTTTTCTTTAATCTGTTGTGTTAAAGAAAATGTTTACAAGATAGCAGGATTGTCATATCATTCTTGAAATACGAGACAATTAAAGTTTGTAGGTCGCAAGAATCAATAATAGCCAAATAAAAGGTGATTAGGGAAATTAATACCATTTTCAGCAGAACGCAAATGTTGAAGAAAATACATTGCATCGACCGTTATTTATTGCTATCCCTAAGTTTCCTGCCGATATCACTTTTGTTTTCTCGCATTATCGAATGTATTTCATGCAATAAATATTTGGATATGCACGATGGAAGAGTCTGAAAATAAAATTTACATTGTAAAGATTGATACCATGCCAAAGATGAATGTTCAGTTTAATGTGTCGGTGTCTCATAACTAACGCGGAGGTGAATTCAAATGTTGATTTACACTGTATATAATGTGCTTACAAAAATAATACGATGGGTATTCCACTATACAAATAAAATATTACAGTGTGAAACAATCTGTGAGCGAAGACGTCTGAACTTATCTCGATGTGGTTAATATAATATGCATGTTGTATAGCCTAAGCAAAGATGGTGGATGATATATCATAAATACCTAAGTTTATGTTTCACTAGTTTCTTTTAAACATAAAATAAAATGCACAAACAGCTGAAGTTATCTGAGAAAGCATGAGTATAAAAGTAGTACTCTCCATATAATTTCCTTGATGATTGCAAAACACAGAAACACTTCAGAACTTCAAAGCAGTTTTATGCTAAATTTGTTTTGTTTTTGGATCATTTTGGGGTTAGCAGCTTTGCTGATTATGGGTGCTATACAGTATGTCATTCTATTGGTGTAGGCCAGTCCATCATATACTGAACAGGCAGATTCGAAGATTAGAAACCAACCTGTATGATTGACGGTCAGTCAATATTCATGTCAGATATCATGTTGGTAAATTTGATTCATTTTGAATCTTATTTTAAAACTTTATACAAGCCTTATTAAACAACACAATATTAATTCATCTTTCAACCGAGCCAGATTTCTGTCACACAACTCACACTGACTCTACGATTTGAGCTAGAACAGCTAGTATTAATGTGTCTAATTATTTCAACTATATATGTATTTAAAAGTACTACTGCTATTATTGTTTCTTTACTACGTTGTTATGTTTAAAGCTTAGTAAATTCTCTGTCAGAGTAGGAAGCAACTTGCAGAAGCAACGCAAGTCTTAATAGAAAAACTTGAAGATGAGTTGAGCTATTTTTGGGCCAAGTATACAGATCTGCGTGACTATTGTGCTTTTGGCACATAATTGGAAACGTTCATCAAAATTAATCAAAGGTGTCGTGATCCCCTTAAACATGTGTTAATGAATTTACTTGGCCTAATCGCAGGTTAAAGCGAATATTCATCCTAACGGTATTTAAATCAGCCAAAGGTATTTTGATACACACTAAAACTATCCATGCCGGGTAACCTTTCTAACACATTTATACTGTTGTAGTACTTCAGAGTACTGAACAAAGAATAGTTAAAGATGAGATTAAAAATCTCGAACAAAAAGTTATTTCAAAAAGGTTCATTTCTTACTGTATCGGTATCTAGCTGCTCATAGGGCACTTTGCCGTGGGAAAATATCTCCCAAAGTAATACCCCGAAAGACCAGACGTCAGACTGCGAATTGAATTTGCTTGTTTGTATGCTTTCAGGAGCTGTCCAGCGTAAAGGATATACTCTGGATGCTCCCAGCTATAAAAAAAAGGATTGGTTTCAAGTTTAGAATTAAATTAAAGACAAGTGACAATAAATTAACTCATTGGGATAATTTGTTTATTTACAATTCAGTGTTTTGAACACCATCTAATTAAGTATGCTTGTTTATCTGATGTATATTGAAAACGAACATGCTCAGGCAAAACGAGACAACTCTATAACAAAATAATAGGAAATGCAGTTTTGTTAAAATACACAAAGTAGATGAAAGCTAAAATTATAACAGACGTGACTAACTTATTTTGCACTGTGTTAAGGATATTTTATTTGGTCCGTACGGAAATATGTATGAACGAAATAGGTATAATAGAGTTCTAAATTCATACATGATTTTATTTTATTGGTGACGTAAGCAACAACAACATCGAAATCTGTACTTTTAGAAGTATGAAAGGAATTACACAGGGATATATTCTACTTAAAAGTACTTTCTGTTCGTTTAAAAAAGTATATTACATTTTAAATATGTTACAATAGCTCTTGAATACATATCTTTAGAGTAAATACATAGAAAATGATGATGTATGTATCATAAGCATTTATTTATTTACTTATTCCTCATTCTAACATTCAAAGAATACTCTTATTTTGTCAAACAATTACCAGACTAATCGTGATAGACACACGCAGTTTAACGTGAAGTCAAAAGTTTTAGTCACTTATTTATGATGCAAATTTATATCACTGACTTTAATCAATGCAGATTGCTAGAAGAATCCCTACATAGTATGTACGAAGTAAAAGTGCAAATAACATAGTTTGCTTCGATTTTAAATAACCAATTCATCAAAAGCTTTTGACAGAATCATTTGGCAATCGGCCTGCCTTTGCTAGCTTGCCACATATTTTTCGTTGAAATTGACACAAAACAGTAGATAGGTCCAATATGATTAAATGGAAAATTCGTCACAAAGGGAACCTGGAAAGGCGTCATTCAGCTACATATATGGACCGTATCATTTTTCAGTGCTGGTACTGAAAATCAGTAACACCACACTAAAAAACTTTATTTTGAAAATACGATACAGACGTAAAACCCTACGTCCCTTGCTTTCTCAATATTATAATCGGCAGTGCATACATTCTAATTAAACATTGATAATGATGCATTTGGGAAGTCACAAACAGATTTAGAATCAGTACTACAGCAGAATCGAAAGGTCAGATTTTCTTCCATGGGATGGGCAGGCCGTACAAGATCTATAGTTTATTTTGATCACAAGATCAATGTTTGAAGAATCAAAAAAACTGCCCGTGCAAGGTGCATCTTCATTTGATCCTCATGGAGAAAAGTAAATTGATGAGATAGACAGACAGACAGAGATAGACAAAGGCAGAGGGACAGACAGAGAGACCGATACAGAGAGAGACAGAGAATTATAAATATAAACTAGACAGATCGAAAAGCGCTATCCCTAAATTTTGTAGAAAAATGTTAGCTAATTGTGGGCAGAATTAATATTTAATACAACTAATACTATCATGCAGGTTACAGAAGTTCCTACTTTGCGGAGATTCGAACCCGCAGACCTCGGTTCTAATATCCGTAGAGTAAGAAATAACAATTACCTAGCCTGTATGATATTATTAGCATTAATTGCATTATATATATATATATATATATATATATATATATATATATATATATATAGAGAGAGAGAGAGAGAGAGAGAGAGAGAGAGAGAGAGAGATATCGGCATTGTTAAGGAATGACACATTCCATCAAATTCATTCCTGTTAGAATTCATGAAGGCAGTTCGTATTAAGCATCATGTAGCCGAACTCTATTAATAATATACCTATCTTGAGATATCAGTACTGAAATCAAACACAATATATCCCTTCAGGAAACTCGTATAAAAAATTATAGTGTCGTCAAAGTGATTTCGACAACTACTAGTTATGTTACGTGTACTATTATTTTAATTGTTAGCACTAACACGTGGCATAGTGCACGCCACGTTTGCCAGCGCTTTATATAGTTCATGAGGGACATGTGACGGAAACGAAAATATAGTTATTCTCCTTAGAACATATATATATATATATATATATATATATATATATATATATATATATATATATATATATATATAATCATTAGCCATACAGCCATCAAGATCTACCGACGAAATCTACTAGGGTTTACAATTCCCAGGTACACTTCAAAGTGCAGTCTCATTTCTGCCAGTCCACCACTCATCAAGCCGCTATGCGTTACATTATAGCGTAATTACTGCGTCAGCATGACAGTTTGTCTGCTACGCACGAACCCTTATATATGCAGCTATAGTCCATCCTTTTTCCGTGGAACATTTCACACATATATAGACCCATATATATATATATATATATATATATATATATATATATATCTTGCCTTATTTAAAAAGTGCACTCTTGATCATAAATATATATGTTAATTTTGATTGCTGTAGATCAATATCATATATTATGCATACTGTGTCATGTTCATGTTTCATCACATAAATTATGGTGACATTTGACATCGTCTTAAGGCAAATGACTTGCAGTCACTCATATGCAAGTGTGTAATCCTTGTCCTTTCTGACGTAACCAGCGTACCCGTTTATGACATTCCAGTTGAAATTACGATATCAAATAGTTCGCTTTCTGAATTTTAAATCAGATCGGGCTTTTTAAGAAATTTAAATGTTACTGTGGATGTTTCTTTTTCTAAAAATATTTACATTTTGCTCCATATGATGAGTATCAATATGTCCTACTATAGCCAGATCTGCGTTATAGCCCCATATATTTAGCGAAGTTCTTGCAGGGTCACGGATTTAAAGGTTTCGTACTGTTTTAAAAAAGTAGAATATCTATAAACCTCTGAATACGTTATTCAAATTTATTTGAGCAATGGATTTCATGACGTTATCACATACCAATGCCAGTAGTGAACTTCTAAATAGAATTAATCCAGTTATACCATAATCTAAACGTGTACTGGTTAACTTATGAGTTTGGCTGCATAAACAGTTACAACTGTTGATGTTGTGGGAACTGCATTTGTGACACCGACTGTGGCAATCAAGAATTATCAAACTAGAAACATCAAAATACACGACGTAATATTCTGACCCATAATATGTGCATTATATCCTAAGACCTACTTTAGACTGTTGTTTTCTGTTTGATGCGCTGGAACTGAACATGCTGAAGATGCCAATTCTTTTATTCCAGAAAGATAATTTACATCGGCAAATCATATATAGACGCTTTAAGGAGCACACATTGTGTGTTCCGTATCTTCAGTGGATAAGGGGATGCATGTTATGACAAAGAAGGCATGCCACCCTGTGGCAGTTTGGCGATTCTTGTTACGAAGTCAGAGCTGGGGTATTTTAATTTAGGGTGAGGTGTTTGAAGGTACGAAGGAATTCCATCGCCCTGCCCCGTGCTATCACTTCCTGTTTTGTCACCCCGGTAATAATGTATGTATCAAGGGCCGTATCGGTTTCTGATAGAATATGTGCATTATATCCTGCATTATGTTTGTACCTTCAACTCATCGCCAAATATAGTGTTGTCTTATAATGTCTTTCAAACGCGGTCCTGCCTGATGTTTAGCTTTGCTGTTGCAAAAACAAGAATGTTGTTTTAAATGTTAGCGTTAATTTTGCCAAGAATTTGTAGATAATACTACTGCTGACGGAAATCGCGCCACAGACAGCATAACATATTTCGAGTACAGATATGCCATCTATGACGAAGAGAAAATACCATTTTGATAACCCCCATTTTAGCTTGCGTTTGAGTGACCCATGTATCGCGAGTCCTTTGCATGGTTTGACAAATGGAAACGTTTGAGGTTTGTACTCTAGTGCGATTATTCTTCTGGGAGACATATACATGTATGAACGTGGATATTATATAATAATTTAATACGTCGTCAATCAATGTGTGTGCATACGTAAAGTATAACATTGTTCCACACTTAAACTTGCTTCATACATTAAACGGCTCAGCCGTTATATCTTTCGCTGTTAAAGGAGATTCGTAAAACGTTGATTCGATGATCGGAACTTTTACCCGGTGTGAGTGGCTAAGGCTCTAATTCACTTGTCTGCGGATAAGGAGCAAATCGAAGTAACCTTCTGTAGCCTGAGGGGAGTAGAGAACTTAAAATAGTTTCTTCACTAATGGAAAGAAGCCTTGGGATCGGGAATATGTGGTATTCATCTCCTTGAGACCACGATATAAATTCATTATAACATTACATTTTAACCTATAAACGTAACGTAGATAACTAGATTAAAGCTATTCACCTACTCAGTTTTAAGCAATGTATTTCCAGCAGCCATCAGGTAGTAGCCTCGAACATTTTCCTGCAGTTTTCTTCGACTCCTCCAACTCCTTGTGCCAGTTAATAGCCACCACTCTGTTCATTAGATGAAAACTCATCTTCTACAGGCAGCTCGTCTTTCTAGCAAACCACTTATTCCAGTTCAATCTCAAAGTCTTCTTCCCCCAGGTTAGCTAACGTGTTTCATATTGAAGAAAGACAGCGTGGCCTCCAGTAGAACCCCGGCATATCATTCGCAAATATTACAATATGCCATAAGGCTTAGTCCATCCACTCACTTATAGGTGCTGTGCGTGAAATGCTTTCGTAATACATTTCATTGTAAATAGTGACTCATTCGCCATAGTCTGAAAAGAGCATATGCTAATCACATTTCCAAACCTCAAAGAGAACGAAGAACTATTCCAGGCACTACTGGGTTGGCTTTCGCAATTATTCTTAATTCAGCAACACAGCATATTTAGAGACAGTCTGGAATAGGCTTGAGGCGCTAACGTCAAAATGTTAGAGTCAAGCGTTTGTGCAATGAAGTGAAATGCATCGACGATGCGAACATCTGGGGCATCAACATGGATGTATGGCTAACTACAAAAGAGAGGGCAAGCACAATCAAACAGAGCTACAATACTGCAAACACAGCCATCACATTAATTGATGGAAATTACAGTTGCTTTGTGTGCTAGTAGACTGTTTTCAGTGTACCGTATGCAACCACATCCATAACAAGCACGAATAGAAACAAATTGCAATCTTGCCCATTTTAGCTCTTTGGGCACTGACAAACGTCATAGACTCTACGCCCATTACTGGTAACATGCATGGGTGGTTAAATTGCTAAACACGTACGAGAAGCATCTGAGCCTAAAGGTCATGGTGGTAGAGTGTGGCGGGTGTCAGTGATGCAATGGGGCCAGAGTGGCAAAATAAAACACTTCACCACTACTCATTATTTAGCGGTTCTCGTTCCTGTGAAAACCATGGGCCTCTCTCGACGCTCTGGCTTAAATGCATCGCTATCTTGCAGCCCACCTTTTCAGTTTTGCAGAAATAGAACGCGAAACAAATATCCGCGCACTAAAGGCATAGTCCTTAACTTGTTTGTAAGGGTATTTAGCCTGACGCTCATTCAGGCTTGGTTACTGACATACGCGATAAATGTGAAAGCATCCTTATACAGGACGCTTAAGAAATGGAGTAGTCATCCAGCTGAATTGCATGCAACCTCGAACATTTTTGGGACGAAAGAAAGCAGGTTATCAATGTGATGGCCTCATGTGTTGACAAACAATACAACATTTGATTTTTCTTTGCCAGTCGTATGTTTTGTTTAGTTAAATTGTAAGGTATATAATTGCTACGGAAAAACGCGTTCCGTAAATTCTATTTCCAGAAACACACAACCATTAAAGCTTTTACCACAGCCGAGGGTGCGAAAAATCATATTACAATAAGGCAGAACGATTTCAAAGATTAGTAGATAGGATGGGTTAATAAAGGCCGATTCATGGCGTCTATTTTGCTTGTTGGTCATTGATCTAAGAAGCCGATTGGATGTTCAACAAACATGTCCAAGACCTGTCATTTAGTCTTTGCAGATGGGCTCCCTCCCTTACTTTTTTAACCCATCTTGCCGATACTGGGATTTTTTGGCCTTCCGTGATTTTCATTTCCAGGACACAGGCGAGCATGTTTTGATAATTTACCGATATCTAGCGGCGGTACTACAGGCCAATACAACCCATCGCCATTGCATTCAGGGCTTACCCGCTGATGGTATTGCTCCCGCTCCTTAGCGTATCTATTCTGTTGGATACTATCGGTTGTCACCGATCCCTTCTTGATAAGGGAATTGTACAAGTCTTCAATGTTGCTCGCGAACTCATTATGTCGTGTTGGATCCTCAAAGAGTGTCGCGATTGATATTGCAGACAATATTGCGCTTATTCAACACAATCTAGCGACAAAGTATAATTCTGGAAGACAGCATCGCCACTTTTCTCATATGCTGATCCATTATCTTGCGGGCTAGGTCGGAATGGGAAACGGTGTCGAATTCCAGGTAAACTCCACCAATGATGGGGATATCCAAGTGCAAACAATTAAGCAAATGCGTTTAGACCATTAATATATTTATCGTATCTAAACTCACTATTAGTCAGTGTATGCACGATAGGTATACTACACTCAGATGAGAAACAAAGC
Source organism: Sinohyriopsis cumingii (assembly GCA_028554795.2). Classification (NCBI taxonomy): domain Eukaryota; kingdom Metazoa; phylum Mollusca; class Bivalvia; order Unionida; family Unionidae; genus Sinohyriopsis; species Sinohyriopsis cumingii. The sequence continues at coordinate 69,507,660 of CM068834.1, read as the reverse complement.
AAACAATGACAACAATTTTCAAGTGTTATTAACGAAGGCAACGAAACAGAAACGATTATGGAAAGTTGCCATCGCTCTAAGAAATCTGATTTTTTTTTTTTTTTTTTTTTTTCAATGCATAGAGTATTGAACATCTCGGGTAGGGGCAGTACATTGTTGTGATGGGTCATTTGTTGGCGCACTTGAAATTATGTTATTCTCGTTGACAATGATTTTGAGAAGGCCAATAATAGCGACCTTTTCTATCTGAGAAAGCTTTTACCCTAAAACTTCGAGTGGCAATAAAGTCACGTAAAGGACTTTGTGTGGCTTTCTATTCGAATAGCATTGAAACAGTGTACCACCTGGTGTGCAGAAGGATATGAGAAAGCGGTGACAGGACATCGAATACATTGATCAATTTAAATTTTTGCAGAGTTTCCACCAATTATATAAGCTCTTTCGTATATTCATATGAATATCCATGACATGGGTACGTAATAATTAGAGGTTGTCAAACTACAGTTAACAATGTTAGTTATCAAGGCAGCAAAAACTAAACAAATGTGTACATGTACAGAACTGCGTACCGACTAAAAATTCACTTGTCAAAAGTTCACGAATTACAGCCTGCGTTTGGTTTAATTACAGTGTATTGGTAGTTCATTCATTCCAAAGCATCCCACTTCTGACACCAAATGTAACATGATTGACCTGAATGGGTGCTTGGAATAAATGACAACGCAACACAATGTGATGAAAGATGGAATTGTATGAAATGTGTCAATAAAAATATGTATATACTCCACAAATACAGTGTGATTCTTTTGCGCTCTAAGCGTACGACTCATTCAATTAATTTACGCAAATATTCATAAATGGAAAAGAATGTGATTCATATGTTCAAAATGAAGGTAAGATTTTTGCATTCTCATGCAATGAAAGTAAGGTTCAAATAATCTCATGTAATGAAAGTAGCATTCAAATAATCTCACACCCCTTGACAAGATCCAAAAGACCAGTGTGTCAATTAGGTAAGAACCTTGCCTTCAATCTGAAAGAGAATAAGTATTAGGAAGGGAAAAATACCCGTGTATACCGTGCGTTTTGTTAGTACTTCTTTAGATATGTTTGTAAAATGTTTTCTTTTTGGACTGATATTTAAAATTGCTTGTTTATTTACTTTAATATAAAAATCGAGATAAAGATCTCGTCCACTGGAAAGTGTAAATGCTGATTCTTTTTTATTGAAAAAGGGCTTATTTTGTAGATGAAACTGCTTTCATATTGTGAATATGTACACGATTATGAGAAAAATTCTTTTAATTTTAACAATCTTGTGGATTTGAAAAATGCCTCTGCTAAATTGATATTATCATGCACTTTGGTTCTCGGACAACATGATAATCCCTTACCTAGAAAAATGTAATCACTAATAGTTAGAATTCGCTTAGAAAGGTTGAACACAGTGTTTTTCATCTTCCGATTTCCTTTTGCCTTTTCTTTTCTTTCCTCCATCTGTTCTTGTTTTGTATTCTAATAAATCTCCTATTCTTTCTGCTATTTGTTTTGTTCGCAATAGATCCTTGAGGGTTTTCATTAGTCTTTGTATTGTTGCTATAACGGTTATTTTGGAATCCTGTGTAATTTTCTTCGCCTCTTTTTCTTACTGCAGTGCATAGGTTGCCTTTTGTGTGCATGGGGCTGTTAAGTTTTTTGCTTGATCATTTTTGCAATTGTTTTGAATGGGTCTATTATATTTTCTGTGTGATTTAGTTGACATATAATTATTGTTGTTGCCGATGCTTGTTCCATTTCATTTTCATTTCTTGGTTGTTGTTTATTGCGTGTGTGATTCTTAGTTACTGCACGTTTATTTATTTTTTTTTCATTGACGAAGTTAATTTATTCTGCTGGTTTATTTTGTTGTTGATTATCTCTTTTTGATTTCTCTCTAGTAATTTTCGATGCTGATGTTTCTCGTTGTCCAGGAAAATAAATTCTGAAACTTTTTTAAGTTGACTTAATAATAGTTCGTCTTTTTTGGATTCAGTTTTTTTTTTAAGTTCTTCATCAAAAGTGCCAGTATTGACTTTTATTAAAGTTTTTAATTCATCTCTATGTTCTTCTAGTTCTTTGCCTATGTTGATCACTCTCCTCTGATGTTCTTCTTTTAGTCCATCACATATTTCCAACGATACCTTTTCCAATATAGAGTCCATATATTTTTGGAACTTCTTTGATGCTGTATCATTCCCAATATGAACTTTTAGTTTTAGATGCAATCTCTTTGGCACAAGAAACTGTTTATCTCTAGTTAGTCATAAATTTTAGAAATGTAATACATATATATATATATATATATATATATATATATATATATATATATATATATATATATATATATATATGGACATGACACTATAAATAAAACTTGCTAACTGCACCTGTGACAAACACGAGATCGTGCCCATCAGAAAGGCATTGCACATGTACAAACAAATAGATTCTAAAACGTACTTGGTTTAGCGATGAGGTTCAAAACTGAATTTAGCAATTAACAAAAGGTCATACTATGAACGTGGTATGATATATTTAAGTCAATAATTTATTTAAATCTGTTATTTCAAATATTATCTTTTCCCAAACAGAAGTTTGCTACATTAAAGCTAAGGTTGAGGAAAGCTTTTAAATGATAAGTTCTTTTCGTTTGGATTCGCAAAGTTGCAAGGTAAAACTATAACTAATTCAGTAAAGCTGAAACTACCTGAATAAAATACAAATTACATTTATTCGCCTTCATATAAGGCGATTTTGACATTAATGTAAACGTGTAATACTTGATTTTTTGTGGTCAAAGAGGAATCTCATATATTTCATTTATGCCGTCGACAGCAGTGTAGAGAATCGATTTAGTCTGCAGAGAATAAAATGATTTAGTATCTAGTTGTTGATCAGTTGATTAGGTTATAAACATGGTGCGATAATGGGAGTCAAGGGTCTTTCCCAACGAAAAATCAAAGGCAGTTGACCAAGCCTGCCTTAAGGTATATCCCCCGACAAAATTTACTGATTGGATTAACAGCAACAATCTAACACAAGCAAACAATGCCACCATAACGGAAATGTACCGACATGTTGTTCCATTTTTATAATAACGATCTCACGTTCAGTCTCAAAAGGGAGTAGCAAAAATTCGTTATCTAAATTTGTTCTACACGTCCAAAATATAGTACCTGGTGTGCTTTCTGACAACTTTTCAAACTATCTAAAACATTTACAAGATCTGCGATGTTAGTTTAGTGTATAATAAAGATAGGACTTTTATGGAAAATTTATGTAGATCGTTCAAATCAAACCTGATTACTGACCTTTAATTCCATAAAATTACAAATACGTATGAAGGCACCGAAACATGATTCAATACCTATTTGAACAGACATTAATGACTGTGGAATATTTATGTAGATTAGTATTACTAGCCCAACCTATTTCATAATAAATTTGTTCTCTGTGACTACCTTATAGCTAAGCGGACACTAGTTGATTAGATTCGAACATTTTGCAGATTAATCACACATGGCGACAACATTTTAAATCCGTACTTTCATTCTGCACTAATATAAGTTCAGTAAATAGTTTGAATATTAGTTTGGATACAGTTATAATTTTACCAAGATCCAGTAGACATTATGTTAACACCGAGATGATAGTGTAATTAAGCAACTAGATGCTTAGTACATATAAAGAGGTTCCAAAAAGTTCACTTTTCCCAAAGAAAAAATAATAATTTAGTTAGGGATTAATTAATGTAGCAGTCAAAAATGAAGTCTTTTGATATCCTTAAAGATCATTTATAATACTGTGGTGAACAAAGGATCAGGGCGAATTCGTTTTTTGTTTTTTTTAAACATGACACTATTTACATCAGAACTGTCGATTAATGTTAAGATGCAATTAATACGAAAACAAATATGTAATCCAAAGAAATAAATACAAAATATACTTTGCGATGTTCAGCTGAAACATTAAAACGGCGTAGTTCTAAAGAGATCATTATGAATTTCTGGACAGAAATCATTGCGTCAATTGCTTACTCATTATGTCTTAAGCAAACGTTTTCTAACAGTGCCAAAAACAATTATAAGAAGATGATTTCATTTAGAAAATATAAATATATTTCGTTGCTTCCTCGACGATATTTACCAGAAACTAAAGTAAACGCCGTTTCATATAAGGGGATTGTAAATAACTGATGGCAGAGTATTAACGATTCGAAGCACCAACATAATTACACCATATGGTTCACATTTCAGATACATTCTGACGAAACATACCACTTCATCGAGATTGTAATATTCAAGAAAAATGACAGATCTAAAAACTATTAAAATTCTTGACATATTTGTTAACAGAAGTGTATTATTTTCAAATACAAATCCAATTAAGATTAAATGCACCTGTAAATGAATTGGAGGAGTATTTCAGCAATGGGCCTGTAAATGAAGTGAAATTGATGGTAACAAATAGCGATTTTAAACTAAAAAAGAAACATATGAGCGTTACACTTAAAAGAGTGAGTATTACAGCGGAGTTAACTTCAAGGTGTGAACTTGTTCTTAGCAGAAACAATGCGGCACCAGACTGTATGTACCGCATAGTTCTCATTTAGCCAAAAAAGAAATGAATAAACAAGGCTCGATAATAAGGAGCTATAAAGTATACGATTAGGTGAGGATCTGAACAATATAATACCTATCTCAAAGTCTGATGGAACTGGTAATGGAGAAAATAGAAGTTGAATCAGTTGAAAGATATGTTGTATTTTATCATTCATGAAGGGACACTAATATTAATAGATGACTGTGTAAAGATGGAACCATTTACACTAATGGAGTATTGATAGTTAGAATTAATCTTGATATATTTGATTATGACAAAAAGCAAAATAGCATTTTGTTAGATCAGTGTGTATTTAGTTTTTGGACAATTCGTATTGGTATATAGTTTTCAAACTCCCACCTCATTTTAAATTTTAAAAAATGTGGGGACATTTCTCAATATCGAAATAAATAGCAGTTTTAAATTCAAAAGTGGGGCCCCGAGTGGCCGAGTGGTGTAAACCTCTCATCGTTCATGATCACTGCCATCTCACCTCTGTCTGCATGGGTTCGAGTCTCAGGCTCGTCTAACGTGGGTACATGAGAAAGATTGTCAGTAGCTTCTCGTGGGTCGGTGGTTCTTCCCGGGGTTTTCCGGGTTTCTTCCTTAACCCGTTATACTGGCAGCCATGTTTGGCCTTTCTTGTGCTTAACAATGGCGTTAAACCGTACCACAACAACACTAACAACAGCAACATAAATCAAACGTCTTCTAATGCAATAACATGTTCAAATAATTTTGCAATATTATTCCAAAGTTTCTGTGGGATTCGCAGTATTTTCGGCTTTATTTTATCATTTCCTATAGAGAATACCTAAATTGAGAATCGTAACAGGGGTAACTTGACAAATATTAAAGTGATTATGACGGTGAATTCCCCGACTATATATGTTCCATCTGACGGTGGTAAATGTTTTTTTTCCTCGTAGATTTACAAAACATAAAAAGTAGGATAGAGTATTAACTGAAAATTAGGCACGGTGATTGAGTGCTTACTTGGTAGTATCCCTGTTTTTCAATATCTCGGGCTAATCCAAAGTCTGCAATTCTTACGCGCAGGTCCTCGGCCAGTAGAACGTTACGTGCGGCAAGGTCGCGGTGCACAAAATTCTTTGACGCCATATATGCCATACCCTCTGCTATTTGGAGCCCGATGTCAACGAGACTGAGCTGGAAAGTGATAATGAACATTTTCTGATGAACATATGAACATTTCAATTATATTGCAGATAATTATATTTCAAACTCAACGTTATAATATCATGGCTTTCCTGAATTAATGTGAAATTTGCTACGCGCATTTGTTTGCATGTACATGTGCCACGGTAGAACAACGCAATCATTTAAAATAAAACTTTAAAAACGATAGACAGTCAATAAGGTGAGCGGCCACCTGGGTTGATATATATATATATATATATATATATATATATATATATATATATATATATATATATATATATATATATATATATATATATATATATATATATATATGGGTTCCATTCTCCGTAGAGTAGTCTAGATACATGAGAAATAGTAGCAGAGAGGGCGAACATAATTTAATTGGTTCATCCCCCTTTTCGCAAAAAAGACTTCCGCGAAAAATCGAAACTTTTGTTTAAAAATCGCGATTTGACCGGGTAACTTGGACTTACCTGGCATATGGCCAGGTAAGTGTTTTTTTTTATTGCGACATCGTACGAAGAAATGTAGGCGACCGCATCGGTGCCAAGCATGAGTCGCCGCCCTCTCTCCTGCTATAAATTAAAAACTTTTGTCAAGATCAACTCGATATTTTTTCTGGGGTCATGTCAATTTATCGTTACAAACCCATGTGGAGTAGATTGTACTTGTGAGAAGAAATTTCTAAATTTGTTTATGTCCATATCGCCGCTACACCAAGTTTGATAAATATTTCTCAGTGTATGTGTATCTACTCCGTTAAACACAGGAAGAATATTGCAGTCATCCCTGATTAATTTTGGTATCTGGGTATACCGTTATGTTACATAAATCATATCAGTATTTTTGTGTCTGCCCCTGGAAAATATCCGAGCAGGGTTTGTTTGTTTATCAAGCATTACATCATCATACACAACTAAATTGTTAATAATCTGTCTAAATCGTCTACGGATGTTGCTTCACTGATGTCAGTAATAAATACAACGACATCATCACTGTGCTCATTTAACGACTTTGCATTTTCATTAAAATCCTTTAGCACTTCGTATCACCGTTCATCATCAACTGATGGTGCTACCAAATACAAGTTATCCCACTGCATCCCCTTCATTATGAAATTAAGCAGCATTTGTCTCTTACCACTTCCGGATGGTCCTATGATAATCATAGGAACATAATTTGGCAGCGCAGTATGATGCTTAACTGGTTCTCGTTTCCTTGTCGCAGAAAAGTCACTAATTTCCATGTTATAGAAATATATAAAATAATATGAATTTATATTGTGTGAAGTGCAGGACGCGCACCCCAACTGATACACTAACAACTATTAAAACAAGCAATAACAGGTCAGCGGTTACAGGTAAGTGTACGCGGTGTGGTGTAAAGAAATTTAAATTTATTCCCGGTGACAAGTCAGGGATAAAGTCAGAAAGTATTAGAAAAAAACACCAAAAAGCAAGTGGGTGATGTTGCAGCAAAATTAACAAAATTACCGGGAACTCCGTGAGCTAAGTACCCAGGAGAAAAACACCTCCCAGGGTATAATTACTGCGGCCCTGGAACCAGACTTGATATCAGACATGATGATCAAGATCAACCAAGACCGGGCGAGTATCTAATAAATGAAATTGATAAAGCGTCTCATGCTCATGGTGTAGCTTATAAAAGTAAAAACCTACAAGACAGGCATATCGCAGATGTGAAATTAATTCACGCGCTAAATTCTATAAAAAATAAAAACTTCAGAGAATTATTAGCTAATTGGTTAATAAGATCTGCGATGAAAGGTAAATTAGCGCTAGGTGCAGGTAACAAATTATAAATGGAGTCGATTTATTATTCCCCAATAGAATATTGGAAGGGTAGAGCAGCAATTAGCAAACTCGCCGAAGCAGCAAAAGTTACTCGTGCCACTGCTGAAGCGTGGTTATCCAAGCAAGCAATATGGCAAAATTACCTACCTCAGCCTAAGCAAATTCACTTTGCACATTTTGATGTTAGTGTTCCTAATGAAGTTCATCAGGCCGATATTCTGTTTTTACCACACGATACTATACGCCGTAGCACGTATAAATATGCGTTAACCGTCATTGACGTTGCAAGTAGATACAAAGAGGCAGAACCGTTATCGACAAAGACGGCTGCTGAGGTTGCTTCTGCGTTTAAAAGAATTTATCAACGAGGTAGTCTACGATGGCCGAAGCTGCTACAGGTTGAAACTGGCAAGGAATTTCAGGGTCCAGTATCGTCGTTAATGAAGCAACACAGCGTCACCATCATACGAGGACATACTGCAATTCACCGTGATCAGGCAATAGTTGAACGATTTAATCGAACACTTGCTGAGCGGTTATTTGGATATCAATACGCGAAGGAATTCATTCAAGACAAGAGATCTCGCGAATGGGTTGCAAGATAATCAAGTGTGATAACCGCATTCAATAATGAGATTACTCGAACAATCAACATGAAACCCGTTAATGCAATCACAAGAAAACATATACCCGTACAAAGACGTGATTTTTCAGCACAGCCAATACTGGGCAATGTGACTCTAAGATATTTATATGAACCTGGTGAACTTGAAGGTGGTAAAAAAGAGCGACTGATCCTGTTTGGAGTATTACGACACACAAAATATCTAACATAACTAGATCTACTGGTAGACCAGCAATCTACAGGCTGGATTCAACAGCTCAACAACGTGGATTTTTACGTGAACAATTGCAAGTAATTCCCGAAGATACTCAGTTACCACCCCAATCACTTAACTCGCACCCCTACGTCTATTACACTCAAGACAGGTCAGCATCACATTTTCACGTGTATGACCGCAATTGTTATCTTTTCTATCTACGGTAAATTGTCTTGGGTGTTTACTCGAGTGCTGCCATAGAATTATACAATTACAGCTCGCACAGTGATTATTCTGCTCTTGTTTTAGCGCTATGACGAAGTCAACATCTAGATGAAATTCTCCATTATTTTTTAGCACTTTGTTTATAACCAGTTAATTTTTTTCTTATTGTGCTATCGTCGGTTACATCATCAATAATTTCTGTAGCGTCTATAACAATTCTCCGCAGTTGAGATATTATTCTGACTCTAGACACCGCCAAGTAAACTAAGTTTGGCCACTTGATACGGTCATCAACTATCCAAACGACTGTATCAGAGATGGTTAGTCCTTGAGATGAGTGAATTGCCATCGCGTATCCTAGCGTCCATGGGGATTTATCAGAGTGTAGAGCATCTTCAACAACATTGACATCAACTGTAACAATATCATTTAATACTAAAATCTGTTGCTCAGTCTGTCCTTGTATATCAACGTCAATATTTTGTAGTTGTGTATCAGCTGGTCGATAACGCAGCGGCACTGGCAACGTTGGAAACTTCTCTCGTTGTAACTGAAACAACCGCTGTTGAAGTGTGTCTCTGACTATCTTTATACTTGCCACTATCAAGTAGTTTGGTCTCCACTCTTGCAGAAAGTCGCTCATTGAAGTCTCTGAAATTATTGTACGCATTATTTCACATTGAATTTTATTCGGCTGTAGTCTGATTCATTTATTGAACGCGTTTAATTCTGCATCAAGCGCTCTATATTGATCAGTTATCTCCTCGTAATAATCAACAAAATCTTTTAACCACAAATGTGGAGATGGTCCAACAAAAGGCGGTGGCTGACCATGATCGCCAAACATTATCACTGCGGTATTTTTCGTTAACAGCCAATCAAGAAATTCTTTAAGTGTTTCTAACGACACTGTACATATTTCGTCCTAAATAATGATCTTAGGAATATATTTCTCTCCCATTCGGTCAGGAGTCCACACACCACCGCTGTATTTGAAAAACCTGTGATCAGTACAAGAATTAACTCCTCGTTGTTTCATCTCTCGAGCGAGACTTTGTGTTGATGTTAACAGGATCATATCTGAATTTCGAAATAATTCGATAGCCCGGGTCGTCTTACCAGAACATTCCAGCCCATTGAGATAAATGGTCTTGTGTCTGGATACTGGATCATTTACAGATGGTGCACTCGACATTTCTTCAATCTGATCACCGCGATAATTATTCTTTGATTGTGACATTCGCTGATTCACAATAATTATATAATAATTTTTTGTTTTATTCTCATGAACCCCATGATGCATCATTAATTGTAAAACGAGTCAATAATTCTGAATATTTCTTGTTGATATAAAACGAATCTGTTGAAACTCTAACTGCAGCGTCAGGAAATATGTTTATCATTGATAGAAAATTTATAGAAACATAGGCAATCATTGAAGATCTTAAATGAGTATATTGAGGGGATTCGCCACTAATAAAACTAACAATTGTCCCTAACTTTTTCCCATCGGGTAGATAAATGTGTTCTCGATTACAAAATATATCTTTTGCTGTTGCATCAGCGACCACAAATTTATACTCGGCGGGATCCATAATCGATCTTGCATGATGTCGTTTATCATCATATGCTCCTTCCTGAGTAAATTTACCGATTATTTTTCTACCGAGATCCTTTGCGGTTTTTCACTGTTGTTGAGTTTAATTTTAAGAATATTGGGAGCATCATCAACGATGACATGGATGGGAGTATTGGGACATTCTCGTGCATATTCCTCAGTAACCTCATCTGCACTAATACGTTCAGGTGTTGGTAACCAAACTTCGGTCTGTGCCCGATATGATATAATTGCCTCACTGACAACCAACGATATCAATATTTTACAATCAATCATATATCGTAACAACACTATTGGTATCCAGCGTTTTTCTGAAAAGTGTCTACCGAAACAAATATAACAACACGGAAGAAGATTTTTAGCGAATTTAAATGATACCACTCGAGCAAATCCTGTCAAATCAAATTCAGGTAATGTACCATTAATCGCCACCCGTGTCATCTCGTTTGTGGGGTGTCCGAATCTTTAAAAGTACTCGCTGCATTCACCCGCTCCAAGAAGACTTCCCGGATAGCAGGCGACCATATCAGCCGATATCATATCTTTGTAATCGTATTTAGTATTCCACAATCCGCCATGGCCGTATTCGACACAACTTAGCCGCACATCCTCGAGGAATTCAAATCGCGTTGGCTTCCATAAATTTCTTTCTCTGGCAGCGTGGGCAGCAACTGACGGAACTGTACAACATTTTTTTAATAATTGCTCAGTATCCTCTGAATACCTACAAGCGAGTTTTCTCATTTATCCGTGTAGAGATTCTTGACGATATATTTCACCGTTGGGTCGAACAAATTGATCACATTCTTCGTCTTCGGAACTCTTAAACAGCCACACTGACACAGGATCGTTATTACTTGCCTGGTAAATAGCATCACATTTATTTCCTGAGTAAAATTTTACAACACGATCTCGTGGAAATATTGTAATTGCGATGGTCCACTCGTGCATGTTGTGATCAACAATTTCAATTGGGTTCCTCTCGATTTATTCACTGATTCGTATAATATTTCCATTTTTAGTGTTTTTACTATTATTGGAATTTTGAATTTATTTGATAACTCAGCGACATCATTTATTGTAGCTCCTGTATCTTTGACCTGTTCAGCCCACTTCGCTATTTTTTCACTTCGCAGATCAATTAAACCGTTTCCACGTTTCGCGTTTTAAAATGATCTGTTACTCGTTCGGCTACACAATTCAGCCTTGACTCTGTCAAGGATGAAAATCTCATTGGGACAAGATCATTAATGTTGGGTTTTTCTATCGGATAAATTCCATAAATAACTGCTTTTCCAGGATACGCTCGAGTGTAATATGATCTGTCAATCCCAGTCAGCGCTCCTGGTTTGGAATCGTTACTCAGTATGACAGTTTTTCCATTAGCAAGGACAGGATCATATTTGTCGCGGATAATCCAGTTATCTGTTTCTGCTAGGACGATACATTTTATTCTGAAAAAATATTTTCGATCACTTTGAAGGTAATCGATAATCGTTTTCGCTCGTGGATCGCTCATTACAGCGTCAAAGATTTCGTCGTCGCGTATAATTTTGAATGTCGACCAGGTGTGAGAGGCCTCATCATCACAAAATTCTTTTTTGCCATCTCTGATAATATCAATCAGATGAGTCAGAGCTCAACTCCGCAAGTCAGGGGTTAGTCTGTCAAGATCAAATCTAGAAGGTTTCCAAGGCTTGATCTTGGATAATCTCTCAAACTCCTCCATATTATAATCAAGGCAAATATTTAAATAAAAAATGTATATGATGTCTCAAATGAGAAATCAGTGCAAATGGTTTAAGGTGGGTTCATCGACTCCTTGTAACAAATCCTGCAGGAAAGAATTCTGCAGGGAACATTCATAAAGTGTTCGAAGAGGGAGTTTAAGACCAATACCATGTCTGCGATGTGGTGTTGGAGTCAGGGATAAAACACAGCTGTGTGCGAATTGTGGTGGAAAGAGATATCGTAAGCTCAATCGATACTATAATATAAAAATAATGATAGCGCGCTAAGATGCGAGCGCGATTATCTAACTAAGTTTTCAGACAAAATATAATTTAAACAAATGACATTGTAATATAAACGAACCAAGAATTTGTTCCTCATCTTACTATTAAGAGTTACGAAGCAAATCGTAATGGTGAAATTGGAAATTGCAGGTCGAAGAAACCAGTTGGTGTTATTACTAATGCTGCTTATCTGATGTTTACTGCTGGGAAGAAACATTATCACAACCATCGTTTCGTATTCGAGGTTTTTCATGGTGTGATCAAAGATGGTCTTGTGATCGATCACATCAACATAGATAAACTTGATAATTCTTTATCCGATCTGAGAGTTGTCACGCAGAACGAGAATTGTAAATTTGGAAACACTGACTGTAACGATAAGAGCGCCAAGAAAGTTGTTTCCATAAATCTAGAGACAAACGAAGAAAAAATATTTCATTCGATGAACAAGGCTGGCAAGTATTTTGACATCTGTAGGGCTTCAGTACCAAGAGTCGCAAAAAAAAATATGCAAATCCACCTTCTCCAAAAAATATAATCAAATGATTACTTTTCATTATTGTTAGAGAGAGAAGTTGAATTCATTATAGCGTAATAACCGCTTCGCCTGAAATGCCAAGGGGTATAACTCTGTGCGGCTGTCAGACTGGTTAGTAGAGTTTATCGAACCTCATCCGGGTCAACAGATCGACATGTATTTACCTGTAAATATTTCTCACGGCCCATCTCACAGGTAAATTATTCTCCCGTGTTGTATACTTTTCAAAGGAAAATGTTTTGTATATCTGTTATTGTGACTCGGTTTACATCAATATTAAATCCTATGGAAATAGTTGACTTTTCAGTAACACAAATGTGGCCAACAATCATTTTATGTTTGTCTGCGTTTACAGGTAAGGTTCGTCTGCATGTATAGGTAGATCGCTGACTCACTCATAAAGCTGTACACCTCATGAAGGTTACCCCACTAAAAACATTCAGAAAGATTGTGACCAAAAGGAAATGATCGTGGAGTGCCGAAGGATACACACAAAAGAATGTGGTCAAATGAAAAGGACTCCATGGAAGACACACCGGTCTTAAGAGGGGACCCCGTGAAGATAACCGCTCACATAGCTACTGTTTATTTTTTGTTGATTTATATATATATATATATATATATATATATATATATATATATATATATATATATATATATATATATATATATATATGAATTTTGAAAATATCAGTGATGTAATTTCTGGTATTAAAAAATTAGAAGAGCGCGGATTTAATATGTCTGATGAATTAAATCCTTTAAAAATCATTTCTGATTTTGAAACACTACAACAAAGAAAACAATACGGAGCATACATGTTGGGGCCGATTATAGATTTATAAAGAGAATTCAGACGGAGGTGTATCAATCACTAGCTGCAGTAGAAGAACAGCGACTGAATGAATTTGTCTCTGTGCCGTCCAAACAAAAAAATTAGATCAGCGCTTTCTCAGGAATACGAGGCCAGGAAGGTAATTAATACTCGTGTAAGACAATTGAAAAACATTATGTCAGCGAGTAACAAAGTTACCAGTGAAGCGATCAAAAACGAGCGCAGGTAGACTGTCAAGTAAGTAAGTACCTGGAAATGAAATCAGGTACCTGGAAATGAAATCGAAAGCAGAATGTCAATACACTGACATATTTTTTTAACTCAAAAATCAGCTGAATTTTGTAGGGCAACTGCCCCTACAAATCAAGGGCTAATTACTTTACAAATCAAGGAAATGTGACACATTTCAGTGAAAAACAAAAAAATATATATAATAATTTATGGTGGTGTTGCAACTTACAAGAGTAAAGTATATATATATATATATATATATATATATATATATATATATATATATATATATATATATATTTATTTTCACTGAAAAGTGCCACATTTGCTCAACTTTGTAGGGAAACTACCCCTACAAATCAAGGAAAACATTAAAAATACTCAACCTTGTAGGGCAACTACCCCTACAAATCAAGGAAATCTGATGTTGCTAAAAAAAAGTTGTCAGCAGCTTCAGTATTTTTTTTTTTTACTTACCTAATATTTCCTTAAGCTGATCAAATTTAATACAGGTCGTAATTTTTTAGGATCTTACGAGTAAATTAATATTTAAATTCTCATTTCTCAAATCCAAAAGGTGCCCGGATTGGTCTGTTAGTTTGAAATTTATTCTTGATAACAGCGGATTATGACATCTTAGGAAGACCGGTTTGATCGGCTCTTGCACAATCAAAAATCCGGGTGGTTTTTCCGGTGTAAATAAATAAAGAATATATCCTTGCTGGGCTTGATTTGATACTGTCATGTCCGTGCTATAGCTGCCATTGACTGCGTCACATACAAGATTGACCGCGACCACTGTGGTTATATTTACGATTTCCTTAGACACAGGTCGTCCGGTTCCTTCTGGGTCACTGTTGTGTCTGAGGATAGTTGCAGGTGGTAGTGCTTTTTGTATTGTTCAATTATTTCAGGAAAATACTCATCAATGACGTCGCTGACTGATTTTCTGAATCGGTCTGCGGTATCTCCAGGAAATTTAAAATTCGGTAGATCAGCTTCTGTTAACGAATATGCGGTTAAAAATTGTTGTTTGTGGTCTATATTTTTAGTATTAATTGTTTCCTGAACTACTCGCCGGTTAATATATTCTATATCGGACACAAGTTAATTTAATATCTCAATTTGCTTGATGATTTCGCTGCATAAAGATATATATAAAAAAAATGTTCCTGGAATCTCTGCCGTAGTCGCTCTAGTTGTGTTTTATATTCTCAATTAATGACTTTAAAACATTAAATAATGCGATCTATGTTAAGAAGACCCCCCCCCCAATCCTGTCGCCCCCACACCCATCACGCGAAGTTCGTTCATCAATAAAAGTCCACTCAATTATATCCTTGCTGAAGAAGCCAAACCTACTACCCAACTTTGCATTTTTTATACTAAATACATGATCTTTGTACGATGGAGTAATTTTGTGGTATGACTACCTGTCAGTGCCATAGTCAGACTTTTTAGGTTCTGGTGGTATTGGTGGTGCCGGCGGTGGAATATCAGGCCATCCCAATTTTGACCTGGGCAAAGATTGATGGATATCCACAGCGTGGTCTGGAGCGCTTATCTCGATTGCAGAGGAAAGCGTTGGATCGTGAGCGGTTATTGCTATCTTGGATTCTTTTCCTGTGATTTTTTTTTTTTATACGACGTTGCAATTCCTCATTGATTTCTTAGATTTGATAGCTCCCGGTTGGTAACCCAATGACGTTCCAATCTGGTGTACAATCTGGTTTATTTTTCCACGCGAATACAAACGATTTATTTGCTGGTAATCCACCAAATAATTTTGATCTGACATTTGGCCAACTGTAGTATACTCGCAACTGAGCCAGCGAGATCTTACTTGCCGGAATCGCAGCTGGAAAAGTAACGCTGAATTCAGGCATGGTGGAACATACTGTTATCATCGTGGTCTTTGCCGGATCTGTATTTTCGGCTATCTGCTGAAGTAATTATGTCATTATTTAATTGTTGAAGTTCTAAATTGTTACCAAGGACTTTATCGTATATCTTAACCATTATCACGAATTCGGAATCTGATATCGTTTCATCGCTGAAGCTTGATGATATCAACGATAACAATTTAGAATATGCGGCCATGGCTGTGTTTAATCGTGTAACCGCGTCATGGTATTTCATGTTCGTGCACGTCGATATCTTTTTCGCGATAATATTAAAAACACCAGCGATTCCAGTTAATGATGAAACGCATATTGTTACTGCTTCTGCAGTTGTTCCCGGGGTCAGCTCTGATAATGCTACTCCGGTTGATGCTACTAACGCGGATACTGAGCAAACTACAGCATCCAGCACGATTTCGCGCCGCTTGTATTTCTTGACTTTTAACGTATACTGGTCAATGACGGTTTTTAACTCTGACTGCAATTCACGCACTTGATTGTATCTATATTGCTACGCATCGAATGTTGTCGTTGACGCTGTCAAGGGGGTTATTATCATTTTACGCAGTAACCAATTGAGGTGTTTCAGCTACAAATTCCAGACACCACCAGTAAGATGTTGCGGTTAATTTCTTATCAGCTGCTTTCAGCATAAAAGTTTCTTCGGTCCCGTAATTTAATATGATAGTCACAACTCCAGAAAACTTGTCTGTGCTACGCCGCCAGGGATATGTTGTAAATATCTCAAATTTTGCAGCACTGAACACAGACAGTCAATACACACCAGTGACTGTTGCGGTATATTTGATAGTATTGTTTTTTTTTTTTTGACCACGTTGCGAATCCATATGATACCGTGTATACGATATTGGTAATATGCCCGGGAGTTACTCCGGTTGGAATTTTAATCAAACTAATTTTGTTGACTATTTCAGGAATCCCACTTACGACATCTTCTAGTGTTTTTTGGTTGTGTCGATGCTCGTATTGATATCAGAAAGTTTCATGTCAGAAGTGAGCTGAGTACCAAAAAGTTCCTCTGCAGTTTCATTAGTTCTTTGAAAATTTCTACGAAGTCTTGCAAATGAGTTTACGTGAACATCATACTGGGCCGGATGCGTGGATAGTATACCATCTATGGTATGTCAGTTAACGTCAACATACTTTTTTGCTGCTGCGTCCGCATCGGGTGTTGGATCTCTTAAAACCACTATATTGTTTCCGTTCATGCTGAGTTCACCTGTCATTGTGTCGCCGGTATTTTGTAAGCGATCGGCGACACCTTTTTTGATTTCATCTCTGATAGCTGTAAACGATTTACTTGAGTCTCTGATTTTGCCGCTGTCAGTAAACACCGGAATGTTGTCCGTGTTAGCTCCAAGAACCCTGCGAACTATGTAATTCCACCTGATATTGCTGGTTTTTAGCTTGCCGTATTGATCCTGAAAAATAACAACCTCATCTGGATCTACCCCGGATAAGTTTAAAAGATTATCGACATCATCTTTAGTCGCATATTTTGATAAATTAACATCTCGTTTTCATGTCCTTGTTTCGCTGAGAGGTCTTCTATAAATACTAACCATTATTTATTAAGGACTGACTGTTTAAATTTGCGGCATACTCATGCACGACTTTGTGAGGTGGTTTAGGTGACGCTGATATCGCATCAAGTACATTAATTACTTCACGACCACATATTGAGTACCAAATTGGAGTTTTTTTCACTGAAGTGCTTTGCACTTTATGCGCGTATTTTAGAAATTCAACTGGAGGGACTAACCCATAATAATCAAAATAAATAATTCCACGTAGATCAATCGCGTAAGCAACCCACTGAGTTCCTGGACCGTTTTTGTTATCGAGATTAATAATACCCGTTTCTAGATTATTTGGTCGTCTCGGTAATTGATCTCGCATAAAAATACCTCTGACATTTTTTATATTTAATTGTTTAGTAACATCGAGTAACTCAAAATTTGATATCTGTTTCATCTCGAAAATCGTTTTGGGTACCATGAGGGTGGAGTTCCTGGAAGTCTTAAACCTTTTCCGTACCATGAGGGTGGAGTTCCTGGAAGTTTTAGACCCCTTCCCATTTTTATATCCGTTCCCAGTTGCTTTCTTTAATGCCATTCCAGCAGCGGTTCCAACAGTACCTAACGCAGCTGCCTTTGCCACGGCTGGAGCAGTAGTGGCTATCACCGCTGGTATTGCTTCGAGAAGTGGAAATATACCTCCTGTCTTAACCATATCTTTGACAGCATTTGGTGAGAAATTAAGTTGAACTCCGGTTTTTGATTTGAATGCCTTATTGAAATGTTTTCGTTGAGTCTTGCTTCAGGGTTATTGTTGTCCCGCATACGCTTGCGTTTTTTGATCGTAATTTTTTCATCTGACCAGGAGTCAGAGTGACATTAACTTGACTGTATGACATTTTTATTAATTAACTTTTGATCTAATTGTTACATGTTTTCTACTGGTGCGTCAACGACTCTCATTCGCCCACCAACACCTTCAAGTAGCATTGTTTTATCATTGAGTATGACCGCGATTACTCTGTATCTGGCTATAGCTCCTTTGTTCACGCGAGCTCGGAAGTGTATATCAACGACAGATTGCCTAACCAGATCAAGATGGTCCAACGAAAAGTAATAAATCGGATACAGCGTTGTAAAATCCAGTTGTGATATTTGCAAACCAGTATCAATATTTTGGTCACGTCTCATAAATTTTATCAAGCGATGATATGCACGTGCTACATTATTTCGATCAAAATCCAGCTTTATATCTTCTGATGGTTCTTGATGTCATTTATTCTTAAAGATACTTCACTGACACCAACTTTGTCAAATATCATATGTGAGCGAACTTGTGAGTTCAATCGCACAGCATCTTGAAAAGCAACAAGATATGTCTTGGTGAAGAAGTACTTTGCTGCGCTGATATATGCCATGTGAACTCGGCGGCGCCGCTTTCAGTATTATCAGTAGTTGTTGTTAGCCATGATAATGCAGATTTACCACCTTGTTCCATAAAAGAAATCAACCGCTGTTCTTCGACAATTGATGGGTCATTACCGGCATCCACAATGCAAGTTTTGTTATATTTACTTTAGCATGAAGTGCTATGGTTGCAGGTTCATCAGCTCCTACAGTGTGTCAAATCGCATCGTTATCATTTTCTTTTCGTTGAAGAACATTTGTGTGTTTGGCTCCAAAAATAACCTTTCGGACATTTCTGCAGAATCCAAAGGTATGAGATAATGGAATCGCACACGAAAAACGTCTTAGATCCTTTAGCATTGCTCGACGTGTTGCAAATCCTAAGTCGTAATTTTGATTCTGTGATATTAATGCAGGTGTGTCTGCAGCTCCTTCAGCGGCTTTCACATCACCCGTATCCAAGTTCACATGATCTGGAAAGTTAGTATTTTCTTTAGCAAACATCATCATCGGACCAGCTGATCTTATATAATCGTCTGAATATCTTGCTAGACCTACAATCGTCATAGCAACGTCGACGTTATCTTGGATCGATTCGATATTTTTTACGTCTATGAGATAGTTGGCGCTACTAAATAACGCTATGGCGCCATTATTGACAAAACCAACTTTGGTGTCAGCTGCTTATGTAGTATCATCTGTTTTACCAAGTTCAACTGTGACCTCAATAAATGCTTCAGCGGGCAAGAAATATATACTTGTATCTTGAACTCTCAATTCAATTCTACCCCGTTTTTCTGGATTTACTGCTTCATAAGAATAGTACTGACAATCACGCACCAACTCATCCTTGAGCACCGGCGCATCCATGTCGAAAGTATTATAATTTGTTATCTTCTAAAACGAAGACCACTTTCCGATATCAGACTCGTGTCTATTTGTTCAACTCCTTGATTTATCATCTCCGCCAGTTTTTGATTTGCAGCCTGATTTATTACTTTACTGACATTTGCAGGCATCACTTCAGTGCTTGCCAGTTTCACTGGTCTGGTTGCTTGACCGCTTTATGGTTTGCGTATTAATCGTGCTAGTCTGTCCTTGATTGCCAAGAACTCTTTACTGGCAAAGTTACCAATGGCACCCGAGGCTTTATCACGAACATCAATAGATTTCATCGATAATTGTTTTGCGATCGGTATTGCTTTGGGAGCTATCCTTCTGAATAAACCCTGAACAACATCACCGAGTCCATCTCCGTAAGTTGCTTTATAGGTTGGTAATCGCGAGTTTATCACCCTGACCGCGGGTAGGTCTACGATAAGAATTGTGTGTGATCATTTTTATTTAATTATTATTTATCTAACAATTAGTCTCTGTGGTAACCATCAACGATCTCATCAATAAGTTCTCGGTAAACATTAATGTCCATGATACCACCCTGAAATAGTCGTCGACACATATCAGCTGCTTCATTAATTATTTCTGGTGAGTTATTTCCAGCTCGTTTTCCCCCAATGAGAACTTCTAACCGTGACACATCATTGAGACTATTATCAGGACAAGCAAAAAAGCCACTCCCCAAACCACTACCAGTGGCGCCTGGGGTTTGTGGTTGTTATTTTGTCAGCCGCTGCTGGGTGGAAAGTTGTAGTTGTGCTTCTTGTTGTGCTTGTAGTTGTGTAAAAAAACGAGATATTGCGTTATCAAATGCAATACACCTAGTATCATTCCTTCTAGCTTGATCAGCATCATAGTAGATACGAAATATCCGCTTATACCAGTTTTCACGACCTACAGCATCATTGATATACTCGGGTTTTAAAAGCTTATTTCGTCCATCATAACTTCGCACGGCAAACTCAGCTAAACCATCCATGGTTGGAACTTTTCTTTATGGATTTAATACCTATTTCGGTGTATCTATCGATTACATCAACCTTAACCTTGGCTTGTGCTGTTGCTGTTGCTGTTGTTGGTGCATCACTGGTGCCGGCACGAGTTTCACCTTCAGGTATCCCTTCGTCGGCGGATGAATGTCGAACCGCAGCTGCTATATCAGTCGGAAGATCTTGTAAAATCTTTTTTATTTCTTTAGCCCGCTCAGCAGTTTGTTTTAACAGTGAAAAATACCCTTTTTTCTTTCCTCCTCATCCATAATATCCCCCATATAGCTCTTTCGCTAGTCGCTGCAACTTTTTCAGTAGCCGTAGTGACAGTTTTAAATAACTGTTCTGTGTCCGTAGCAAATTCACCTTGTGCTTCTTGTCATTGTTGTAGTTTTTCTCTGACACTATCACGAACAGGAATATTTTTTTTGATTGCTTCTAGTCGCTCTCGTGCTAATCTAGCTCTGTGTGCTTCTCCAATATTTGCCATTACTGATATAATAATTTTTTAATTAATAGCTGCAGAGAGGGCAGCGACTCATGCTTGGCACCGACGCGGTCGCCGACTTTTCTTCGCACGATGTCGTAATAAAAAAATTATCAGTGATATGCCATGTAAGTCCAAGTTACCGGTCAAATCGCGATTTAAAAAAAAAAAAATTGCGATTTTTCGTGGAAGGCTCTTTTTGCGACACAGTGAGTGAACCAATTAGAGTTTGTTCGCCCTATCTGCTGCTGAAATAATTACTAGGTCGTCATGCGAGTGTGTCTGCTACACTCAAGTGCATATAACACCGATTGAGTAACGTCAGTTTTTGGTGATGTGTGCTTCGTCGTGAGGGAATATGGGCTCGTGCGTACAGGCAAGGTGCTGGGTGTTGTTTACCCGCGGACCTGGGTTCGAATCTCCGTAGGGTACAAATTAGAAATTTTTTAACCTCTTTGATAGTATTATTTTTATTAAAATATTAATTCTTCCCTTTATTATCAAGCAGTCTTCTATAGAATCCAGGGATAGCACTTTCCGTTCTATCTGGTGTATATTTATAATTCTCTTCCTCTCTCTCTCTCTCTCTCTCTCTCTCTCTCTCTCTCTCTATATATATATATATATATATATATATATATATATATATATAAGAATGTTTTGATCTTATTTCGCTTTATTCCTTACTTTAAAATAAATAAATGGACCCATTGTATAGTTGAAAACAATTTCATAACTCTCTTTTATCAATGCATTTGCATGTAGCTTACCTCATTGATAGCCTTGTTTCCATTTACTTCACCAAACGTACGACCTGTTTCTACAAGCCAAGAATCCAAACTTCCTTTAACCATGTATTCAAAAATCATATAACGTGTGCCTTCCTCACTGCCTACAATTATAGAAGACAAATTTAGATGATGACATACATTGTGGTCAGGAATTGTGAACGGGACATAAGAATGCGTATGAATAAACAGATATAAAGGATGACTGATACAACACACATATATTAAATCAAAATGACTTATCAATGGACAATGAAAGCATATACTTACTAGTCACGCCAAGTAATCTGAGTATGTTAGCGTGATTAAGTGCGCTCATTGCAGTGACTTCTCTGTCAAAATCAAAAGCAAGATCCCCCGAGACGCTATCCTTCAAATACTTAAAAGCCACTGTGGTAGGTTTGTTTCCCCATTCTTCTTCAAACATTTGGCCTATAAGAAATGCAAAACAATTACTGAATTTTTTTGTAAAGTAAAGTAAAAAACAGGACGAGTGTTTGTGTTTGTCATGAAGACAATGCCACCTGTTATGAAATGCCTGATATGGCTTGGCTAGACCATCACATATTCCAGGATAATTAAAGTGACGTGTTTGGCGCACCCTAGTATTTTGTAAATATACTTTTTACTTGCATGGCGTGACGCCTACATTGTTTGAGTGGCACACGCGTAATACATGTTACTGCGCGCGACTATATCTGTCACTTAGGGATCTTGACTGGGACAGCCATTAGAAGGAAGTTCTTTGTACGTTTAGCTGTCAGGGCGAGATCGCCATTATGTGTTACCTAGTTCGAGCCAACAAATGGGGTGATTTGCATTCCTTTTAGGTCAAATTAACGTCCAGATTCGCAAAACAAGCTGAATGTTATAGTATATGCTTGCGTTGTTTTATCATACGTTTAGTTTAATTCACCATGAGTGTATGGCTTATGTAATTTGGTAGCAAGAGATGGTATGATTCATATTATTGGCAGGGATATGAGCATATGTGTAGTACTCCTGTTTGTAGGTTACTGTGTCGCTATTATAACTAATACTGAAGATATATATATATATATATATATATATATATATATATATATATATATATATATATATATATATATATATACAGAGTATTACTATATCATATTTTTTATTTACCCAATAAATGTTATGTCATTCATACATTACAGAAAGTCGTACATACAGGAATATTTCAGGCGTGTTAATACTAATTCCTTTGAAACGCTCAGATGTTATTAATCTGAATGATAATCAGAAAGCAGATTATTTGAAAAGTTGTTTTCTCATATTCAGCTGACTAGGTGTGAGTGATTAGGTGTGGATAAATGGGTGCGGACTGACTAGATGTAGCTAGAGGCCACTGTAGTAGAGGTGAAAGACCATAACGAGAAATGCCAACGTGTGTGTGCAGGGAAAGACTGTGTGGTTAAAGTGACCGAGCCGGGAGAGAGGGTCAAGTGCATATGAAATGGCAAGTAAACATTGGCCATATGTAAGAGAAATGTAATTATAGTGTTTGACTACGAGAAATGTCATTGTAGTGCTTGACTATAAGAGAAATGTCATCGTAGTGCTTGACTATAACAGAACTGTAATTGTAGTGCTTGGCTATAAGAGAAATGTCATTGTAGTGCTTGACTATAAGAGAAATGTCAGTATGGTGGTTGACTATAGAAACAAAACGGACGGTAGTGTTTATCTAAGACAACCTCACATATTTATTGAATATTCCAAATAATTATTTATTTGTTCTTTGTTTTTCGCTGGATCCATAATTTGTACTTTTGTATTTATCTTGGTGTCCTGTTTCTTTATTTTACAATCATTAGTGCATGAGGGTAATACATTGTTTTCATTGTCACTCACATACGTGTTAGTTCTTAAATCCCATTCAGTCTCAAAGTGTGTTGGCTCGATTACAATACACCACCACAAATGATATTTAGTTTGTGTAAACTGTCTACCATAGACTTGGTTGCTGTTGTAATGTTTACAACTGTGTCGACATCGGGTACGTAGTGGACTCGTCAAGTTGTATATTGCACCCACCGGACTATAACAGTAATATACTTAAGTAATGTTTTGGCAGTTATGTCACGCGGTACTTGTGTGTATTTAAATAGTCTGTATAAAATGTTTCTTTACCTGTATGAAAAACTATTTATCCTATGTACTATTTGGTATAACACGGTTTTACTTATCGCACATTGTTTGATAAGAATAGTTGGTTTTGTATTTAACGTTACACCAGCACTTTGAAGAGTATATATCACCGAGGTAAGTATAGGCCCTTTCCCAAAAAGACATTCCTCTGTAACCGATCCAAGTTGTTCAATTGGTGAGAATCGAACCCTCATACCTCCGATAACTATTTCAAGACCACTAAACCATACTATCTTCAAATTATATGGATAGTTAGATAAGTTCCACTTACACTGTCAGAAGCATAGTTTACACTTCCTCATTTAGAGATTTTAAATATAATCGTGACGTATTAATTTCTTAAAACGATCTGCTTCTTTATATTCCTAATTACTAAAATCTGTTTGTTTATGTGAGTGAAAAAGGCCAAATATTACTGTGTATATTCATGTGTGTGTATATCGATGTACATATATATGTGTTTGGGTATTAGGTCATATATAAAATATCATATATTAATGATTTTCCCTAATATATATGTATAAAAGTTTGTTCACTAAATAGCAAAGTACTTTTATCAAATAGCACATCAGATATTTCCCATCGAGCAAGCTACAAATAAACATTGCAGAATGGTTACCAACATTATTAAATAGATGTGATTTATAAATAAAGCAGTGATTGACAGCACTGAGTACACAAGTCACCTATGACGTAACCATCTTTTTTCCTGTGTACGCTTGAATATCCAGGTGGTAACGTGTCCCGGTATGTTTCGATAACATTCATATCTGATATGCACATATAAGTCTCATGTTCCTTCTACGACCCTATTCTTCCAGATATAGCCCAAATCATATTACGAACATGCCAGAATCTGGAAATAAAACTTTAATTTGTAAAGATTGCTTACTGTATACAAACTAATAAAAGTTTTCCTAATAAGAACCCAAAAAGGCAACTTAGATAACATCATACGCAGAAATGTACACATCAAAGTTTAAAGTTTAAATACGTTTTATGTTTGTAGATTTGCAAACTTAACCTCCTTTATTGTTTTATACATAAGGAAGACTATACTACAAACGAAATCGCTAACTCTAATGTAGCTTGCATATTGCATTATGCAGCGGAACGACTTCATCTGCAAATATACCAGACTTTGTCCAAATACAAGTGTCAAAAGACGAAAATATTTAACTAAATTTACTTAAATGACTATCACGTGGGTCCATTATCGGTTCGTGGATTTATATAACTAGCTTAATGATTAAACTACTGTAGACGCCAGTAAACACTGCCATCTCAAACATATTTGATACATAAAGCATGTATCGTATATACAATTTACAAGTCCACATTCGTTTTACTCGTGGCCACAGTTTATAATGCTCCCTTGCGTATAAAGTTACCAGAATTGTCCATGTATTGAATTTGAAAGAGGGAGATGATTCATATGTCTGCAAGTCTGAATAAGATGAAACTTGTCCTTCACCTTTTGGTGCAAACTATCTGATGTGGTCTATTGCTGCCCTAAAAGAGTGTAATGGATCTTACTTGAAGAAATAAAGTAACATATTGTTACTCGCACATGAGTATTTACTTGACCGAGAGGTTGTCAAACCCTGGGGCGATTCTCACTAGAAGTCATAAGTTTACCCCAACTTTCCAAAGACTTCCGTACAACTTCAGTTTTAAATTAGAAAGCCAGACGTGTCCGTTCTATACCTAAATTTTACTCTAATGTAAGACCACAGATAAAACAACCTGCCAAATATATATTAACTGCACATCTGCATGGTTTATCTTCATTATGTTTCCGTACCACCAACCGTTCGCGCCTTAGAAAATATACGAGTATCCCCTAACACTGGGAACTATTTTTACTCCGCCACCTTAGGCCAGTCAATGTATGCGTTCCAGGTATATTTCGCCAATATAACTGCACCACATTTGTTCCCATGGCGACATAAACGGTATCTGCCAAGTCCCTTCTTATTTATTCCCTTGTGTAATTTACCGGTTTCCTACCGTAAATAATGCCCTTGCAGTCACACCACCAATGTACACCACTAGATTTTAATATGGACTATCTTATTCATTCGGTTTTGGCCGGAATTCATTACTAGCAAACCATAGCAGCATGGAAACTCATTAACACTTCACTCCGTGACGTTTGCTCCTAATAATTGGCTAATTATTTCGGGCTCGCAATATTTCCATTGCGCCGAATTCCAATAATCACACAAGTAATCACACAAATCTAAGAATTCCTTAAAACGGGGAGCTATAACCAAATGCGCATACTCCATATTTATTACAATATCATTTGCACAACACAAAATGAATATGACAGGGAAGAAGATGTGCATATAAGATGTTTAAGAAAATTTATTTTATATAATGGGTTGACGTTTGCTGTTTTAGTTACGAAATGCATCTATTATATTGTATGTTGCAAATTTCATCTATTACAATTTCGTGTGTTATTGAATCGGCATTTACCTTGAGAGATATCGTAAAGTAAATGTAATACAGACAATTCACATTTATTCTTCCAATATGGTCAGAGTTTAGCTATTCAGACAGCAATATTATGATGAATCCTTGGTGCCGTAAATACAAACAGTAGATTTGCTCTGCATTAGTGATTTATAATCATGCCAATTTATTATAATCGGCATGGTCATAAATGATCACGTACCAAAACAAATGCCTTAGACGTAGAGTATTTTGTACAAAAACAAGAAAGGTAAACGTCCTTAAAATGGCACAAGTGTAACTTTGAAGGTCTGAGGGTCTGCAGATGATAATCAATCGTAAATGTAACAGAAAAATATTATTTTACAACTTTTATCGGTCTTTGGTATTACCGGGCATACATGCAAAATCTTTCTTTAGATATTAGGGTTCGTTTAAGTTTAGGGAACAATAACATTACATATGTATTGTCAATCTTCAAATGATACATTCGCAATGATAAAACGCAAAATCATGTACGAAACATATATCCAAATCATTTAATTTGCATCCAGTTATCAAGAAACTTGCTACATTCTTGATAATACTTACACTTGATAAACATTGTCAGGAAAATTCACCGATACAAAGTTCAAAATAGTTGCGATTTATTTCCAATTTTTTATATATACTGTTTTCCTTTTTAACTATTTACTTCATAACATTACATCTTGATTCAAGGCTGTGTACTCCTAACTTGCATTATACAAAGTACGATAGCTAATAAACCTTCAACGCGATCTTGCATTCATGTTTGTCAAAGTCAGAATCAATATGATAAAAATAATGCATTTTCTTGGCGGGAAATGTTTAATTTTAATTAAGATACATTCAGAACACCCGTGAAGCAATGCGAATTAATTTCAGATACTATAAATCGCATCCGTACTTAATGTAATATGGACGTTAGTCCACGGAAACAAGGAATCAGACGTGTTCATTCAATAAATTTCATTTATTTCCATTGCAGGTTGAATTCGTAATGATGAGAATGTTGTATTTGAAGGTGTGTTTAGACGTAGAACAAGGCGCTTTTATGTGGGTGGCATTGGCGTCAAATCTACTGCTGAAGGCCTCGGTAAATTCTTGAAAGAATACGATATAGATCCGTTATCCATAAAGTTTATCCACAGTAGACTTAATTGTCTATCGGCCAAGTTGACTGTATATAATTCAGACCGCAACACTGTTGACAATGATGTAGAATGGCCAAAAGGTGATTATGTAAAAAGGTGGTATGGGAATTGTCACGGAATGGTGTAAATGTTGTTAATTAAATACATGTACTCGGGTTTCGTTTCTTTTCTCTGTACAACGATGCCCGAGGGTGATTATAATATGGTCTGTGTATTTCGAAATCGTGAGTACAATTCGTCCTATGCCACACGTGCAAGGTGCCTTCAATAAGGAATAACGAAAATTCTAAAGGTATAAATACGTTACTATATGTAAAGGACCTTTACAATACAAATGGTTTTGTCAGCAAGCGGCCTGCTTAATGGATTCGCACAACTCCAGCTGTAGGGGTAGGTAATGTTTTGGGTTTTAAGTGATAACTAGTGTAGTACCATATTTACCTTTGCATGTTTGTTATAGTTTTCTTTACATGCCATAATGCGTGCATTTTTTATTCTTGTTGCGACGTAGTGCAGGATTTGTATTGGTAATGTAAAGTTACATTTTTTTTAAAAAAGGTTTACTATTGTCTTATCGAGCAGGGTTAGGTTTACTATTGAACCTCTGTTTTGTAATTGCCATAATAATATAATCTTTATAACTTACCATGTATAACGTCCTTACGTTATGTCTGTAACAAGTTTAGTACACTGTATCGGGTATATTTTCAGCTGAGTTTTTGATGGTAGGAATATCCGGGGTGTCCGGTGTTGTCAGAGGGTAGAAACGTCCGTGTGTCCGGAGCGTTTAAGGTGCCGGAGCGTCTAATGTCTAGCGTCCGGAATGTCAAGAGTGACTAAGGTGACCCAGCTGTAGAGCCGTCAAAGGACCAGGGGGTCCGGAGGGTCTAATATTTCAAGTGTCCGGAGGGTCTAATGTTTCAAGTGATCATAGTATTCCGAGGGTCCGGAGTCTATATTGGTTGTGAAATTGATTCGGAGGAGCTGTGGAGCGGATATGGTGCACGGGTGACGGAGTGCATCTCCACACATGTATTTTTAGCTGTATGCTAATTTTGGGTTAGTAAGACCCAATGTATTATTCAGGACTGGAAGGATAGATTGTATATCCGTTCTTGTTTAGTGACATAATTTCGCTACCTGAGCGAATACATTTTTTACTATGTGTAAAGACTTACATTGTTTACTATTTGAGTGAACTATATTCATCTTTCCATTATTGAATCATTTGTGAAATCATTTATCCTGTATTTTAGGGTTACTGAACTAAATTTATTTGTATATTTTTTCCATCTTTGAAACTGTGCGTTTTTATGTTAAATAGATCCAATATTTGGATTATAAATACGCACACATCTTCATAATACATTATTCATATAAATCGCCACATTAAATCATATATGTGTCGTCAAAACGTGTTCTGTTGTTAATTCGAAATATCCCACCCGGTTATCTTGTTACAGGAATCAGTCCTGTCGAGACAGGTTTAACAGTCGCGATCAGGAGGCAAATGAAGGTGCAGGATGCGATATTCCATGACTAAGGTGACATAGTCAATTGTTCTTAAATTTGCCATTATGTACTGTCGTAAGTTAATGTGTTTTGTCATCTTTGTCATTTTAGTCCTGCTTTCACAATGCATAAGTATTAATATGCCTATATTGCAGGTTAATATGAATCTTAATATACTGAGCTGGAATGTTAGAGGAATTATGTCCTTTGCTCTTAACTTTAGTGCAATGCTGGGTAAATATAATGTTGACGTAGCTTGCATGACTGAACATAAACTATTACAGCACATACTTCCATTTTGCGATTCTATTCGTTCTGATTATAAATGCACTGCTAAGACCGATGATATTTCCTCTAATAGCACGTTAATAAAATGTGGTAAATGAGGAGTTGCGATCTTCAGCAAAACTTATCTCATGGGATATGCTAACTCTATAGATGAAGTTAATAGTGACTGAGTTGTTGGCATAGAATTCAAATTTCCAGATATGCAAAATTTATATATTTTGTGTGTATATATGCCGATCCTATTGTATGACATAGATTGTTACAAAGCGCAAACTGATTTGATTTAAAATCTGTATGATCAGTACTCACAGCTGGGGGACGTGTATTTTACGGGTGATTTCAATGCAGCAGAGGAACAAGACACTTTCAGAGATTACAAAGATAGGGTATTTCATGAGTTCTTGCGACATAATAATCTAGTGAGTGCTGCGCATGTAATAATATGCACTGGTCCCCGTTATACATTCACCCCAGCAAGAACGATGATTGATAAGTTTGTACTGTCGGAGCATAGGTAGATTACGGAGTGTGCACATTGTTTCAGATCACGAAGAGCACGTGATATCTGACCATCTCCCTATCCTTACTTCCTTTCGTACAGTGGCCTGTGGAAGAGACTTCAGACAGTCTATGGAGATAAATAAGATAGCTTGGAATACATTAGACACTGATATCTTGAAAAACTACCAATACCCATCGCCTGAAAACTTTAGATATAGATACCATTTAGGACAATGTTGATAGATTTTTCGGGCGCATTGTTAATGCAAAACAGCAGTCAAGCGACATCGCGCTTCCAAAGTCTAAATTAAATTATCATGCCAAACCATACTGGTCAAATGAACTCAAAGAAGCACATAAGCTTCAAAGACAAGCTAGGTATACTTGAACAAATGAGGGAAGGCCGAGGGGTAGTCAACATAATTCTTGCAGAGAATATAAAGATAAGAAGAGAGACTTTAGAGACGTTCAAAAACTGGCTGTTGAAAAATATATGGAGGAGGTATATGAAGAAATTGAAAAAGCACATGAATGCGATATAAGACACTTTTGGAAAATGATCAACGTTAAGAGAGGAAACAATATACATTTTTGTCAGGAACTATCAACTGATGTAGTTTTGTCCGTGATGATGATTCCATCACAAATGGCTTTTCCAGATAATATGAGGACATTATCACACCAAATTTTAGCCATAGTTTTGACGGAAACTTTTATGAATTTATAGAGTGAGAATTAAATCGGGGTCTACAGGACGGAGTAAGCCATTATGAGGCCTTACAGACCAGTATCAGTTTAAACGAAGTAAGAGCAATCATTAAAGGTCTAAAGAAATCAAAAGCATCGGGCCATAATCAAATTTGCAATGAACATTTGATCTATGGCAGCGACTACCTCATCGAGTGTATGACAATTTTATTTACTCAGATGATTGATCAATCTTACATACCTGTAGATTGCAAACAAGGGTTAGTTATACCATTGTACAAAGGTAACGGAAAATCAAAGAACTCCCTCGAAAGTTACAGGCATGTTACATTACTGCCTGTTATCTACAAAACCTTTGAGAAAATTATTCATGAACGTTTGGTAACTTGGCTCAAAGATACTAATTCTAGTATACCAAGTTCACAACAACATGGTTACCAAAAAGATTTAGGCCGCACAACAGCGAGATTTGTGCTCTCGCAATCAGTACAATATAATGTAAACATGGGTTCACGGGTTTTTACTGCATTTCTTGATACAAAAAACGCATTTGATACCGTGTGGCACAAATGACTACTTTTTAAATTATTCATGTTGGGAATTACGGGTAAATCTTTTTTGATATTTTTTAACATGTATACAAATTTACAGAGTAAAGTTCTTGTAAATGGGCACTTTTCAGATTGGTTCTCAATTGGCCAAGGAGTGAGACAAGGTGGTGTTTTGTCAACCTTAATATACACAATATTTATAAATGACTTGCTGCTACAGTTAGAAAATAGTGGGTTTGGAGCAAAGATTGGATCCTTGGCTGTGGGAAATCCAACCCTAGCGGATGATATTTCACTTTTGGCTATATATCCTAGCAATCTACAAAAGCTGTTAGATCTAGCATACGATTACAGTAACAAGTGGCGATTCGAGCTTAGTGTCACAAAGTCATTCATTATCATTTTCGGTCCCCAGTACAAGAATTATATCAGTATGAACTTGTATCTGGGCCCGTCATGTTTGCCGGTTACTGATTCGGCAACACACCTGGGACACCGGATTAACTCCAAGCTGACGTCGCATGACGCAATACTCGATGCATGCAAGAAAGGAAAAAAATCTTTTCACGGTCTGTTTGGTATTGGCATTAAACCGAATGGTATTGGCATTAAACCGAATGGCTTAAATCCTTTGGTTGCTGCAAATGTAATTAAAAAGGTAATTTCACTTCAATGTTTTATGGAAGTGAATTATGGTGTAACATTTCAAAAGTGACCTCTCTTTATTGGATAAAACTCTGAGGTATTTTGACAAACATTCACAAGGTTTTCCAACACATAAAAGATCAGACATTGCCCTGGGAATACTAGGATGGAGATCAGCACAGTTCGAAATTAATATTAAAAAAATTGATGTTTTTACACAGATTGTGTTTGATGCCTAACAACATACATACTAAACGTGTTTAACGTTGCGTTATTTCACTTCATTTTGAGCGGATGCATGTCAAACTACGGGTTAATTTCAAATTTATAATATACATCAAAGAAGTTTGACTTGCTCGGGTATCTAACTGATTATTTGCATCACTCTGAAATTCCAGATAAACAAAATTGGAAAGAAATTGTAAGTTCAAACTTTGTTGGTCTTTAAAATAGCCTCTGGAAAATTCGTATGTCTAATCAAGCATATTTGATAGATTCTCTTCCATACACGAATACTTACGACCTGCCTCAGTGTGGCAGTCGGCTAAAAACAGACAACACTCTAAGGTATTTACATATGTAGCTATACTATGGGCTGCTCTTCCTCAAACACAGCTCAATATGTGTATTAAATATGGGAATGTTTATACAGACTTGATACTTCATTGTTGTGTTAGTTCTCCTTATATGTCGAATTTTAGAACCTCTTTCTGAGATGTCCTTACTGATAAAGTTCCACTGAGCCTGCACATTACGTTATTTAATGCAGAAGTTGAGCTGTAACTACACTATCTTCTAGGTAAAAGGTTACCATGAGGTGTAATCGACAAAGAAAATTCCAAGCTACTCGTCCTGTATGCAGCATACCTTGTCATTCAGTGTGCAGCTATCTTCTACAAATAAGGTACTGAAACTTGCAACTTATGCAGCTGACGAACACTTTGTTGACTGATATAGTGTAAGAATTTGGATTCTAATATCGTTGGTTTTTTTATATAACTTTTTTATTTAAATACTTATCTATTGATTATATTTAGATGATTTATTCTTATATCATGTAATCTTCCATGGAAGGTAATAACGATGATGATGAAGGTAATATCGAAGTTAGTCCATGGAAACAAGGAATCATACGTGTGCATTAAATAAATTTCAGTTATTTACATTGCCGGTTGAATTCGTATTACAATATATTATAAAAACATATGGACATTCGAGTGGTTTGTTGATAAAGCAAACATTATTTCCCTTTTCGAAATCATCGTTTCAATAGTTTAACAATTTTTGTTTTACATCTTTATTTATCTAAAGGAAACGGTATTCAACATGAAATATCACACATAACGTGCCATTGACAACACATATAAAACATACGCAGATCTTATCAAACGTCCTTGCCCAGTGGCGCTAAATTGCATTGTTTTAGCTATGTGTTTCGTGTCAGGATGAATATTAGTTTCAATTTTTTCTTCCTAATAAAGTGGTAGTGATCAAGATGTCAGAATGTATCAAGGTTTGATAGAGCAACGTACGTCAATTGTTCTAAATATTTTAGCAAAAGCATAAAACTATTTTCATATCGACGTTATCAATGTAATTGGTGTAGGTGCTACTCCAAATATATCTCTAATTCAGTTCCCAAATCCGTGATATGTATTAATTTGTCAACGACAAATACATTCAATTCAATAATGATCGGCAAATGCTTATCTTCAGTGGACTCGAACTGATCATGCCGGCAATTGTTTTGGTCCTCTGTTCATGTCAATGGAACCAGGATGGATTCGTTGCTGTTCAAGTCAATTTAATTCATAAATATGTATGTATCCATTTTATTAGTTCATTTAAACTTGGCTTTAAAATGTCTTGACACGTAAACGAATACAGAAGTAATTTAAAGTTCATACCCTATGGCTTTTGCTAAATGATAAGAACTGGCTGTCAACAATAACTGTTACCACTTCAGTTGCTAACAGAAGGTAGCATGGTTTCATTAGTTACATACCTTTCAGAATTACACCGTAAGACCCCGTTGCAATAACGTCTTTAATTCGAACTAGATCAAATTCTATTTCCTTTGGTTGATTTTTGGCTCCTGCCGTTTCCATTCTAGCATTGTGTCCAAAATAGTAACAACAGTGGTTCTCAAAAGATTTAGTCAGAGCAGAGATGTGTTTTTCGTTTTCGGCAGTAAGGATATAACCACTGATATTGCCATCAAAGCACCAGCTGACCGTCCACTATGCCCTGTGGAAGGAAACGTGGGATATACATACGAGTTAAGTGTAATGAACATTAAAATAATACAAAACCTGCTTCCACCCTATGGAAGACATGGTTAAAAGTTTAAGCAGAGGGGGAAAAAAAGATATGAATCAGTTCCACTTAAGTCCGATATACTGCGAGACGCTTCTTTATATCTAAACCTATATATACGCATCATATCG
This sequence comes from Sinohyriopsis cumingii, assembly GCA_028554795.2. Classification (NCBI taxonomy): domain Eukaryota; kingdom Metazoa; phylum Mollusca; class Bivalvia; order Unionida; family Unionidae; genus Sinohyriopsis; species Sinohyriopsis cumingii. The sequence continues at coordinate 69,473,271 of CM068834.1, read as the reverse complement.
GCCAATTCTGCGCGTCGGGTAATTTTTCGCGACGATACGTCATTTCTATAAACATTGGATCTCATGTTATTTTAGTCTGGTTCCCTGCTTAGTATACTCCCTGCGTTGCACTCAGCTCTACTAATTCAGGCGAACGCGGCGCCATATTGTCAAGTGATCAAAACAAATGACCTCACATTGAGATCTAGTTAATCTAACCGCGGTACATTTATTCTTTGAATATTCTCATTCTTAATGACAAAATATGAACTTTACTAATACTTTTAATTTTAATTATAGCAGTCATTATCTTGTGTTCATGCTTATCCGCCAATTCGTCATATAGTTGTAGAATATGTGCACGTTGTTTTCTTGCATTAAATATTACGAATTTATGCAATAAGGTCCAAAATGTTCTCTTCAAAATTACACCTATAATTATATTTTGCAAGTCAGGGTGTAATATGTGATCAGAATATCAATAGTCTATAATACAACGGCTAAAGACTAGTTTACGGAATGGACTAATTCTGATGACGATCATGATTATTGAGATCAAGTAAACAAACGGCTATGGTACAACTATTGTCAGTGTAGGTTTGACAAATGATTGATTTTGTATTACCGAACACCTCACATAAACTACGATGGTATATGACTGACTAAAGCAACATCTAAATTTAAGCAATGTATGGAGGGAATCATATTATAATAAACGACTACAGAGCTGAAACTGTTTTGTAGAATCATGATACATAACATAACAGCCGAAGATTCAACGCAGACTAATGTCGGATTGGAAACAAATCTTTGGCTCATGTTCTAGTTAACGGTTGTTTTACCTTTTCTTCGGTACCATATTTGATCTTTTTTACTGAATCAACAATATTTAGAAAGTATCAAATCGACTTTTCACATTGATAGCTTTTTTAAAAAAGCGTCATATCGAACAGTCAATCTTCGAAAACAAAAATGCGAACTTAGCAGGCATATTTTATCAATGTTTTATATAGTTTTATCAGTCATATATTCGAATATGCCAGTGTAGTCTGGGATCAATGTTCGCTGATTGATTCAGAAGTAGCTGGAAATGCCACATCTTGAAGCGGCAAGAATACTTCGAGAGCATCTAAAACACACCAATAGGCACTTTCGTTATTTTGAAATATAGTGGGAAATTCTAGAGGAAAGAGACAAAAATTATTAACACTCTACAAAATCAAAATGAGCCAAACTCCGGGTTATCTCATTATATTACCACAACCCCTTGTCCGGACAAATTTTAACCTTCGATGTTAAAATAATAGTCATTTGCAATTGCAGGCTTAGTTCTACCGATTCATATTTTATGCCCTCAACAGCAGCCATGTGGAACAATCGTGAACATGATACTAAATGTACCATGCCTTACAGTGGTTTGAAACAGTGTTTCTGTCCAAATGTCGCGTCTAGTAAAGTGCCTAGTTTTAGTCATCGAACACTATTAATTATCCATATTAGTTTACGAGATAATGTGAGCTCATTAAAACACATCTTTTTCGTGTTCAAGTTGTCGACACACCATTTTAAAAGTCCTGCAGTTCCATTGCAGCTAATACGCAGTTCTGAATGTTCTGACCCTGGTGTAATTTGCAACGAAGTGAGCTGATAAGAAAATTGTACATGCAGAAATAAGGCCATACATAATAATTGTTTCGGCAGCGATAACGTGAGGTTGTTGTCAAACTGGTCTATTGGTAAATACATCCACCTCTCCAACAATAATAATTACTGATAATCAGTGTTAACCTTCAAAGGCCACTCTGTTTCAGATATTATTCAACGATAACCCACTGGAAACAAACTCTCTCCGACGAATGTCAAGCTTGAAATGAACCATTAGGAACACTATTCCCATTTATTATGGCTTCTCAGCTAGAGGAGACATTAGATGTGTGTATTAAGGATGGAGGGGTCCATTCAAGATTCAATAGCTTAAGCTGCTTTCAATCTCAGTCGATCATACTTCCCCAATTTCGGAAATTTCGCTGTATGATTATAACGATTCGCGTCTATTTTTAAATGATTTGGACTACATATTTCACTGCTATGACAGATGATACATAACTGAGTTTTCTCATTCTACCTGACGCATAAACATGATCATTAACTACACAATGATAATAACAAACTCACATTTCTTGCTTTGAATTGATTTAGTACGATCTGTAAAGCAGCATATTTGGTGCATTTCAAATACTATTCCAAACTATATTTCGATTCATTTGCTTTATAGCACGCTAATCTCCGCTGCTGAAAGTTTGTTTGCAAGAAAATCTCATTTAGATTCTCCATCGAAGCTCTTAAAAAGTGGTATAATGGCCATATAGTTATTACAAAAGAAGTTAGTAAAATGGCCAAGCCAAATCTCCGCGTACTGTAATCAACTTGACTAATCAGTTGCAAGGATATTTAACATGGGCATGGAACGCAATGATTATCTCATCATTTCATTTTTGTGTTGGACCCTGATGGTTGAGCGGTCTATGGTGCTACCCTTTACAGATAACTTACATCGCACCTTTGTCCATGTTGTTTCGAATCTTGGCTAGGCCAAATGGGCATTGTTAGAAAGCCAGCCACTAGTTTCCCAAGGGACGTCGGTTCTCTAGGCTTTGCCCGGTTTCTTCCTCAGCTAAAAGTATTGGCCGCCATTTTGAGTGTATTATGTGCTGAAAAACTGTCGTGAAACCCAACAAAAGCAACAGCTGTTATTTGTTTGTGGGCTTGAATTTCGGCTTCGCGAGTCTGCTTATGAGAGACAAATAACACCCGTTGGTCGAGGTTTGGAGAAATTATGGGGGTTTTCCGGGTTCCTTCTTAGCCAAATATACTGGTCGCCATATATGCCTGTTTTTTGATGAAAACATTGTGTTAAACCTCACAAAACCAAAAGAAAGTATTCGTTTTCTATTCTTTTTGTATTTCCCTATTCAATCCACAATGATGCTAAAGAGAAGAGAAGCGCGTAATTAGATTTGAGATACTCTTCCTGGAAAATTATGAACAAAACGAGAGGCAACACAGAACATATAACTTGAAGGTACACTACCAGAGTATACACTTAAATTACCAGCTTCTGCGTGAATGTGTATGTTAAACTTCAGTTGTATAAAAAACAATTTGTATATATTACCACTGACCATTTTACTAACCTGTAATATCTTTACTGCAGGGAAACCACGAATGATCAGTGTACCAGCCAACTTCGATATTATAACTAACTGATTCACTTCAGAAAGGAAGTGTAATACAAGTGTGGAAAAACCAGTCACGTGATCATTCGTTTCCTGTCAAGTCATCCCCATCATGCGATAGTATTATTCTGCATGACATATACTTTCTTACAAAACAGCTATACACAACTCTGTGTGGCAAATTCATATCTGTCGCGTAATATATATGTTGTATCGCATATCTCAGGCTACATGTAATGAACGTCCGGGATTTACCTGTTTGTGTGGTTGAGCTCATCGAAAATATCTGACCTGGTTTCACACGTGTGAAATTATTGTGCGTTTCTATAGCATTCAAAAACATATTATATGCGTAAAATATGTATCTGTTTTTCTTTCTTCATTTTGACTATTTCAAGTTAGTTTTTAAGTGCAAAATTTGTAAGCGAGAAAAACGAAGAGCTGGCTGCTAAGAAGTTTAAAGCAACTCCTTCGGCCTCTTGCTATGTATATCGTCCTTATCATCGCTTATCTATACAAAAATGTCAAAACTTTGGAAATAGTAAAATATGGCGAAATCATATATCAATAATGTGGGTATATCACGTCTTGATTTCACTAGTTATCCCTCTCTCCAATTTTCTTTTTTTATCTCGTAAATATGTATATATTCAGGTCAAATTGGCATATACACCGACCTACTTCGGGGTGGGGGTGGGGGGGGGGGGGGGGGCTCGCGCTCAACTTCATATTGAACTCACGTGTGCCCAATATTTTATTTGGAACTAATTTGTAAATAAATCATATACACTCTCGTAGTAGACGCCTTACGTTGTGGTTGATTACATTTGTTTCTGAATGAACTAAACGAGATGTTTCGTGGACTGCTACATATCAACTGCTTTAGCACATTCCGTGTTAACTTCTTGGATAAATGTTTTGCATTTAGGATCGCTATAGACGCCAGACAGGGTCCTTACAAATAACATGCAAGAGACAATACATAAGCTGTCTTCTTTAGCTGGTAATACAAATGGCAAACAATATACTTAGTTTTACACCTTGAATTTCCTAAAAATGAAATTTGTTTGTTCTGCAAATCTGTAATACGTGAGCCATGTCATGGATTCTCAAACTTGATTACACGATTCGAAATTGTACTGTAATTTGGACTATGTTCCATGTGCAATTAAATCCTCCTTACTGCACTCAAAATGAAATAAACCTTGAATTCCTTAGACTTGTTGACAATTCCAATTGAAAGTCGTCATAATTTTCCCGCATTATGATTTCAAACATAAAATGACAGAACAGAAACACACTTGCAGATGTCAACATGCGTTTCCCTCGCTACTTCAGTCCTATGTATTTCATGTAGAATTGGCAGATAAATCCAGTTCATAATCAGGAAATTTCCTACAAGCGACAAAAATACCAACATCCATTCATTCCAGATATAAAGGAAAAGTTGTTGCAATGCGCATTCATTCATAATACGAAACAAAATTTCAATTGCAAGTAGACCAAAACGCCATTTTTTCGAAAGTTATGTCTTGCGCGTGACTAAGTTCAAGTTTTCTGGACGGAGTTGTGTGCACGTGATTAATAATGTTGTTGTAGTGTAATGACAAATCTGCCGTTGTGCATTTAGTTAGGAATACGGCATACACTGAGTTACTTTTTTTCTTGTAGTGTATTTTTATTTACATAATGAAGCCTTAGGTAGAAAAAGAAAATGAGCATATAATAAAAAGGTTACTGCATTTGTATGGGAAAATATCAACTCGTGTTGTCGGATGGATATACTTCACTCCCAAGATCGTGCAGTATTTCCATCTGAGCAACTCATTCATATTTTCCCATATAAATGCAGTATAACGTATACATTTTTTAAATATTCTCTAGACAGTGATTCATTTCAATTTATTTCGACATATTGATAATGCATGTAATGGCTAAATATAGAGACATATTGGCGAAGACAAATTCAGTTTCTTATAACCATATTTTATGTGAAAATATAGCTCTATATTTTCACATGTGATTAAATATATAATTGTATCTTCACATTTGAAAATAAAAGATGCGGTGACTGAGTATGATTACCTATAATAGTGAGGCAATGATGAATTGGACTTATTTACTCCGTTTGCAGATGGGATAAAATAATTTACACATTTACACAAATGCAGTTTCCATGCGACACATTAGGTCAACAATCCAATCCCACCACTTTTTTATGTCACGTATATTATATGATAAAGGCTATAAAGTGAGATGAATTTAGGAAAAGCGGTATTGTGATGCGTATTGTGATGAGGAATCGTTTCCTACTTTAATGCCGGATATGTTTCATCCAACCCTTTATGACTTTCCTCTCTTACCGTATGTATACAAAACAAACTAGCATTATAATGTGTCAAATATAGACATTCACCCGAGATGATTTTGTGTACCGGACCATTGGAACCGAAAATATATGTGTTCTAGAGAAGTCTCTCGGCTTGACCAAGCGTTGTGTAGCATTGTCTTTGAATATAACTTTGCCGATGCAAAGTACTTGATATTTTCATTGAGACCGTTTAAATCCACATGGTCATTAGTTATCAACTGTATTTCTTTCCATGATTATGCATGACTATATTATTCGTGATGATTTCACTAACGACTACGGCAAGATTGGGCCTATTCCACAATTTAAATCCGGTCAACGTCATCCGAAACTTCATTTTAGGGAAGCTGTGTCCAATGTTTTGAACGTTGTCATATATGCAGAACTATGCAATTCCACGGGAATCTCCAATACTTTTAGATACTGCAATAATATAGCATTAAACAAGACTATGAGAAGATTTAATAAATGTAAATTACAAGAATTAGATTTCATTGTATGCGGAAAATAAAACCAGGTTTTATCCCCTTAGATACTTTAGTGAATTATTTTGATCATAAAATATTTAGAAACGATAATAAAATATAAAGACGGATTTATAAACATTAAGGCTATCGTGTTTCCTTAACTCTGAATCGCTTTGAGAATCAATGGGAAAATAATATTTTATTATCATTCGTAATAACATTATACTCCATGAAGGTGACAATCTTTTTAATACGTTTGTGTTTGAAATGTTAGTTTGTATACATGTTTGAATTAGAGCAGCTTCTTGCTATTATTCACCTTCCCAGTCAACCTTATCAGTCAGCCGTACAGTCATGCACGCAATTTTCGACCTTTACGACAGCTAGCTCATTGTATAGTCACTTATTAAGAGTTGGTCTTAACAATGTGATATATAAAATAGTAAAATGAAAAATAAATAACCTGAACTGATTACTTTTAGCATATAATTATAAGTTAAAGTCACTTGAAAAGAACAAATGAAATCGGGAATAAAATAATTCAAGGAAACTCTAAATTGATACTAATGGGCGTACATTTGAGACTCTCGATATAGAATAAGCATGACAAAATCAACAGTCTAAAATATGTTGCCTTGTCTTCAAACATTGACCAGAAAAGCGAAGTGTGCTACCACTGCGATATCCAAGCAATCTTTGTTTCAAGCATACATTTATTAGCTGTTTTGCAAAAACGTAAATTTGTAATGGCTAGCCCCTTTGATCACTTAGGCACACTAAGCCCATTAAAGTGTACTAAGACATGGTGCATGTTGTGTTCGAGCACTTTTTGAAAGACAATACGGGCGGAAGAAGTCATATCAATTTTGAAAAAACGTACCCTTTCCGAGCCTTACATGGAAAATCTCTTGACGTATGGGAAAGATGCCAAGAATACTCATTCAGATGCTTGCGAAGTATGGAAATCTGACACAGCGGACGAGGATAGGTTTAAAGCCACAGCCGCGACAGCAGCTGAAGATCCTCATAATGTGGGCTTTAGCGACCATCGAAAGAAAATCATGCAAGGACATAATTTAGAACTGATGGATCGCTTACATTTGGACATGATGACATGTGGTTAGAAGACAAATATTTGTTGAACGGAGTAAATATCCGACTACCACTGAATCGAAGCAATAACGCTTTGCATTTGATGGACAAACCCAACGAAGACAAAGCCATCATCCAAAAGGCCAGACTCTACTTGCGGTACGTGGAAGTGTTACCTAAAGTGGGAAACGACATCAGCCACACTTTGAGCAGAAAGAAAGCCAAGTATCCAATACGACGCGTGGAAGTGAAAACCTTCACCATTCCCGCTGGAGAGCGATCCGTGATCAAAAATAATCTGTTCTAAGGACAGTTACCCAAACGTTTAATCATTGGCGTCGTCGTCAAGAATTCAGCATTCAACGGAACCCACAATGAAATTTCATTTGAATTTAAGCATTACAAAGTGTCCAAGATTGAAGTCATTTGCGATGGCAAGACCTTGTGGACGCGATCCTTCGAACCTAAGTTTGACGAGAAGAATTATTTGAGATCGTACCTATCATGTAGGAATCCACGGGGCAGTTAGAGACCAACACATGCCACAGCATTTCATACGATGATCATGCAGGAGGTTACGCTTTGTGGGCTTTTGATTTCACTCCTGTCCCAGGCAGTGACGAGGGACATTTGTACCCTCTAAAATCCGTCAACTGCGTGTGGAACTTTAGTTTGCAGAAACTCTATGCAAACCACACTGTGAACGTCATCTTGTATGCCGAATTCGACAACACTGTAGAAATCAGCAGTTTGAGAGAAGTTTTTTCTAGACTATTAGAAGATATGGAAGAATCTTGCCCCTCATTGAAGAGTAGAGCCTCTTTGGAAATGGAAAGGGGCTATATTTTCGAAGTAGAACCACCCACCAAAAAAGACAAAGACGAAGACGACATGGTGAAGTCCAAATGGCCATAACAAGACATACATATAGTCTCCTGTTCTCTTAAACATCTGGCACAAATAATTACAGGGTTTACCAGGAAAGATTGATATGGATGTCAAAACGATCATTCCAGTCAAATTCAACACGATAAATGTATGATGATGAGTCAACAAGAACAATTGAACGAGTTTCTGGATCACGCTTGGGGTCTCATCTCGGAAGAAGCAGTGTTGCATCAGTGGTATAAAGACTTGCATGAACATTTTTCCACTCCACTAACTATTCCAGAGATCCATCGTATCGAATCTCTCTTGGTCAGAGTATGGAGACGAAGCGAAGAGACAATTACGTAACAGATTTGTAAGTAAATCGTCAGGATTGAATTGATGACTTATCATTACCTCTGAAACAAAAAAAATGGATACCTGGGAACTGTATTAGATTTTGAAAAACAGTTCGTACACCGCTTCTTGTAATCCTGTCGTGTGCTATAAAGATGAACTTTCTCATCACAAACCTAAACACCATAAACCTTATGTCATCGACACGGACGACAGTCATCTCCCAGGAACCCACTGGGTAGCCGTCCACTTTCCCTAAGATACCTGTGTGGAGTATTTTGATTCTTAAAGATTACCTCCTTTAGAAGACATCTTCGACTTTATGAGAAGAAATGCCCAGACGACATGATTCTATAACGGGAAATTACAAGGCACAGATGCCATAGTGTGTGGACAATATTGTGTGTATTTTCTTCATTAATGGAGTCTTCGATATCTCTAAGAACATTTAGTGCCTTATTTTGATCGTGACTCTTTTAGGAACGAATAAGTAGATAGATGGTTTTGTGACCATTATGGATATACCTTGTCTTTAGCTACGAAACGTAGCGTACATCAATGACAAAAAGACCTCCAACAGTGGACGTCTAACTTGACTTTAGTACGTAATCAACATCGTCAAAAATGTGTTGTTTGAAACAAATGTCTGGTATTATATTATTTGTTGGTTAATTCTTGGTTCAATAAAAATATTATCAAAACATTGTTGGTGGTAACCGATACAACTGCTCAGTAAAATGGTCCACAAAACCGTTGGGATGTTTTCTATCGCGTCCGCGCTTGAGACATTTAAATCTGGGCCGTCCCCAGTCTGACCATTCATTGTTAATGTGTCAACTTGTGAAGACTTCAAAACTAGTTAAGCTAAACGAAGCCCACGCCTATTTACATCGTGTCAGGCAAAACTTGATGTCAAAGCCTGAAGATGTAGAAAATGACAGAATACTGAAAGTGGCACAAGACTTGATAGAAGAGGTCTTCAGAGAAGAAATAAAAAGGAGCAAGAAGAATAAACAGAGAGGTACAGACTTCTGAAACAGAAGGGAGAGCAGCATCAAAACAGCAGTAGCAACAACACCCGCAGGAACCAGACAGAGTTTTAGTGGACTGTAGAGTGGATACTACGGATATATTCTCCTCCTTCCTAAGCAGACCATATCCTGTGGAAAAACTTGTAGCCAAACGTGAATGCAATCTTAGATAATAAGAGATTGCCAAAACTCTTAAGCAACAAAACAGCCATTTTCAGGGCTACCCCAAAAACCTAGAAATTACATACTAATTTATTGCCGAATGTGTCTGTGTTCGTAAGTTGGTAGGTTACAAAAAACAGAAGTGTCCCTATAAACACTTCGTTTCCCTGGATGTTAGGATAGTGTGTGTGTGTGTGTGTGTTTTAGGGTTGTAAGACTGTATGAGTCTATAAAAGGTTTGTTTCCCTGGTTTTGTAGGATAGTGAGTGTTTGTTTTAGGATTTATTGTATGAGCAGTAATAAAAGTGTTTGCAGGAAAAAAGTGGAAGTGAGTATCTCATTTAGTTCCGCGCGTTCCATGTTTTTGGTTGTGGTATTGCTAGTGTTAAGATGAACAGAAATAGATACACAACTAGGAAAGCCAAAGAAAATTAGCAAGCTAAAAAACTCAAATGCAAGTCCAGCAAGCCCAGATATCTCTGGCAAGATTGGCGAAAATACAACAAGCAATGGCTCCAGTAACAGGTCCACTCCAAATACTAGACCAGACAGACCTATTAACGTCCATACAATCCTTGGGTATTTTACTTCCAGCCCTCTAGACCGCTAACTGGATGTTGTTTCACACATAGCGGGCGATGCCCCCCAAAAGCTCACTATGGGAGTCGCATCTGAGGCCGACACACATCCGTTGCGGGGCGGACTTAACGAACTGTCCCAGATGTCCCAAATATCCCAGATGCACTCATTTAATTCTTTACTTACCGGAGTGACTATGGCCAGCCTACGGGTCAATGACATCGACATATATAATAACAATATCCTTGAAACGATCAACACGGCCGCTACCCAAAGTATACCCACCTCTGGAGAAAAAAAATAATACTATCAACAAACAATGATCCGAACTCAGTATTTCGAAATACGACACAATATACATAAATCACCCTGGGACATCGTTGTACACAAAAAACGAAATATGTATTCAATAAATAAAAGTTTAATTCTCTGACACGTGTGAATGCTTGAAACGTAGCTTTCTGATTCACTGAACTCGTCTTCGTCGTTAACTGTATCATTATATGTTCAATTTGACGAAACATCCTTTATTTCATTCACAAACACACACAGTGAGCCTAAATCATCTAATAAATTAGTGTACATAGTTCCTAATACACCAATAGATACAAAAATGTATGCCTTTGCCTCGCGAATATAGCAACCCCAATTAAATTGACTCAATACATTATATACAGTTTTGCACTTGCGTACAATATCAAAGTGTTCAGTATCGTAACATACAGCACGATTCTGACAATGCAAAAATTTAACGGAGACAAAAATGAGGATGAAATGATGGAATTGTTTACTTTACTCAATTATAACATCTTTCACGCAGCTGTGTGACTAGCGCAGTAAATGTCGCTCAGTGGCATAATGTTTGTCAAAGTTGTAATAGTTTCGCTAGAGTGAATGACATACTTAAACTATGCAGATCCAAGCCATACCGTTGTTCTACCCGTCTCTAGCAAACCACATCATGTGATCGTTTTAATAGTGGTTAGTAAATACTCTTGTAATAGCACCACTATAAACCTTTTAAAAAAGTGAATTACTTACCTTAGATAGAAGTCGCCGCATTGCGGAATTTAAATTTTACCTGAGACAACAAAGGAAGAATGTTAGCTGAAAAAAGAAAAACTTGTCATGCAAGCGAGAGAAATTAAAGTATTGGGCCTACACGATCTCGACTGTGTTTCGACAAACGATCAGCAAGGGTACAGTTCAGGAATAAACAGATATAATTCACTAATCTTTCTGCGAAAATGTCATCGTCATCGCCATAAAATAATTGGACCAAATAAGTGTGTAACGTTTCAATTTTAAAGGACCATCACTCTCACAAATATTTAGTTATGATGATAAAGGAAAAGAACAACAGTTGAACAATTTTTTTTTTTTTTTTTATTTTTTTTTGTTTTTTCAAGACTGGCACATCCACGGCATTGAATTCAACAATGTTTCGGAGGAACATTTACATTGTTATATCAGACGTAAAGTGATACTGTCTTTTCTGAACAGCAATTAGGAGAACCCTGATCATACTATTTGGGTCAGTCTGTCCAAAGTCACTGGACATATGAATTTTACAGAAATAAATTTTACTCACTATATATATATATATATATATATATATATATATATATATATATATATATATATATATATGTGTGTGTGTGTGTGTGTGTGTGTGTGTGTGTGTGTGTGTGTGTGTGAAATACTCGCTTCATTAAAAGTTAATAGAAAGACCATGCTGAGATAGAAATGTTTTTCTAAATTTCCCTATTTCCTGAAATTGGATTAAAATATAAATCTGCATATGATGAACTTAATTTTTGCGGTATCTAAATATATAAGGTCCAGGATAACAAAACAGACAAATATCCTGCTAGAAAAGAATACAAAAAATATTTATCCCACCAAATCCATTGTGCTAGAAAAATAACTTTCAAACAGATACAAAAATGTATGCCTTTGCCTTGAGAATATACCAGCCCCAATTAAATATCATCAATTAATACGTTATGTAAGTAAGTATGCGTAAATAATAGTGGTGGACATTGTATATTAGTTCCTTTTATTGACTTTGTGTTTATCCTTATCAGTTTGTCTTGCGCCTGAAATCATATGGGGGTAATGTTATCTGCACATGTGGAAATTATTTTTAAATTTAGTGGCATCACTGTTACGTCGTGATAAGCCCAATGTAAACCTACAGATAAGAAAAAAAAGCACCTGTTTTGAATCAGGGCTACTTTACCATTGAAACAGTAGACAACAAAATATGTCATCAATGTCACAAACTATCATAGGTAATGAAATCTTAGCTGATATGGACTGCTTTCGTGCAAACTGTTGTGTTGTTCTCACAATAATTATTATTTGTAGCGTAACGGTCTGATATGTTTTATTTAACATGTTTGGTCTCTTTCTACATGTGTTCAATGATTGCGTTATTTTACTGAGAATGAATAAGCAGATATAATATATTTTTATTTGTGAATTATATATTCTTGGCCTGAGTTTTCAAAGCCGACTATATGGGTTATAACTCAATTCATTCTTATAGTTTTATAAAGTAATTATTGTCTTTACTCGTTGAAAATGTTTAGATACCGTTATTATTTTTAATGGGTTTTGTTTCCTTTTTTAAACCAATTTCCTAAACCCAAATACATAAATTCGAAGACAAATAGTAATATAACAACATATCACTTGAACACCTTTGAAGCTGCTTCATATACAGTTACTCTATATTTTCCTGTATAACATACTCAACAAAAGCATTGAATAAATGAGACCGTACGTCATTAATGAAGATGCCTAATTTCATACATGAACATATCAAAGCAAATGTAAGACTGTAATTATGATTTTCAAGCATAGTACGAGCCATCCGTATATTTTTTTTAGTTGTCATTTGGCATCAAAGGTGTTTCTTGCACATTTGAAATATGCATAATATTTCTTTGACACTTAATATAATTTAACTTCTTTATTTTTAAATTGGTCGTGCCCTGTATATCATTCCTGAATCAACATTTATAGATTCACGATTTCAACTCCAACAAAAGAAGTTGATAACTCTTTGTTTTTTTGGTCTTTTATAACAAAAGATTATGTCATAAATGTATATTAAAATCCTAACAAATCTGGTTTAAAAACTTGAAAATTGCTCTGATAATTACATGTACTCCTTACCCACCCAATAAAATCAGTAAGTAATGACTCAGGTAAGGAACGGATAACAACCAATGTGACAAAATCGTTAAGAAATCACTTGTAAGGGTGGTTATTCTGCATCAACATTTTTTATTAAAAATGGTCTAAGAGGGTTACGTTAATTAAACAATTCCAGTTTTCCGTAATATTCAATGCATGTTATATTCACAGATCCATCATACATACACGCATACGAATATACATACATACATACATACATACATACATACATACATACATACATATATACATACATACATACGTACATACATACGTACATACAGACATTCATAAATACATAAGAAAGACAAACAGACAAACATACATCCTTCCATCCATCCACGCAAGCTTACCTTCAGAATTAAGGATTCTCTGTCAACAAAATTCCTATTCAGGGAACACATACCCGATGCCGCATAGATTTCTATACGAATTGATATATTTCTATCAGTAAAACACAAACTATATCAGAAAGGGAGGGAAGCTACATACAAGTTTTCACAGCACATCCATAATTACTCACTTACACACCGAACAGATCAATTTAGCTTCATCAAAGTTTTTTAACTGCTGTTTATGTAAGTGTAGATTTCATGTCTCTAATCTGCCTTGAATATTTGGTATGCTACAATAGTGCCCCGTTGGTGATAATTGGGAAAGTGCCATAGACGTTTTGCGAGATGCATAGCTAAACAAAATCAGTGTGAATACTGTCGATCATATAAAGAGAAAACTTTTTTGCATAACGTTGTCCATATACAATTATATTATAATACATTTTTAATGTCACGACCCAAATATATTAAATATCTACACAAAGCGAAAATGTTGTACAGTGCAGATAATATCTCTTTCATGTTAAATGTTCTATCCAGAACTGAAAGCGTTGCACAGCACCAGATGATTTGACAAAAGAAAACCTGAAAATATGTTGCTCTTTAAATTTCATAACATAAATGGAGTTTAGTTTCCCGGCACTACACACACACACACACACACACACACACACACACACACACACATATATATATATATATATATATATATATATATATATATATATATATAGCGAGACGCAGACAGACAGAATTGGAGAGTGATGGCTTGGGGCATATAATTTAAACGAGATTGATTTTAGAAATTACAAAAGACTCCTGAAAGTCTTATAATTTTCTTACCAAAACATGTTATTTATGTTTAAAAGCGCTAATGATATTTTTAAAATAAATCGAAATGGTATCATATATTCATATGTCGTGGAAATGAGCTTAGAAAGTATGTTAGGTGAATAAGACTGTGTTGTCAATGTCATGCTCTTGTCTTGTGTTACATGTACGAATATAATGTATATTTCGTATTCGCTATGCTGCTAAAGTGGGCAGATGGATACTCTAGCTTTCACTGGCACATATAAACATTCCCACTTGTGTTCTCATTAAGCCCATACTTATCGGTCCAATTTCGATCTAACTTGTATAATAGTATTATTTTTATTACATATTAATTAGGCCTATTATTATCAAGAATTCTCCGATATAATGCAGGGATAGCACTTTCCGTTCTGTCTGGTGTATATTTATAATTCTGTTTAATTAATCATATATACCTTGATTTTGCTCATAGAAATCCGGAATGACTGTTTAGATAGATGATAATTAATTACTTGGTTGTTATGCGAGTGTGTCTGCAACACACGCGTGCACCGATTAAGTAACATCATGTTTTGGGGATGTGTGCTTAGTTGTAATGGAATATGGGCTGGTGTGTGCAGTCAAGGCGATTGGTACCGTTTACCCTCGGACTTATATTCGAATCTCCGTAGAGTACGAATTCAAATTATCTAACCTGTATGATAGTATTAACTGTAATATATATATATATATATATATATATATATATATATATATATATATATATATATATATATATATATATATATATATGCAGTTGTTTGCTGTATTAAAAATCATGCGAATTGTGAACAAAGTGAAACTAAACCACCATTCATACCCTTTTCCATGGCATCGCATATGTTATGTAAAGGTTTCATATCAAATATATTTACCTATATCCTGAACACACCGTTATTCCGAAAATAATTACCTTGACTGTGTATGCATTGTATTAATGTACAACAACTGTACCAACGATAAGTGTCATCGGTTGCCATAATAAGTTCTTAAGTTTAAAGGTAGAAACATATAGATCTACTTAATGAATATGGGTGTATATATCTCCCATTGTACACTGATGACACAAAAGAATACAAATCTAGCTGCACTTCTCAAGTTGCGGTTACCATTAAAGGCATAAAGAGTGTATTGTCGATGTGAAGTCATGGATTACATGTAGTTGTCTGCATATGAACGATGTAATGTTAAAGCCGTCCTGATCACCTAGCAAAAACCTTTTCAATTCGCATCCCTTGACTCAAACATCAAGTAACAGGTGTACCAACATTAAATTGATACAGTCAGTACGAAACCTAGGTGTCACTCTCGATGGTACGCTCTTATCACAATAACGTGTAATGTAAATAATCAGGGCTGCATATCTTGAGCTGAGACGCATCATATCCAATCGCAAATTTCTTTTCGTTGATTACACTACAACACTTTTGTTTTCCTTAATACTTTCTGACTCTGTTATCATACTGCACCTATGTATGGTTCGTCTCAGTATCTGCAGCACAAACTTGAAACAGTTCCAAACACGAGTAATAAGTATTGAGATTCTTCCACTACACCACCCACTCTCAGCTATGTAACGGTTACTGGAAAACCTTATATCGCAATGTTCCCACTGATAAAGCGAAGCCATACGGACAACTTTCGTTTGCCTACCAGAACCAAGGTGTGTGGAACGAATTGCCGATATTTCTTTGATATTCTTCTTCTTCTTTTTCTTCTTCTTCTTCTTCCTCTTCTGCTTCTTCTTCCTCTTCCTCCTCCTCCTCCTCTTCTTCTTCTTCTTCTTCTTCTTCTTCTTTTTCTTTCTTCTTCTTCTTATTATTATTACTAAATTAAACTCAATTCTTATGTGTATAGCTGCAGCTCAGCTATACCTTATAGATACTCTGTCAGTATTACACTAATGTTGTCAATGATTTGCCTAATAAACCAATTACGTCCTAATAGTAGAAAATTTATGCCCTTATAACATAGAGTAGCGGGGCCAGCACGCACGACTTTGAACTCCTAGTCTGAACATGAAAGAAGACAGCCTCAAGATATTAATATTGGAAAAAAAAACTCAAAGGGATTACAACGCAAGGAGAAGCGCTTCAGAGATATATGTAAAGGGATTCGAGCATAGATGGAAATCGTTATGGCTAAGATGATAACAAAAGAACGATAAGTGTGTGTAATGAAAAAGAGTATAACTGTGGTAAACATGTGCCTAACGTTTTAATCACAAAGGATGTGTATACTTTCAAAGGAGAGACTGATACATTTTTTAAGAACAAATGAATAAGAAGAAGATAGCCCCATATATCAAATAACAGCCAAACAATTATACAAATGAATGGATAAAAAGATAGTCAAGTACAAACTACTGCAATATACTGTTCAAGAATACCATAAAGGGATAACAATTGATTTATGGCTTTAATATTGTTATTAAATTGTAAAGACATACTGTAGTTTTTCTTTGTATTTTGTTTATTATTTTCTTATTGGCTGTTTTTTGCTTTGTTCTAATTATTTCCATAGTGCAATAGTGTTTTCAATATCATATTCTATAGGGGTACCAAAAAACAGTGGGTTATATATTGCTTTCGAGCCGATTTTAAACAGAAATGGGAGCGGTGAATACTTTCCAGAATTGCTTACATGAATTTATATGAAGGGAGCTCGAGAACAAGAATAAGTACTGCCATGGTTACCTAAAGTACAGAGAGCAAAGGCAATCCCTGACAGAGAAGAGACGAAAGTGAATTCCTTTAAGATGCCTAATGTAAACATTTTTGACTGATCTCCCAATTTCTTAAAACATTTAGGCATAATCTGTTGCTTGCTTGAATAATCTATAACTATCATATAGATAGGTGACTTTTTCCTCAAACATTAAGGCCATATATATGTATGAATACAATTATACAAAACGGGCTTCTGACCCTAAATTATAAGTGTTATATATATATATATATATATATATATATATATATATATATATATATATATATATATATATATATATTTTTTTTTTTGTTCGGATATTGGGCTGGATTTAGCTGTGTCAATTCCACAGCAAGTACATGTGATTTTGTGATTTGAGCAGGAAACATTTTACTCAGATGCATGTGTGTTTCTGTTCTCTCACTGCATGTTTGGAATCATAATCTGGGAAACATATGAATGATTTCAACTGAAATCCAAACTATGCTATGGACTTGCAAGTTCATTTCGTTTTGAGTGCAACAACGAGAATGGATTTGCAGTTGGAAACGTAGTCAAACGTTTAGCAGAATTTCATGGTGTGTAATCCAGTTTTTGAAGCATGACGTTGCTCAAGTAATTTGGATTTGCAGAACTAAGGAAATTCAGTTTGGGGAACTTTTTTGCCATTCGAATTATGAGAAAAAAAGCCATGTTTATGCCTTGTCAAGTGTGTGTAATGAAAAAACGTATAACTGAGGTAAAAATGAGTCTAATTTGTCACTCACAAGGGATGGATTTGCTTAAAACTGAGACACTGAGTTTCAAAACAAATGAATGAGAATAAGATAGACCCAGATTTAAAAAATACAAACAACCAAAAAAGAAGCATACATATGAATGGATAAACCGAAGGTCAAGTACAAACTAATGTAATATAGTGTTCAAGATTACCAGGAAATGATAATAGATGATTTAGGGCTTTAATATCGTTATTAAATTGTAAATACAACCTGCATTTGTTTCTATTTTATTTATCATTTGTTGCTGGCTTGTGTTTTGTTCTAATTATTATAATAGTGCAATTATGTTTGTTGTTGTCGTTGTGGAGTTTAACGCCATTTTTCAGCACACGATAGGTTATACATTAGCTGCCAGTATTAATGGTAGAGGAATAATCCGGGAAAACTCGGGGAAGAACCACAAACCCACGAGAAACTAATGGCAAGCTTTCTCACATACCGACATTACAAAAGTGTTTTAAATCTCTGATATTATAGGGGTACCAAAAGAGTGGGTTCTACATTGCTTTCGAGCCAATTTGAAACGGAAACGGAAACGGTGAATACTTTCCAAAATTGCTTAACTGAATCTACATGAAGGGAGGTCAAGAAAAAGATTACATTCCATTGGTGATGCCATGGTTACCTAAAGTACAGGGGGAAAATAAATCCCTGACAGAGAAGATACGAAAGTGCATTCCTTGAAAATGCCTAATATGAATTTCTTTTTTACCCTTCTCCCAATTTCTTGAATAATGTATGCATAATGTTTTGCTTACTTGAATACTTTTATAGGTGACTCTTTGCTTGAACGTTAAAGCCATAAATGTGTGTATCAATACAATAATGGAAAATGGGCTTCTGACCTTAAATGATAGATGATATATTGTGAGATAATGTTCTTATGATTGGTACATTATGTCAATGTAAAGGCACATTTATATCGATCATATTGAATTCGACCATAATATATATATATTAAACAAACGCATATGATATATGTATAAACAAACTATACATGATGATCTCAATACTTGTCTTCCTTTGACAATGTATGTATTGATCATTATTTCAATGCAAACCACATTTCTACTCCACGCAACCAACAAGGGCGTGCGGTGTCATACGGTCATTAATAAATAGTGACTCATTTACGGTCGTTGTGTTTATTTTTCTTTTGAACCCATGTGATAGGTATTTAAAGTATTACAACAAAATGTCGTTATGGATATGAGGTAAGAGGTCTTGAGTTGACAATGCTGTGAAGATTAGTCTTTGATAGCTTACAAAGAATAATAGGGAACGTGTAAAGAATTCGTTATAAGAGAGTGATATTTACATTTGTATTAATATTCTTATTATTTATTATATATTATATTAGCATACTTTGTACATGAAGACTTAACAAAAACATATAGAACAGTTGTATTGGACGTTTTATTCTGGCGAAGAGTGTGGTTCAGTCAAGTGATAATGCGTCGTTGATGGCTGATAGGTTTAGGTGGGAATGGATGCTTGGACTGACGGTGACACTCCATGGACGTTGCACCATGTTAAATTGCTTTCGATATAAATAACAGCCATGAGAAAGGCATGTGTTGATACTTTAAAATTAATCTAAGGCAACAGGTACTCTTGTAGAAAAACTTATACCGTACTGGCAACGCTAATCCAGGTGACATTTAAAGGTGGTCTTTAAAACTAACTTTATATCAACAAATCTGTTTTCTGCTTTACATTATAATATACATTATGTAAATGAATGTGAATCCGGTGTTGTTATGCCTTACTTAAAATCACTTAATTTGTGTTTTTGGAAATGTATAAAGTCCAATTGAATTGATATCTTGAACATGCTTCCATAAAAGTGTCTACAGCAAATTTCCGTTACACCCTCTGCTCTAATGAAATCTATCTAATCTGACATTACATAATAAGTTATTGTCAAATATGTAAGTCACCTACCACCACGCAGTGGCCTCTACCTTAATAAAGAGAAGTAAAGAGAAGGTGGTACACCATATTTCCTCATCCGAAATACGATATGAAACAAATCCTTTCTTACACCTTCTTTCAATATCTTGATAGGCATGACATCAAAAACAGCCTAGTTCATGTGATAAGGTGAAACAAGAGAGGCCACTTAGTGGTTATACAAGAAGAACCAATGCATAATTGCACATAAGATAAACGCACTTGGTAAGAATAAGTCCAACTTGGCCTAACACATGTAGTATTAAAACAATCTTTTAATTATGCTGGAATCAATTAGTTTACTTACCTATGGCGTCTTTCATGCAGCGGTGTGACCAGAACAATAATTGGCGCTCAGTGGCAGAATGTTTGTCAAAGTTGTAATACCTTCACTAGAGCGAATGACATACTTCAACTAAGCAGATCTTGGTCATCTTTGTACAACCCGTCGCTAGCCAACCATATAATGTGATCTTTTTACCGGTCGTTAGTAAATGCTCTTTTAATAACAATAATATAGACCTTTTATAAAAGTGAATTACTTCATTTAGATAGAAGTCGCCGTATTCAGGAAGTTAAATCTTACCTGAGACAACAAGGACAGAATGTTAGCCTGAGAAAATAAAAACTTGTGTTTCGTCAAACGACCAGCAGGTGCACAGTTCAAGGATAAACTAGATATAATTCACTAATCTTGGTGAGAACATGACATCGTCGTCGCCATTGAATAAATGGAGTAAATATGTGTGTAACGTTTCAGTTTTAAAGAACCATCAAGCTCACACTATAATTTAGTCACAAAGGCAAATAGCAACAGTTGAAGATTGATTTTTTTTCTTCTTCTTTGCTTTGCTTTTTATTTTTTAAGACTGGCACGTCCATAGCGTTAAATTTAACTTGGGTCGGGTAAATGATTTCTACTAAAGCCACTTCCCAATGGGCTTCGTGATCTAAAGGGATGGCTTGAGGTAATTTGGCCGTGTAACAGCACAACGTGTTCTTGGGAAACACCTCCATGGAACTGTCACTTGGTAAGGTTAAGTAAAATTGGTTTTGGTGACTCATAATTCCAGAGTTCTGTGGCTGTCCGAGGGGTTACTGGACGTCAGAGGCGTGTCTCCTCCCAAAATGGGGTTCTGGTTGTGGTTGTTGTTATTGGAGTGGTGACTGGCACTGGCACTGGACACAAGGTTCCCGTGGTTCCCGTTGGAAGAGAATTTCAGGGAGGGATTGGGAAGCAGGTAACCGATGCAACTGCTCAACAAAATGGTCCACAATTGTTTGTCTCCTTGTTGCAAACTCAAATTCGCAATGGCTGCCCCGATGACACAATACACCACGAAGATTTGGCAGAAAAAGACGATTTGCGTTTTAGGCACACGTTCTCCACACCACACCCACAAGGTTTTTTTTGTAAATCTTGCACAGAAGAACTAGGTGAAGGAGGAGTGGTCGACGTAGCTGCGTCTGTGTGAAAGGGCATGATGGTCACTTCTTTTTATAGTCGATGACTTGCGAAGCGTCGATCCAAGAATCAAAACTGGGTGGATATCCTTTCCAACGTACTTTGACTTCATTGACACGTCGTTTGCACACTTTACGGGTTCTGCGTTCGAGAATGCTTTCGATGTCGTACACGTCGTCTTCTTTTTTGGTCACACGTTGTAACTCGGGCAAATAAAACGTTCCTTTGAGCACTTCTCTGTTCATGTCTTCCAATTTATAGACGGCAGGATGACGGCCATGCACTCGTCCAGTGACACGAAACAATTCGGTCGTCCAGTTAGGTAAGTAACCTTTGTCGAAAGTGCGTTTGGTTTTGCCAATGCGCACCCAATCTCCTACGGCCAACTCTCCACTTTTCTTGGGGACAGCCCTCGTTGGGGACGTACCAAACAGGCGCTCAAACACCAACACTTCGTTGTCGGGAGTTACGTCTTGCGGGGCACGTCCGATGCTTCGATGGTAAGATTGGTTGTACGCTTGCACCAGGTGCGGTAAGATGTCGATGTACTTCAGAGTGTGGTGATGCGTAAAATATTTGCACATGCGTTCTTTCAAAGTGCCTTGAAAACGTTCCACGATGCTGGCTTTGGTTTCGGGATTCTCGGTGGTAAAAAAATGAATGTCACGTTTCTTTAATTCTTTTTGGATAGCTTGGTTTAGAAATTCGGTGCCTTTGTCCGTTTGCCATCGAAGAGGGTGACGAGCGCTTTGTTTCAACACCCGTTGCAGGGCTCGCACTAACTCGCTGCTCGATTTGGAAGTCTAGGGTACGACCCAGGCAAATTTGGAAAAGACGTCGATGACACAAAACAAATATTTGTAGCCACGATTGTAACTGGCCAAATCAGAGACATCGGCTAAATTGGCTTGCCATTGATGATCGATGCCTTCCACTCGGGTGCGACTTCTGGCAAACTTGCGACGAATGGGTTTGTGTAAAGTGGAGGTAGCTTGTTCTTGTAACCATCGTTGCACTTGAGGTAAACGGAGACTTTTCAGTCGAGTTTTGGCAGCACGATACAATTTTTGAACTCCTGCGTAACCTGCAGGATGGGAGGGATCGTAGTAAATGCTGGCTAAGACTTTTTCCATTTGTTTGTGTTTGTGTGTTAATAAGTCACCCACTCTTCGGTGATGCTACTTTGGGTGGGTCGAAAGGGTGGTTTAGAAACGGATTTACGTGTCCGATGGGCTACGGGAGTAGAAGTCGAAGGTAGTGGTGGTGGTGGAGGTGGCAATGGAATGGTTTTGGTTTTCTTTTCTTTTTTCACTACTGGTTTCCCTTCTTTCTTTTTCACTTCTGTCGAAGGAGGAGTGGACATCATCTTTTTAACCCAAGCTTTCATTTCTTCTCGTTGGGGTGTGGGGGACGGGTTAACAAGGATACTGCAATCTTACTCGAAATGGGAGCTGCTGACGGTGTTTGAAACACTTCTCGCATCTCTTCTTCCTCAGGCCTTTGTGGGGTAGCATCTCTGGTGACCCCTGGGGATGGTAGTAGTGGTGGTGGTAATGATGATGGTGCTGGACTTTTCATCAAGGTCTTAAAATCTTTCAGAGTGGGTAGAGCTGTTTCGTCTAAAGCTTTCTGGTGAAAGAGTTGCATTCGTTGCAAGAGTTGACCGTACTTTTGCGATTTTTCTGTTTCGGACAAATCTTGGCGATCCATCAAGGACTGCAATTCGTTTTGTAACTGGGAGATCTCGCTCAAATGGGGATTGGGAGGTAAATGCGGGGTGCGTTGTTCTTGCCACCGATGGTATTCCATACATCGTTTGTAAGGCACTAAAGCTAGTTTTCGTCCTTCCATGGGGTTGTCAGGGGTCAATTCCGAGATCTTGGGACTTCCGAAGGCTTTTTTTATCTTGCGCCAACCAGTCCTCCAAACATGGTTCCCAAGACTCCTTTCAGCATGGGGCCTAACAAGAGAGGTAAAATGCCTCCACGTTGGACCAACATCTTCTTCTTTTGACGAATGGGAATTTTCTTTTGAACCATTTGGCGAAGAACGTGACGATGTTTGCTTAAGCATTGTTTCTGGTGTTTGGACAAAGGGATCGTGCCTTTCAAGACGTTCAAACAACATTCGCACACGGTATCGATGACCTCTTTGGAGGCCGATTGAATGAGTTTTTTTCGTAGAAGTGGAGAAGCTTTGGACAGGTAACATGTTTCCATGTTTAACTAAACGAGGTGGTAGTCCTTTTCTTTTCTTTCCTTGGGGTTTTCTGGAGGGTGACATCTTTGAGTCTTCAGGAGCACCAAAAAAAACACTGATACCCCCGACATGGTCACAGGTCTTTTTTATACTGGAACGCGTAGCCACTGATTGTCTTTACGTCGTATCAGTTTGAGGACAGGCATGACACGTCGTGGAGGGGTACGCAACGGACTAAATCGAGCCAGTTCTTGCTTGGACAAATCCAGTAAACTTTGTAACATGCCCGATCTTTCTTGGACTTTGATTTTGGGAGAAGGTACTTTGTGAGCAGCAGCCACTGCCACTAAATTGGAGGGTCCTGCCACTGGGGAAGTTCTTTTGGGGGTCATCAACGGAGAAGTTCTTGGTGTGATCAATGTCTCCAAGTACTCTTCAGTTCTGGGTGTCATTAATGGAGAAGTGGATGAACGTGAGGCTGCCGGAGACACAGTCACTGCCGTGGCAGGTCGTGGTTTGCGATTGTAAACTTGCGACCTGGCCGAAGTGCCTCTCTTGCGACTAGTTTTCTTCTGTGGACTTTTCTTTTTCTGGGGGCTTTTTTTCTTTTTCCGGGGTGGTGTCTGATAAGAGGACGGTCCCGCCACTGGAGAAGTTCTTCTTCTTCTTGGGGACCTGGTCTTTTTCTTTTTCTTCTTGGGGCTTCGTTGGACTCTTTTCTTGACTATAACTTTGGGGGCATTAGGTTCCAATCTTAAGAGAGAGCGAATGATGACCCCTCCTAGAGTACTGCTCCCTCCAGGTTTCAAAATGATTTGGTTTTTGGTTTGAGTGTCGATGCGGGGATCGGCCAGTTGGACCAAAGCGACTTTGTTTCGATCGAAAAAGCGTTTGGTTTGATGAGGAATCTGAATGATTCCTTGGAGTATTTGACGTGCCGTCACCGTGAACCATCGTAAGACTTCTTTGAGACTAGCTTCTAAGACACGAGCTCGTATTTGTGGATTTTTTTTCTCGACTGATGCCATACAAGGCACGAATCAATTTGACGGGAAGATGCGACTGAAGGGACGTCATGTTCACACTGTGTGAGACAGACGAAAAGGGTCTGAGGTTTTTATAGATTTTTTTTATGTGGAGTGAAATTAAGTCGAGGACGGAGACGTGTACAGGACAGGCCCTCCGTCTTGGCACCAGTGGTGAAACAAGTGGGTACGAAATCGCAAATCCTCGGGGGTGGTAGGTTTCAAATCGGCGAGTAAATAGGCGTGTGGCGTTTGAGTGGCATCGTCGTACGCCTGAGTCAGCCAAGGCGTTCCTAACTGTTTGGCTAAGACTTGCACTTGCGATTTATCTCGAGGGCTTTTAAACACGACCACGTAATGCGCATTGAGACTGATGGTGCGATGGGCTCTACTTTGTTGAAACAAATTTTGGGTGATGTAAACGACACTGGCATTACGGTGATGCCCTGTGCGCGTGAACCACAGTTTAATTTCTTCTTCGTCTTCTCCTAACATGTCGTGGAAAATGACCAAATGGGTTTGACGGGAGTCAGAGACGATGCCGTCGTCTTCTTTAGGAATGCCTTCCACAAACACGATGGAATCGCCTTGACTTTCTCGCAAGAGGCTGTACGCCGATTGCCACTCTTTGTAACACCACACGATCCGATGAGGTGGCCGATCGATCAAATGATGTTTATGTTCGATCAAACGTTTGACAAA
Source organism: Sinohyriopsis cumingii (assembly GCA_028554795.2). Taxonomy (NCBI): domain Eukaryota; kingdom Metazoa; phylum Mollusca; class Bivalvia; order Unionida; family Unionidae; genus Sinohyriopsis; species Sinohyriopsis cumingii. Next base: position 69,447,901 of record CM068834.1, on the reverse strand, counting down.
TTCGGTTTTGCCTGAACCGCTAGGTCCAGCAATGAGCATGTTAAAGGGATGGCGAAGATACAAAGCCTCCCAACTGGCACGATCTAAGTGTTCGTCGATGACTTTGACAGTAGAGGAAGAGGGAGCAGAGACAGCAGAGGTAGCCATAGTGTCAGGAATGTCACTTGTGACACGAAAACAAACAAGACAAGAGTTTATATACTTTTTTCAGAACACGTTTACTGAATGTTTCAAACATGAATACGAAAGACAAAAATACATAAAAGCCAAAGGCTTAAGTACAAGGATAAAAGGCACATGATCACCATTAACGTGGAATAAACACAAGTGTCTGTACAACAACATGTTTTGGGTAATGTTCTGACCAGTTCTATAGTAGGGGGTAAGGTCACACAAGTGTCCTCCCGAAAGGGTCTTTCAGGCCTGTCCACGACAGTCCCGTCCTGGGTGACGGGTTCTTCTGGCACCGTCACTAACACGGGTTGAAAAGTAACCTTTTTCCTTGAACAACTCTCGTGCATACTGGGCCACTTCTTGGGTCCAAGCCTCAAAATCCCATTCTTTCCAGGCACGGACATCTGTCCAATGGGGATGTAAGTCACAAGCTACACACACATCGTCATACACGTCTTGGGTAGCTAAAAGTTGACGAATCTTTATTTCCTGTTGAGGTCGCGAAGTATCCAGATGAAACCTTAAGGCTTTGAGCAAAAGGAGTTTTTCGTGACCATTTAAGGTATTTGAGGTGGTAAGTACTGATCGTAAAGAGTCCACAAAGAATCGGCTGGTAAACGAAATCCCAGAAAACAAGTCACTAAGACACACACCACTTGTCGACCCAAATTGAATGGATACAGTTCTTGTAATAATCGATGGTAATGATCCACGGTTTGAATATGGTCATTGAGTTCCTTCCACGGAATCTGTTCAATAATATGTGACATAATCCGTGGCATGGCAACTTGATTTTATAGTGTCTTTGTTTCGGAAGCAATAAAGGTAATTTCTAACTAGACATGTTCGTTCTCCAGTAGGGAATTTCAATGTTACATACTGTAACTGAAACGTCAGAGTTTGTCTAGAGGTTTCGTCTTTCTCTAAGCAGATTCCATGTAACAGATGTTGGTAATCCTTTAACTCGTCTTCATCAAAATTACGAACGTCTAGTTCATCATCATTCACAAACTGAAAATGTTCAACAAGGTCTGACCACTGAAAAAATTTCTGACGAATCAGTCCTCTTATACCATTCAGGTAACAGTGGTTAAAGATCTGGTGACGTAACGGATGCAATTGTTCTTTACGTTTCACTTGTATTTTGACCAGTTCTCGGTAAATCCTTTCTCTCAACTCCTCAGGCAAGCCCAAAATGTTCTCTTGTAAAGTATCCATAAGTATATTCACTGTTTTTGGAATCCTTGGGTGGTGGCCAATAGCCTCGTTTACCTTTGTGCCTAATGTAATATTCACTCATAATCAGTCTTCTTATACTTTGGAACAGAGCATAATTTGAAAACGGTTGAATAACTTTGCGTTTGCGTTTCACTTGTATTTTAATCAGTTCTCGGTAAATGCGTTCTCTCAACTCCACAGGCAAGGCACGAATGTTCTCTAGCAAAGTATCCATGAATAGGTCATACTAAATCGTCTTTGGTCTGACACAAGAAATGTACTCTTTGCACAAACATGGTTTTACTTCAGTGTCGAATTTAAATCGTTTAGTCACTAATTTACACATTATAATTCGTTCAGAAGTTTCCTCTTTCACTAAGTTGACATTGTGTTCAAGATGTTGGTAATTCGTTAACTCTTCCTCTGGAATTCGATGCAGTAAGTTTACAATGATGTAGTAGATAGAATCGTCCATAACAAACCAATCCTTTTTAAAACTAGGGGATCGTTGATCAATGTCTGTCCAATGGAACACTTTCAATTGAATCAGTCCTTGTATAGCCTTCAGGTACCAATGGTTCAAACACCGGTGACGTAACGGATGCAATTGTTCTTTACGTTTCACTTGTATTTTGACCAGTTCTCGGTAAATGCGTTCTCTCAACTCCACAGGCAAAGCACAAATGTTCTCTTGTAAAGTATCCATGAACAGATTATGGTAAGTTACTTCAATGTCTCGGTCCCACTAAGGGTAAGTAATGACAATTCGGTGACCATCGAGCATGTTCTACGTAGGCCGAATCTTGCGGTTCCCAGTGGTGAAGTGACACACCGCAACTGAAGCACTTGACTTTATCTCCTTCGCCCAAGTAGAAAAATCCGGCTCTGGCTAATTCTTCGGGGGTCGGTCCTCCCAGATACTTAGGCCATTTTCCTTTGAACGATTGAAGACGATTTTCAAAGTCGCAGTATTCCGACAAACGCACAGGAAACGAATATTCGTCTTTCACAGGTTCGTTTCGATGAGGGTTGGGTGACATGAACAGGAGTTTGCTCAGGGCTGGATGACATCCATAGGGGGGGTAGACGTGAAGGTGAACATTCCCCTTTAAAACCAAACCCAGTAAAATGTCCAAGAGGACGAGCGGCATCACTTTCGCATCCCTCAGGTTTGACACGCACATCATCCCTTTCCATGATAGGGGTAGTGACACTAAAGTTCCCATGATGCTTTACGGCATCGCTAAGGTCACAAGGTACAGCATCGTACCCATCGCAAGGCTCACAATCGCATTCCACTTCCGAAGCCTCACACTTGAATTGTGCCTTTCTAAACAACTTGTTTTGTGTTTCTCTGAAAGTATTCATCTTGTTCGCTCGGTCTTGGTAGTCCCAATGAACTATCGATCTTGCCTAGGGTTCCTTTTTTATATACAGACCAATACCGACGTGTCCATACGGTAAGGTGAAATGATTGGGAAGTCGCACTCGCTTCTGGTACACGATTTGATAGACTTTTTCCAAGGGCCGACTGACGATATGATGAGTGGGTAAACGTACAATCTTGTTCGGTTGGTGATTGGTCACTTTAAAGTTTCCATCCTCTCCCGATTGCAAGGCTTCTTTCAATACCCCAAAGTTGACCACACGACTGGTACGATAATTCAGAGTCAGTCCTTTCACTTTGCACGTCGTGTGCACTTCTCCTTGTTTGTCGCGGTATTCGTAGCCGTAATTTTTGGGACCGCCACTGACGAAACTTAGAATCTTGTCGTCGGGATGCTCGTCTGTCCAGGCTCCTAAACGGTCTCCTTCGATGTCAGGGTGCTGTTGACCCGGGTGATGGATGTAAATGCAACTGTCCGTGTCAAAGTACAGGACGCGTTCCCCTAACAGTTCTAAAGCTTCGTACAATTTTAAGCGAGCATGAGCTGTCACGTAAGCCGCAATGATGACTTTTCCAAAAGGGTTGTCTTGTACAAAGTCCAGATCTTCTTCGTAATTGACCAAGATCAAATCCTTTCGAACGACGTCCACGTGTTTCATGTATTTGGTTTTGTCGTGAATCATCTGGAAGTAGCGGGAGGGTTCTGTCAAATATTCCGTCTTGGGTAAACACGGTCGTTGTGCCATTTTACCCCACAAGCAATTTAACATCACTTTGGCAAATGATCGCCTGCCTTCGTTTTTCTCGATGTGGTCTAAAGTGATGCCTTCTTGTTCATAGTATTTCTCTTTGAATTGTATTTGGTCTTCGGGAGTGTGACACCAGGAAGGATAGCCGCTGGCTTCTTGTTTCAGTTTCAAAAAGGCATCCACGTAGTCAGCGAAAATGCCTTTCTGACTGGGATCACCCTTGTGGTATTGTTGTGTCTTGGGAAAGTGGCAAATTTCGTACACTTCTAACAGTTGGTATCCCATGTCCAGAACTTTGAACAATTCTACGCTGACCCAGGTTCCCGTCAAGGCCCGTTCTTCCTCGGTGTGCTGACAAGGTTGGTCTTGGTTGCACGTTTCGGCACAAGTACGGCACAATGGAAACATCAGTTTGCCTTGACAATGGTGAGGTAAGACGGGATGGTATAGGTTGGTGGGAGGCAAAACTTTACACTTGATCAAGCCTTCGTATTGTCGAATGTTTTTCAGGTCGATGTGCTCCGTTAACAATTGCGGGTGCCCTACAGGAAAGCGACAATATTTGCACACGTAGGGATACAGCGAACACACGTCCAAGTATTTGATTTCTTCTCCTTTCTCTTCGTCGGCTTGGTACAGCAAACAGGTGGCATTGGTCCTTCCTCCGTACAAACTATCCCTCGGCTTCAACGGGTCCATGAACTGGTAACTTTCCACGAGGCGTTTAAACTCGGGACCGGTTTTCATACGGTGATCGTACTCGTGTTCCCACATTTCCACCACTTGGTATCCTTGCTGTTCTAACTTTAGGCGTCGCTGACAAGTGGCCTGGTACAAGTCTTCCATGGTTCGTTGCAAAAACTGATTTTTAGTGCTACGATCAGGGTAACAGACGGGACATCCGTGAAATAAGCAACCGTTAACTCGTACACGATCTTAGGATTTTGTAAGTCCCAGCCATCGACCGAATACGTTCCGATGGTCTTTTCACCCCCTCCGTTGCGGGCATGCTGAATCCACTTGTCTTCCTTGTCGCACAAGTAATGTAACCAACGTAGGGCTTTGACCGAGTATTGACGTTTGACAAAGTTGGTCGTTTGAGTGCTGATGACAGCCACGGTGTTTTCAGGCATGAATCGTTGTCGATACACTAAGGAACACGCTTTGGCAATGGTGCAAGCTTCTTTCAAAGGATCGACCCCTCCGTGTTCCATGAACAGTTCTCGAAATTTTCCACAGCAACGCCGTAAAATGTCCACGTCGGAACGAAAATACTTTAGCATTTCTTCCTGAAAGTCGAAAGGGTCCGAGGCGTGAGCCTGGTACCAAGCGTAGAAAACTTCTCGTTGTTCGGTACGCATGTTGTCGGGGTCATAATAGTGAGCCTCAGGTAAATGGGGTAGAACGGCGTGTTGATTGTCTTCCGTATTGAAAAAGTGTGGAAAGTACCCTTTAGCCATTTCTGTCATTCCAAACGTTTTAGGCATTCGGCTCAAAGGCATGGCCAAATAGCTCATCGAATCTTTAAACTGTACTTGTCCCACTTGCATGAAAATGTTTTTGGCTCCGTTCAAAGTCACTTTAGGACGCTCGGTGCCTTGTTCCGTATAGTATCTGAGAAGAAACTGTCCATCGTATCCGAAGAAATTGTGAGCCATCACCGTGGCATGACGATGACAATCTCCGTAACGTTCGATGTCCTCTTGGCTCCACGTCTTGTCGATGGGGTCTAAGACCCATTGGGCAAAATCGGCTAACGTGTTCGGTCCCCGAAAGATTTTTTCACGCCCTCCGGGAATCTTGCTGCAATGAGGGCAATCACTGAAAATAGGTTCTTGAATGCACTTCTCGCACGCTCGATGAGCCACGCAGAAATTAGGAATGTGAATGCCGGTCTCTTGCATGCATTCGAAATCGAAAAAGATGAAATTGCCTTTCTTCTTGTGACCGTCCTCTTTCTCTGGTGGGGGTTGGTATTTTTGCACGTAGCATTGGTGTTCCAAGTCCACGATGTGGTGACAAATGTGACATTTTTTCTTTCCTCGACATACGTGTGCCTTGGCATTATTGGTAAGTATGCCTTGTCCACACGTAGGGCACAATCTCAGCAGTTGACAAGCACATTTCTTCTGTGAACCTTGCGTCTTCAAATGTTGTTAACAGGTAGGGCTGACAAACGTGCGCAGACAAGTTGAACAAGGCACTGGTTCTTCGCTCAGACAGGGTGGAGAGGCCAAACATCCTGGGCATTTCGATCCACAATGCTTGTGTTGCTCTCGATTATTAAAACCGTAATCACATTTCTCACAGTAATAACCGTATCTCAGGAATGCAGTGATACTGGTAATGGTATCGAAATGGTCGTCGTGATAATAGACATGAATGTATTTTCCGTCCTTAAAATCTTGGCCTCGAAACAACAGAGACCCACGCATTTCTTGAGGGTGCACTTTCAAGGTGTATCGTGGAGCTAGGGCATCTTGCAATTTTTGCATCTCAGGAATGCCACAGGGTGTGTCTTTGGACAGTCCGGCTTGTTGTAACAGGAGTTCTGCTTCGTTTCGTTGTTTGGCTCGGTTCGATTTTCGAATGTTCTCCCAGGTTCTTTTCCATTCTACCGTGTCGTTCTTGTTGGCATAGGTTCGTCCCACCACGATGGCACGGGCTAAACACATCTGGTCTTGAGGGTTGTTAATTCGGACGAGACTTGTTTTGGTGTTGCGAAGGTCGTCCACCAATAACATCTTTTTGCGTCCAGTCCCTTGAGGAGGAGAGACGTGGGTCATGTCCAGTGTGGCTTTACCATCGGTGATGTCAAACTGATCATTAGATTGTTGTACGTGTTGAATCTTGTCCATGACTTTGGAAGCAGTCAATTCTGCAGGGGTGCTAAACTCGATCCAAACAGGGGATTTCAAACCGTCGTGTTGTATGGAAAGTCTCAAGCGATCGTCTTCTTTGGGCTGACATTGTCGCTTGAGTGCGGTGAGCAAAGAATCCCACACCCCAGTAATAAACACTTCTGCTTTCTCTAACGGCACTTCAGCCTTGAAATCTTTAAACTTCACCGTGTATTTGTAAGCCTTGGTTCTAAATTTTCTAGAGGAGCGCTTTTCCGTCTCTCGAATGGAATAGTATTTTTCAGGGTTGACTAAGGGTGACGAACTTGGTTTAGAGGGTTCGGATTCTGGTTCACTCATGTCCTCTTCAAAATCACTGGCATGAATTTGTGCCAAGACTTCAGCTCTGGTACGAGGCGATAGATCACGTTTCTGCCTCTTACTTTCTTCTTCTTCTTCTTTCTTCTCGAATGAATGGGATCGTTTCATCTTGAGTGAAAAACGTCAAATGACTCAAGTTTAAACACCATAGACCAATTTATAGTCATGGCAGACCAGCGTATATAAAAGGGTGTGTGTCTTGTATTTTCACTATTCATTTCACTTTCTAACCGAGCACAACGATGGAAGAGACTAGCCAAATCGAACGTTTCGTCAGAGCTTTGCGAGGGGTCATTAGAAAATTCTCTTCAGACCAGCCGACGGACTACTCTCCTTCCTTTCGAGATAAAAGTCAAGATACTTGCTATATCTGTCATAGAAAGGGCATTGGTCTTCAGAGTGTCCAGACGGTCAAAAAAGAAAAAAAGGGGCTAAAAAAGACAAAAGTAAAGATACCTGTTATTATTGTCAAGAAAAAGGACATTGGTCTCCAGATTGCCCAAAAAAGAAACAAGAGGAGTCAAAAGAAAAGAAGGATTCTTCAGAGGAAGAGAGGGATTCTTCAGAAGAAGAGAGGGATTTTTCAGAGGAAGAAAGCAGACAGGTGAAGAAAAAGAAACAGGAGAAGAAAAGAAGAAGGGAAGAAAGTGAGGAGGAAGAAGAGGAAAAGACGGTGAAGAAATTTAAAAAACAGAGAGACTAAACAAGGAGAAAGAAGAAGTCAATGAACTTTATATTAAAGTGTTCTGTTGTGAATTGTGAATTGGATTGTAACAACGGATAAAAGAATAAATTAATTATATAAGGTAAGTGTCTTTGAGTTTTGATTTTAAAATAAGAACGTACACTCACGCACTCATACAAAGACACGTACTATAGGGGGTAAAATGGGATGTTTTTTTTTTTTGAGTTATTGGCAAATTGAAAGGCTATCTCTTTTCGAGAAATGTGGGTGGCCCTGAAAAGGGCCTTTTTTCTTTTTGGTGTAGGGGTGAGTTTAAGCAATCAACTTTAACTGCCTTAAGCCTTTGCCACGGCCAAGGCCTACTTCTGGACTGCGTAATGTTGATGATTGGGTTGAAATCACTAAGGGTGGTACGGTAGACTTAGTCACAGGGTTAACGTGTTTAGCTCGGGAAGGTCGTATTCTCTTTGGTCGTAATAAAGAAGTCTGATACATTTGTTTCAGACTTCTTAACTCCGCTAAAACGTCCAACAGTACCGTGACCGTTTGATTTTCACCCTCTTGTTTCTTTGCTGCTACTTCTTCTTGCTGTTGTTGCTGTTGTTTTTTTCTTACCTCTTCTTCTTGCTGCTGCTGTAGGAGAAAAGCTTGTTCCGCTTCCTGTTGTCGTTGTATAAATTTCTCCAATTCTTCTTTCTGTCTCTGTCTAAAATTCTCCACTTGCGGTAATGAAGAAGGTAACGAAGGTTCCGGAACAAATTCTTGCGAGGTAAGAAAATCCATAAAATCCCAATTTACCTCTTCTGAAAGTAAGTCCGGGTTCCCTTGGGCAGTCTCCCCTGCTGGTGCACCCCAATGAATCGTTTTCTGAGTTTCCGTCATGTTGAATCACTGTCGCATAGATTGACTGTACACAAGCGCTAGCGAATCTATATAGACCACGTGACGTCACAGACTGCTCTCTTCGGATTGGATGCGGGCTGACTGAATTATGTAATGCGTGTTTGGATTGGTGAATGAACTCAATCCGTTTCAATCCTTCCTCTACCTATAAATAAGCGCAGTTCACTGCATTGATTCACCTGTTCTCGTCGCTTCACGATGTGGACCACAGTCGAATCATCCACCCTTGTGTCTTCCATGATGTTTAGGACGGACATGCTCATGTATGTCCGGTCCAAGTGGACCGTTGTCGACAAGTCAGACACCAGTCTGTGGATACGAAGAGTGTACGTAGAAAGACAAGGTTGCCTCAAGAGGACACTGATTTATGGCCCTCGAGTAAGACGCAGCTTGAGGACAAGAAGATGCCGCAGATGCCCTTTATGTTAATGGATACATTAACATAAACCCAAAGGCCCTTTTCAGGGCCACCCATATTTCTCGAAAAGAGAATGACTTTCAGTTGCCTAGCACATTTATTTTAAACTTAAAAAAAAATCCCATGTTCAATTCCCCTTGTCCCTAGACAGACCCAAACTCTATTCCCATGTTCAATTCCCCTTGTCCCTAGACAGACCCAAACTCTATTCCCCATGTTCAATTCCCCCTTGTCCCTAGACAGTCCCAAACTCTATTCCCATGTAATGCTAATTCCCCTTGTCCCTAGAGTGTCCCACGATTTTTCTCCATGTTAAATTTACATAGTCCCCAGAGTGTCCCAGGAGTGTCTGTAATGGTATTTCCCATTGTCCCTAGAGTATCCCACTTCACTAGTCATGTGAACTATTGCTAACTTTTTATGAACGGATTTCCCCTTTAGTAAGTGTCTGTAAAACAAATAATGATATACCATACTGTATAGGCAGTTTGACATTAATTGCACGATAAATCTACATAGAGCGGATATTAGCCTCTTGACAAAAAATATTCTCAAGGGTAATTTAGAATGGATTAATATAAAGCAAGTAAATTCCATTAATGGAAGTGTGTCACTGCCTGAATTGCATTTATCTTTAAATAGTATGTTTAATTTCAACAACATTCGATTGATGAGAACAACTGATCATCTAGTAATGCAATATATAAATTACACGATTAAAGTCTCAGATGCAAATAAATATATTAATTCTCAAAAACAAACTAAATTCAAACATACAAGAGGATAAGGTGATAGCTGAAAAGGAAATAGCTCTAAATATAAGCAAGGTGCACGGTGGCATAAACGAATACGTTAAAATAATACAAATGTTCAGGAACGATTTAAATGAGAATATGCTATTATGTTCTGTAAATGAGGAAAAACGTATGTATGTATGTATGCGTGTGTGTGTATGCATGCATGAATGGATGTGTGTGTATGTATGTATGTATGTATGTATGTATGTATGTATGTATGTATGTATGTATGTTATGTATGTATGTATGTATGTATGTATGTTATGTATGTATGTATGTGTGTGTATGCATGTGTGTGTGTGTATGTATGTATGTATGTATGTATGTATGTATGTATGTATGTATGTATGTATGTATGTATGTGTGTATGCATGCATGCATGTGTGTGTATGTATGTGTGTGTACGTGTGTGTATGCATGCATGCATGGATGTGTGTGTGTGTGCATGCATGCATGGATGGATGGATGGAACGATAAATGGATGGATAGATGCATGGATGGATGGATGGATGCATGCATGGATGCATGGATGCATGCATGAATGCATGCATGGATGGATGGATGCATGGATGCATGGATGCATGGATGGATAGATGCATGGATGCATGGATGCATGGATGGATGGATGCATGGATGCATGGATGCATTAATGGATGGATGGATGGATGGATTGATGTATGGATGGATGGATAGATGCATGGATGGATGGATGTATGGATGCATGGATGTATGTATGAATGGATGGATGGATGGATGGATGGATGCATGGATGGATGGATGCATGGATGGATGGATGCATGGATGCATGGATGCATGGATGCATTAGTGGATGGATGGATGGATGGATACGTGGATGGATAGATGCATGGATGGATGGATGCATGAATGGATAGATGCATGGATGCATGGATGGATAGATGCATGGATGCATGGATGCATAGATGCATGGATGGATGGATGCAAGGATGCATGCATGCATGCATGCATAAAATTTATAACAAGCAGGCATGTTCCGAGACATGCCAAGTACAATGGCCAAAAAGGTTCAGTGTTGTTTCTGATAAAATATGGTGTATTACCCCAATTTGGCCATGAACATTCAGTTGTCAAAGTTAATATCAAAGGACACAAGTTGCAACACGATAGTACAACTGATCAAACATAATTGGTAGCTAATGATAAAGAATATATGGATGATGACCAGATCAACGGAACGTTGCCGTCTCTTGATAACATTGAGGACGGTGAAAACGATATGAGAACTACATTGCTACATGATTGTGCAAGGGGGAATTATACAAATCCATTGGGCATAGGGAAGTTAAAACTAGTCGACAAGAAACCAGACATCGAATACATGACTCAGATATTTTTAAACAATGGTCTGTCGCTTACAGTAAAACAAGAAATATCAGTTTACAGGAAACATATCACAAAAGGTAATGTGTGTGTGTGTGTGTGTGTGTGTGTGTGTGTGTGTGTGTGTGATTAGCAATTTTAACTTAGCGTTAACAATTTTTCATTCATATTGCTACAATATCTGCAATGTGGCAGTTTATAGTTATGTCTAGCACTGAGGCTTCTAGCCGTAGACATGTAGCATGATGTCCCACCCAGTCACCTTATCTTGGCATGGTTTTGAAAGTAGCCATTTGCCTTCCATACAGGTGTTACTTAAGTTAAATAAAAAAAGAAATCAATTTGATATATCCACTGTCCACAACAAACGTGACAAGTAGGTTTGGAAATATCAGTCTGATCATTTAAAAACGTACTTAGAAGAAATGTACATAACTATTAGCAAATGGAAAGGTTCAGAATGTGACCCGTGATCACAATGATGTATATAATTACAACATAAAACATATTATGTTCTAGGGCAAATCCCGTTCCCTCATAAACGTCCTATTTTCCAAGTTAGTGAGAATACGAATGTGGAAGATGATAAAGGGACAAATGATATTGATTCAACTCCAGTTATTTAGTATACAATATTAAGATACAACTCCAACATTTAACTTTATAATTTCTAAACGTATGTACACTATTTTATAGCCCGCACTGTTACATAGTGATGTTGGTAGAGGAAAACGCATGGTTATCTTGCAGCGGAACAGAAAACGAAACTTATCTAGGTAACCTACAACTATTTTGTTAGTTAACTTTTCACGTGTTACACAATAAGAGAGATATAAGGTCGCAACCGCCAAGCAAGATGAAGGAGAATTTATAGAAAAGTTGTTGTTGTTGTTGTTGTGGGTTTAACGCCATTTTTCAGCACACGATAGGCTATGCATTACGGCCAGTATTAATGATGGAGGAAGAACCCGGGATAACCCCGGGAAGAACCACCGACCCACGATAAGCTACTGGCAAGCTTTCTCACATAACCACATTGGCCGAATCCTTGACTCAAACACAGGTGAGATGGCTGTGATCCGTAACGGAGAGCGCTTTAGACCATTCGGCCACTCGGGGCCACCTATAGAAAAGTCTGGGTGTTGATGATACGTACATACTGTGATACAAATGGCCAAGTTTTCACTACTTTTCAACTGCACTTTTTATACATCTTTCACGGTCGAACTGTAAGCGTCCATATTATTTTATTTAATCAAACTAAATTGCAAATGCTCACCCATACAAGGAGATCTGTATATATTTGCAACAAGATTGAGGAACGGTACAGAGCACCAATTAGCAGCAGATAAAGTCTGTACCGATGCTATGAGTTAGATCCATATGTCAATACATAACTTGTTGTTGTTAACTTGACCACATTGGCAATGTAACTACATGTCTTTATATTGATAAACATTAAACACATTAGCTGCAATGTTGCATATGTCATGAATCGTACCATTATTCATGAAATGGAATCTTGGCAACTCACATTAATTCTCAATGAAAAAATTATTAGATTCAACTTGTCGTATATAACTGCAGATGAATGTAGGGTTTATACACATTCGTCAGGAAATATTTAATAATTTCATTTTATTCGATAGATATTTTCTGATGTTAAAGATTGTCGCCGTGATGTGGCAACCTGCGATTGTACATATAATATATACGAAGCTAAACGATAAGAAATGTTTTGCTAATTTGACCAATGGTGAGTTGCTGTAGTGTGCCAGCTGAGTTTGCAATGTTTTGGTCAAATATTATAAATATTGAAAACTGATCCCGAATTTAAGCATGTCGTGGAAAGTTACAAGTTGGTGGAGTTTTCATGGAGAATGGATGAATGCAACCTATTTGGTGTACCACGCTGACGTGGAGAAAGGAGACGAAGTCAAATATTTGAAGTGTGTCCTCTGTATCATTACGTGTGCAAATATCCTCACTTTCTCGCAGGGTACCCACAATTGATGACGAACCACATCGAGGAGGAAAACATTGGAAATTAAGAAGGAATGATTAAATGTAAAGTATTCCCTCACACGGACTTGTACTGTCCTGTTTTAACTCACCATTGCCAAGGAACACTGGTGTTTCACTTGAGCCGTACTTATGCTAAAACATACAACCAAGAACAAGCACACACAGAAGAACGCGCCTTGACATGAACTTGGGTCAGTATGGAATTGTTCAATGCTCTGGACCTAGGATACCAATTAGTATAAGTGTACAAAATTTTCCACTTTCCCAAAACGGAACAGTACCGCAAAGGCGAGGAGACTGAGAAAGGCGTTTCCGCAGATTACGTTGATGACTATATGAAATACTTGGAGCAGTAATTCATCACTTTAGATCACATCGAGAAAAACGAAGGTCGACGATAGTTTGCCAAAGTGATGTTGAATTGCTTGTGGAGCGCAATGGCAGAACGACCGTGTTTAAACAAGACGAAGTATTTGATAGTACCTTTGCGCTACTTCCAGATGATTTACGACAAAACCAAATGCATGAAACAGGTGGACGTCCTTCGTGAAGACTTGATCTTGGTCAGTTACGAAGAAAAACTTGACTTTAACAGGCCGACTACTTTGGAAATGTTATCATTGCAGCCTAAATAACAGCCCACACTCTCTTAAAATTGTTCGAAGAGTTATAACTGTTAGGAGATCGCGTCCTGTATTTTGACATATACAGTTGCATATACATCTATCGCCTTGGTCTCCGTCATCCTGACATCGAAGAAGACCGTTTAAGAGCCTGGACAGACGGGCACACAATATTATTGTTTCGTATGTTCATGTAGATGAGAGTATGGTGAAATCCGAAGTAGATTGCCCAGTCATAGATTACATCCGAAGGGTGGTAGCCGCATTGCTTCAAGCTGAGGATGAAAACCAGTAAAGATGATATGATAACGAGTGGCATCGTTTTCTCATCAACCAGGTTTGAAACCCACAGAACTTTCCATATAAGTATTGCAGTAGTTATCAAAGCAAAATTACCATGATGTCCTGCTGCGTCACTAAGGTCACAGCGTACGACATCCTTGCAATCGGACAGTATCGCACTTCAATAGAGTATCGCTGAACTTGAATTGTGTCTGTTCAAAAGAATTCATCTTTCTCGCTGGGGCCTGTATTCACAATGAACTATGATTCTTGGACTTTTATCGTTGTATATGCTGACCAATACCGGCGTGTCCGTAAGGTAATCTGAAGTGTTGGAAGTCACACTCTCTTCTGGTACACAATTTTATTCAGGTTTTTTCAAAAGTCGACTGACAATTTGGTGTGTGGCTAAACGTACTATATTGTGCGGTTCGTAGGTGGACCCTTTAAAATATTGAACCTCTCTTGACTGCAAGGCTTCTGTCTATACTCCAAAGTTCACCTCATGACTGGTGCGATACTTTAGAGTCAATCCTTTCACTTTGCAGTCGGTGTGCCCTTATCCTTCTTGGTCAGTGTATTCGTAGCCGTAATGTTTGGGACAGCGACTAGCAAAACTTTGAATCGTATCGACGATTCTTAATGCTTTAGTCACTGAGAATGCTTTTGTAGATGTGTGAATAGCTTGTGACTTACAACCTCGCTGGCAAGATGTACGTGACAGGAAAAGACTCAGTTTTGAGGCTTGGACTCGGACACAAAAGGTGGCACATTATGACAAAGATTTGTAATCCTGAAGTCAAACGTTCAGTAAAAAGCGTAACATTTAAACCTGTGTTAACCACAGAGTTAGAAGAATCCGACACCGAGGAAAATCATTCCATTTAGGGCAGGACAAACATTAACATTGACTTCTCCGAAGAGCCATGTCGGAAGGACAACTGTGTGAGAGTGCCAAGTGTAGAGAAACTTATGAACATTTACAAGTGTCCATAGTACACCACACCTTCGTCACAAACAATGTTGTACAGTGACTTGTTTATATTGGAATGTGATCATTTTGATGTGTATTACATCGATGTACTTAATCATTAGGCTGTTATTTATTTTTGTCTTTCGTGTTCAATTTGAAACCGTTTGGGAAAAACATGTCATGAAAAAGTATTAAGAAACTCTTGTATTCTCTGTTCTTTTCAAGATTGACATCACCTTCTATATCTTCTGTCTCTGCTTCCTCTACTTCCACTTTCTAAGTCATGTTAATTGCTAGACCGAACAGTGTAGGCAAAGCCAAATTGGTCAAACGTATGATCGAACATAGAAATCATTTGAATGGTCGTCCACCTCAAAGTATTGTGCGGTGTTACAAAGAGTGGCAATCGGCGTACAGCCTCTTGCTAGAAGGTCAATCGTATTAGTGTAAGTCATTCGTGGCGAAGATGACGGGATCGTGTCTGACGCCTGTCAAACGCATCTAGTAGTCTGCGACAACATGTTAGGAGAATACGAAGAAGAAATTAAACTGGCTTACGCGCAAAAGGCATCATCGTAATGCCAGGGTCATTCCCATCACCCATCATTTGTTTCAACAAAGTAAAGCCAATTGTATCATAAATCCCAGTGCTCATTAGGTAGTCTTGTTTAAAAGTACTAGAAAGAAGTCGCAAGTGCAAGTTTTAGCCAAACAGGTACTCCTTATCAGACTCATGCGTACGACGATGCCATTCAAACCTCTCACGCATATTTACTCGTGGATTTAAAACCCACTACCCACGATTATCTGCGATTTCGGTCCTATTTGTTACACCACTGTTGCCAAGACGGACGGCCTGTCGTGCACACGTCCCCGTCGACTTAAACAAATCTATAAAAACGGATACTTAGTATATCTCACACATCGTGAACCTGTCGTCTCGTCTGTCTCATCTTCCGTCAAATTGATTCGTGCCTTGAACTACATTAGTCGCTAGACAAATAAATCAATACTTTTTCGTGTATTATAAGCCAGTCTCAGATAAGTCGTACGATGGTTTACGGTGACAGGATCTCAAATACTTCAAGAAATCATTCACATCCCACATCAAACAAAACGCTTGTTTGAGGGAAACAATGTAGCCTTGAAGCAACTGCCAGATACTCTCATCGCCTCTCAAACCATAAAGGAAATCTTTTTCAAACCTGGAAGTAGCTGTTCTCTAGAAGGCGTCATCATTCACTCCCTCTTAAAATGGGATCCCAATGCCCCAAAAGACACCCCCAATAAAACAGCCAATCCCCGACCTAAATGTACCACAAAAAAAAAATTATTAGTGGGGACAAGACCAGATCACAGCCTAAGATACAAATTACCCAGAAAAAGAAAAGTCTAAAGAAAATACCACATAAAATAACTTCTGACAGCAAGCCAGGCACTGCGGCCAGGAAGGAAACTTACATCCCCAAACCACGACCTGCAGCGGCGGTGACGGCGTTTCCAATAGCCTCATAATCTTCTACCTCTCCGTTGCTTGTGATGCCCACCAAACCCAGTTTCCTAATTTGGTAAAATAAAATGGAAACCCGTATCTCCACGAACTTCTCCTCCTGAGGTAACACCACCCTCTTATGTAGCTGCTTTGGAAGCTGTTTAAATTTCAAAATACAAATCCATGAAATCAAAATCCAAGAGATCGGGCATGTTACAGGGCTTACTGGAGAACTGTCCCGATTTAGACGTTTGCAAACCCCTGAACGTCTAATGACACCTGTGATGAAGATGATACGACGGTGCGACGATCAGTAACATCAGAAAGACAGCGTAGCCAAGCATCCACACGTTGTTCGCCAAATGTTCTAGTAGAAAATACCAATCCGTCAAAAGAAAATGTTGTTTGTGCAACGTTTGTGGTATGTGCATCTGCTGTTATCACCCGTGCAAACAGCCACATTGTGACCACCGATTACAGGACTCGTGGGCTGTTGAACAAGGGATAGGTCAAAGATAAAAAGGGATCAAACACATAAAGGGGACCACTGGATTAAAAACATCCCAGACCTGGTCATTGGAATCTGATGGAAGGAATAAAATATACCTTAGTCATTTACAGACGAAGGCTGGAATTCCGTCGTTAGCAAGAACAACTCACCCCTCATTTACCTCCCAATCCTCATCTGACCGAGATGTTCCAGTTGCAACACGAAACAGATCGACCGACTCTGAAAGATTTTAAGACCCTGATGAAACGTATATCACCTCCACCACCCCTAGTAACCAAGATGAACGCAACCCCATGTATGCCTGAAGACAATGATGCACAATACATATATAAATCAAGGTCAGGAGACCCCATCAATGATAAGATTGCACTGTCCTTGTTGACCCCTTCACCTACAACACAACAAGAAGAACGCAAAGCTTGGCTACAATAATGATGTCCACGCCTCATTCGACAGAAGTGAAAAGAAAAATAAATGAAACATGAAGTGAAAAAAGAAAGCAATACAAAAACCATCACATTGTCATCACCACTACTACCCTCAACGTCTACTCTCTTGGCACGTAGGATACATAAAGCGTTCGTTTCCAAGCCAACACCTCACCCCAGCCAGAGTAGCGTCCATGAAGAGTGGGTGACTTATTGAAAAGAGAGACAGTCATAATGGAGAATTTGGTATGCAGCATTTGCTACGGTCCAATCAATCGTGTGGGATACGGAGGAGTTCAGATAGTGTATCATGTTGACAAGATCGCACTCAAAAGTATTTGTTTACCTAAAGTGCAACGATGGTTACAAGAACGAGACACTTACACCTTAAACAAACCCATTCGACGGAACCTTTCCAGAAATCGCACCCAAGTGGAGGGTATCGATCACAAATGGCAAGCCGATTTAGCCGATGTCTTTCATTTGGCCACATTCAATCGTGGCAAAAATAATATTTGCTTTTCTGTCTTCGACTTCTTTTCTTAATTTGCCGGGGTCGTGCCATTGACTTTCAAATCGAGCACTGAGTCAGTGCGAGTCGTAAAACTGGTGTTGAAACAAGTGGTCATCACCCTTTGCCAAAACTAACAAAGGCACCGAATTTCTGAACCAAGCTTTTCAAAATTAATTAAAGAAACGAGACATTCAGTTTTTACCATCGAGAATCCCGAAAACAAAGCCAACATCGTAAAACCTTTTCAACGTACCTTGAAATAACGCATGTGGAAATATATTAAGCGTCAACACACTCTCAAGTACATCGACGTCCTACCGCACCCGGTCAAAGCGTGCTACCAATCTTGCCATCAGAGGATCGGATGCGCCACAGAGGAAGTGACTCCCGCCTCTTTGGTGCGTCCCCGACTACGGTAGTCCCCAGGATATGCTAAGTGTTGACGGCGATATGTTGTGTGCGCATTGACTAAACCTAACGCACTTCCGACAATGAGTACTTACCCAAATGGACCACCGAATTGTTTTTTGTCACTAGACGAGTGCGTGGCCATCATCCTGCCGTCGATAAATTGGAAGACTTGAACAGGGTAGTGTAATAAGGAAACATTTAATTGCCCAAGCTACAATGCGTAACCAATACCAAAACGAAGTGAACCACATCGAAATCATTTTCGATCAAAGAACCAGTAAAGTGGGAAAACATCGTGTCAAACAAATCAAATTACGTTGGAAAGGATATCATTCCAGTTTGGAGCCTTGTATCGACGCTTAGCAAGTCATTGTCTATAAAAAAAAAAGAAGTGGCCATCATGCCCTTCTACACATCCTCAGCCACAACAGTAACCACTCCTTCTCCGAGTTCTTCTTTGCAAGTTATACAAAAGGATTCATTATGGGTGGGGTGCGGAGAACGTGTGCCTAAAAGGGAAATAGTCCTTTTTATGCCAAGTCTGTGTGGTCTATTGTGTCATCGGTACTGCCATTACCTTTTTGAGTCTGCAACAAGAAGACAAACAATTGTGAACCATTTTACTGGACAATTGCATTAGTTACCTTTTCCCCAACCCTTCATTAAAATATTTTAACGAAAATAACGGAAGCCTTGCGGCAATTACCTGTCACACTTGCAACAGTCAATACATAAACACAACAAAACCCTCTTTTAGACACACCACTGACATATATTGACATCGCGAACAAAAGAACTCAGGCATTATGAACAAGCAATTTTACTTAACGTTGCCAGTGACAGTTCAATGGATGTGTTTCCCACAAGACTTTGTGCTGATTCACTGACAGATTTCCTCAGGCCATATAAGCAGGTTACGACGCTCATTGGGAAGTGGCTTTGGTAGATACGATTCACGCAGCACAAATCAAAAACATCGCTGAAAATCAAAACACTTTTAAGACCTAAGTTCTGAACGACCAAGTTCAACATTACTTGAATGAAAACAAAAAAACGGCAGATTCTTCTTTGAAACAATCAGTGTTACCCGATACTTCACTGCATATATCTGACGAAGCATCCTGCAGGATGTTATTTTATCGGTGACACATCTGGTGGACACGATTGCTTCCGAATTCAGTGCGTTGTTTGGTAAAACCTTGGACAAAACAAAACGAAGTATCACCATTGCATACCATAAGGTGGCTCGTCGCCTACTGATAAAAGTTTTGGGTGACAAAATGTTGTTCCTTATATTTTGTCCAGAATTGTTTGACATTTTCGGCAGAGACCTCAAGATGGTTAATGGTTTTATATCACCCATTGTAGATAACTTGAATTTTGCGACTCGTTTCGTTTCCTTGTAGAAGTGAACCTAGGATTATTTTTGATCTTTGTGTACTGTAAAGTGGTGGAGTACAACCTGGTTCGTCACATATCCGAACCATTACTGAGAGTCATTTATTTCAAAGTGGAATCTACCGGGACTAAATACACCTATCATGTTCACCACGAATTTGTACCTCCTCACTATTTGCCTGTCAGTAAGTCGTATTTCAACAGTGTAAACATCGCTATAAGTCATGTATCTTGTGTAACGAGGTGTCGCTCCACAACGAGGACACGGCTTAGGAGATATGCTGATATATGCGTTTCGTTCGGTTGCCCCTGTTTTGAAACCGACGGTGACGTGATAATTGCTCGCCTTGAATGAATACTGTTTGACGTATGGGGAAGAATTTCGCTAAAATCTCATCATAGGCAAACAAAATCCCTAAGAAGCCTTCTGGACGCTAGGCAAAAATTGTATTGATTCAAACTGGAAAAACTCTATAAATGCCCTGGACGATTCGAGTCAGCCATTCCTGCTTCCCTGACATCACAGCATGGACGAGGCAGCCAGAGACGACAAAGACACACACCAGATGAATTTATACACAGAGAACTAGAAAGAAAACACGAAGAACCATCATATCAATAGACGTTGTTATTATCAGACAGAAACATGGTGTAACCCGATTCTTGCAAATGTTCCAAGTCTTACCTGGATATGTTTGCCTTACCACCATTATGGTGACGATGCAATAACCCCAATGGGTAGAATTTCATCATATCCCCTCTTTGACGACCTCAGCCTCCATCAAATTATAAATCAAAGGACAGCGCGAAGATTACCTCTACCTGAATAACTGTTACTTGTACTTGAATGTCAAAATTCGAAAACCGGGCGTTGATCCCGCTCTAGTTACTGAGGCCAGAGTAGCTCCCGTTAACATTTTCATGCATTAATTGTTCACCGAAGTGGATTCGTACTTGAATAACAAACTAATCATCAGCAGCATGGACACTGGCCCTCACCCAGCTACCTCGAAAATCTCTTGAGCTAGGGGAAAGATGCAAAGAATACTCGTATGGATGCTTGTAAAGTATGAAAACCTGACACAGCGGGCGCGAACAAGTTTAAAGACACAGTCATTTTAGCAACTGGCGATCTCAAAACGTAGGCCTTAAGGACTGTCGAAAAAATTTCCTGCACGGACCTAATTTAGAACTGATTGATCGCTTGCATTTGTATACGTGGTTAAAAGACCTGTATTTGTTAAACGGAATGGATATCCGCATAACACTGAATCGAAGCAATACCGCTTTCCATTTGATCGACAAAGCCAACGAGTACAACATCATCATCCATGAAGCCAGACTCTACGTGCGATGCGTGGAAGTGTTACCTAAAGTGGGAAACAACATCAGTCACACTTTGATCAGAACGACAACCAAGTATCCGATAAGATGCGTGGAAGAGAAAACAATCATGATTCGCCCAGGACAAGTTTATAGATTATACGTGGGGCTCATCTCGGAAGAAGCAGTGTTGCATCAGTGGTATAAAGAATTGCGTGATCATTCCTGCCCTCCACTGACTTCTATAGAGATCGATCGCATCGAATCTGTCTTCACACAGAGTACGGAGACGAAGGTAGGAGACATTTACTTGACAGAGATTTTCAAGCAATAATTTAGGATTGAATTGATGACTTATCACACATGTGAAACAAAACAAAAATGGATACATGGGAACCTTATTAGTTCGTAAACCGCTTCTTGGGATCCTGTCGTGTGCGCTAAAGATGAACTTCCTCATCGCAAACCTAAAGACAATCAACTGATAACATCAACACGGATGGCAGGAACCAACTGGGTAGCCTTCTACTTTCCTCAAGATATCTGTGTGGAGTATTTTGATTCTTATGGATTGAAGCATTTAGAAGACATCAACATCGACGTTATTAGAAAAAATCCCCAGACGACACGATTAAATATAGTGAAATTACAAGGCACATATTCCATGTTGTGTAAACAGTAATGAGTACGTTTTCTTTATGAACGCATTCATCGATATCCCTTAGAACATTTCGTGACTTATTTTGTTCATGACTCTTCTAGAAATTATCATAAAGTACATCGATGGTTTTGTGACCATTATGGATATATCGTGTCTTTAGATATGAAACGTAGCGTACATAAATGGCCAAGTGACCTCCATCAGTGGAAGGCTAACTTGATTTCACTACATTGTTAACCATGTCAAAAACGTATTGCTTGACAAAATGTCTTGATTTCATATTATTTGCTGGTTAATTGTTGGTTGAATGAAAATAGTATCAAAAAATGTATTGTTGGTGGTAACCGATAACACTGCGTTCGTCAGTCTGGCTACATATAGTGCTGGAGACCGAACAGCACAGACGTGGACTTTGCCGCTCTCAAGAAGTGGAAGATCCAAAAAAGTTGCAAGTTTGTTAATCGCTTGATGTGCCTGACTGCAATCACGAAAACTACAACTACAACCACATCAACAGTAACAACATCTAAAGGAATGTGCAGACCGCCCAGCAGTTTCGTCCTGCAGGCGATGCCGAGCAGCTCGCCAGTCAGTATCGACCTGCAGAAGTGGTCCAGCAGCCCGCCCGGCCATGACGACCAGCAGTCGAGGACTGGCTGCCCGCCTAGCGGAATTCATTAATACGTTTCACATCATCTTTCACCGTCAGATTAAGTCAGTGATTGAAAAAGTAAATTAAGTATTGGTATTAAATTTCGGCTTTACATCTATTTGTGCTGTTTGAAAATCTATATTCTCTCTATTTTCTCACTCTCATTCATCTAACAATTACGTTATTGCACTATTTGCATTTCTCAATTAGGTAGTAATAGTAGTGTATACATTGATAATACTGACCCCCATAAAGCTCAATATTATACTCTTACTACCTCACAATGTCGAGAGTCACCAGATCGCAAATACGGATAAACACCAACAGGTGCGCAACTAGGAAAACCAGCAACATAGTAAAGAAAATTAGCAAACCGAACAACTCAGTTGGAAGCAACCTAGCGAGCCCATACATTTCTGGCAAGATTGAAGAAACTATGGAAAGCATTAGCACCAGTAACAGGTCCATTCCAAATGTTAGACTGGACATCCCTCTCAATTTGGAAACCATTTTCGAGCATTTTACTTCTAGCCCTACTTCATGTTAAATCAAAGAGCGCCCGTTTGATGTTGTCTCACACATACCGGGCGACAGCCTTCAAGTACCCAACATAGGAACCGTATCTGGGGTTAGTACGCATATGGAACTAAACAAAATGAACGAACTGTCCCAAATGCCCTCGCCCATTTCGTGTAGATCACAATTGACATATCGGGCAGCACTGAAAAACGCAACATCGCCGATGGCTCTGCCTGCCCCGAGTGTTAAGCGAGACCCCAAATAAGAACAAATCCGTTAAAATATGATTTGAATATAATAACATGGCAACACTAACAGGATCTCCAAACAAAACAGAAGAGGTCGCGGCGCTCCCGAACCTGTCGGACTTGTTGTTGGACTTTCCTACAGCAAGCATAACCCCATAACCCCCATCCTACATAGTTGAACCTCCCACACTTTCCCCCTATTCCATAACTAACTTACAACTACCACAATCGCCGCAACTACCATCACCTACCGACCCAACTCCGAATTATCCACCCAAGTGTTTGTCACCGCTATCATCCTCACCAACCCAAAGCCACCCGCACCATAAATCTCAACAGGATAACCGAATGGCAAGTGTTCCCAAACTCAGCACCACTAGCAACACGAGTAAGAACACCAAACAGGGCAAATTGGCCCAAACAGCACCATTATCTCAAGGCATGGCTAAAACGGTACTGACCGGATCAAACAAAACAAAGATCCAGAATCAACAAAAGGCAAGAGAAGTCCTACATTCCAGCCTAACCCCCGGTCCTTCCAAGGAAATAACACATCAGACCTAGCAGATCCAAACATCTACAACCTACATCCATCAGAAGATGAATATTGCCACATGTTATCCCCAGAAAAGAGAAAAGCAACATCACAAGAAGAGATACTGAATTCCAAAAAGGGTAAAATACCAATAAATGGAATACCCAAGACCATAAAGGCAATTAAAGAAATCAGTAAGACAACAAAGAAAAAAAAACAATCAAGACCACTATTAAAGCCGCAAAAGAAAGCAACGGTAACCGCACAGCCAACAGGAGATAATACAAATGAAGGGAAAAATCAACAAACAAAAATGAAAAGCCAAACAACAACGGGAGAAAAAACGTAAAATGTAAATATCATAGCATAGAACTTACCTTATCCATCACCAGTAACAGCTCCAAACAACTGAACATAAGTACACCTAGTTTAGTATCCATTATAACCAAAAGTCATGCTGGACATCATCCGACCCAAAACGAACTACATCATAACCAGATGCAGCACATCAAGAGAAGTGGCCAAATATATGGAAATTCAACAAATAGGACCAATTAAAGTGAGTATAACAAGACACAAAGCGCTTGCCAAAAATTACTTCAAACATCTTGCTGCAGGACCACACAATGAATGAGAAAAATGAGGAAAAATATAATGTTATCCAAAAAACAATACTCCACAAAAAGTAACGATTGGTCATAAGTCAAACACAACTTACAAAAAGGTCATTAAATTACATCAAAAATGTAATCACCGAAGCAATAATGACATAGCATTGGACCTAATAAACCAGGGAGCCCATGTATCAAGAGCTTTCAGGTTTAAGTCAAGCCAATGGCACCTGCCCAACATAAACCTACTCAATATGTTTTCAACCCCACCACTACTAGTCTACTTCGATGGCCACTCTTACAAGCTACTATAATACAATATGAAACCTCGATTCTGTAGCCATTGCAAATTATGGGGACACCAAGCCAACAGCTGCAAAAACAGAAAAAAGATGTGATACCTGCGGCGGAAACCATATCAGCAAATGTACATACACTTCTCAAAAATGTGCCAACTGCAACGGACCACATCACCTTACTGCCAAAGACTGTCCTCACACCAGAAGAGAAGAGGCAATCAAAACAATGATGAAAGAAAACGGTTTCCCATATACAAATGCCAACTCAGAACTCTTATCGAATCTCTGCAAGCAGGAAAATGAAAATGAACCTAAACCACAAATACCTGCTATAATGGAGCCAAATCCTAAACAAAACCCTAAACCTATCCATACCAAAGCCAACTTACATCCGATAAATCAGCTGACAACAAAAAACATCATCATGCCCTCAAACAGAAACAAAAACAAGTGGAATTCAAACCATCACAAGTAATTATAGATAATATTACCAGGACTAAACCAACTAAATCAGATATATCGACCTTCGTCAAGGAGGCTCGAAACCAAGCAATAACCGAAATCACAAATCCACAATTACCAAGTAATGCAAGTAGCAGGTACAAAAGCAATGAAGGTAACAAAAGTGCACCCCGGCATGGAGAATTATGACATGATATAATTATCCAATACTTAAAGGAACTCATGGTCGGGATCGCTAATATCTCTCAAAATCACCACATACCTTGTATTCCATTCTTCATGTTACTCTCTGATTTATTGGAAAAACACCTCCAAACCAAACAATGATTTGAACCTAAGTTGTTGTTGTTGTAGGGTTTAACGCCATTTTTCAGCACACGATAGGCTATACATGGCGGTCAGTATTAATGGTGGAGGAAGAACCCCGGAAAACCCCGGAAAGAACCACCGACCCACGAGAAGCTACTGGCAAGCTTTCTCACATACCCACGTTGACTGAATTCGAGATTCCAACCCACGCAGACAGAGGTGAGATGGCAGTGATCCGTAACGGACAGCGCTTTAGACCACTCGGCCACTCGGGGGCCCCAATTTAAACCTATAAGATACTACCTTAATTAATTATGACAACATAAATGGATACAACTAGGAAGAAAACATTGTAATCTTTCGATGGGATAGCCGGAGAATAGACCATAATTAATGATCAAACTACAACAATCTAAAACTAAATCTGATCTTACAGTTATTCAAGAAACACTTATCCATCCAAAAGCTAAAAATATGCCCAAACACCCGGGTTACTCAGCCAGTAATTTCATGATTATAGATAACGAACAAAAAGAGGGTGGTTTAGCCATCTTTGTCAGTGATTCACGCCCAAATACATCATTTCAGCAACATCGTGTAACCACAAACGACCCAATAACCCCAATGCCTTCGAGTATCAATCAATATTCCTCCATAGTGGGCAATTCATATTTAAAATTTTTAATATATACGACACTGGCAAACTAAATACCGTCTCCCCTCTCAATTACGCCCAACTCATGAGCACAACAAAGGAATATATGATATGCGGCGATTTCAACGCCCATAGTAAAAGATGGGGAGGAAAGCATCTAAATAAAAGAGGAAATCTAATCGAAGAATGGACCACCCACAGTAGTAAAGGGGGATACATTAGCGACAATGGGAATTAGCATTACAGACCCCCCTGGGACAGATTAGCGACAAGGGAAATTTAACATGGAGAAAAATCGTGGGTCAGATTAGCGACAAGGGAAATTAACATGGGAATAAATCGTGGGTCACTCTAGCGACAAGGGGAATTTAACATGGAACTATAGTGTGGGTCTGTCTAGCGACAAGGGGAAATTAACATGGGAATAGGGGACTGTATAGCGTCAAAGGAATTTAAACAGGGTGGGTCTGTCTAGCGACAAGGGGAAATTAACATGGGGAATAGAGTTTGGGCTTTTGGGATTTTTTTTTTTAAATTTAAATTTAAATTTAAATTTAAAAAAAGGGGTAGGCAATGGAAAGGCTATCTCTTTTCGAGAAATATGGGGGCCCTGAAAAGGGCCTTTGGATTTATGTTAATATGCCCTTAACATAAAGGGCATCTGTGGCATCTTCTTGTCCTCAAGCTGCGTCTTACAGCAGGGCCATACATCAGAGTCCTCTTGAGGCAACCTTGTCTCTCTATGTAGACTCTTCGTATCCACAAACTGCTGGTGGTCCTGTGGACAACGGTCCACTTGGATCGGACATACATGAGCATGTCCGTCCTGAACATCATTGAAGACACGAAGGTGGAAGATTCAACGTCAGTCCACATCTTGCGGCTACGAGAATAGCTGAGTGAGTGATTGCACTGAACTGCGCTTATTTATAGGTACAGGTAGGATTGAAACGGATTGAGTTCATTCACCAATCCAAACACGCGTTACAAAATTCAGTCAGCCCGCATCCAATCCGAAGAGAGCAGTCTGTGACGTCACGTAGTCTATATAGATTTGCTAGCGCTTGTGTGCAGTCAATCTATGCGACAGTAATTCAACATGACGGAAACTCAGAAAACGATCCATTGGGGTGCACCAGCAGGGGAGACTGCCCAAGGGAACCCGGACTTACTTACTTGTGCGACAAGGAAGACAAATGGATTCAGCATGCCCGCAACGGAGGAGGCGAAAAGACCATCGGAACGTATTCGGTCGATGGCTGGGACTTAGAAAACACCAAGATCGTGTACGAGTTTAACGGTTGCTTATTTCACGGATGTCCCGTCTGCTACCCTGACCGTGACACTAAAAATCAGTTTTTACAACGAACCATGGAAGACTTGTACCAGGACACTTGTCAGCGACGCCTGAAGTTAGAACAGCAAGGATACCAAGTGGTGGAAATGTGGGAACACGAGTACGATCACCGTTTGAAAACCGATCCCGAGTTTAAACGCCTCGTGGAAAGTTACCAGTTCATGGACCCGCTGAACCCGAGGGATAGTTTGTACGGAGGAAGGACCAATGCCACCTGTTTGCTGTACCAAGCCAACGAAGAGAAAGGAGAAGAAATCAAATACTTGGACGTGTGTTCGCTGTATCCCTACGTGTGCAAATATTGTCGCTTTCCTGTAGGGCACCCGCAATTGTTGACGGAACACATCGACCTGAAAAACATTCGACAATACGAAGGCTTGATCAAGTGCAAAGTTTTGCCTCCCACGAACCTATACCATCCCGTCTTACCTCACCATTGTCAAGGCAAACTGATGTTTCCCTTGTGCCGTACTTGTGCCGAAACGTGCAACCAGGACCAACCTTGCCATCACAGCCAGGAAGAACGTGCCTTGACGGGAACCTGGGTCAGCGTGGAATTATTCAAAGCTCTGGACATGGGATACCAACTGTTAGAAGTGTACGAAATTTGCCACTTTCCCAAGACACAACAGTACCACAAGGGTGACCATACTCAGAAAGGCATTTTCGCCGACTACGTGGATGCCTTTTTGAAACTGAAGCAAGAAGCCAGCGGCTATCCTTCCTGGTGTCACACTCCCGAAGACCAAATACAATTCAAAGAGAAATACTATGCACAAGAAGGCATCTCTTTAGACCACATCGAAAAAAACGAAGGCAGGCGATCGTTTGCCAAAGTGATGTTAAATTGCTTGTGGGGTAAAATGGCACAACGACCGTGTTTACCCAAGACGGAATATTTGACAGAACCTTCCCGCTACTTCCAGATGATTCACGACAAAACCAAATACATGAAACACGTGGACGTCGTTCGAGAGGATTTGATCTTGGTCAATTACGAAGAAGATCTGGACTTTGTACAAGACGACCCTTTTGGAAGTGTCATCATTGCGGCTTACGTGACAGCTCATGCTCGCTTAAAATTGTACGAAGCTTTAGAACTGTTAGAAGAACGCGTCCTGTACTTTGACACGGACAGTTGCATTTACATCCATCACCCGATTCAACAGCACCCTGACATCGAAGGAGACCGTTTAGGAGCCTGGACAGACGAGCATCCCGACGACAAGATTCTAAGTTTCGTCAGTGGCGGTCCCAAAAATTACGGCTACGAATACCGGGACAAACAAGGAGAAGTGCACACGACGTGCAAAGTGAAAGGACTGACTCTGAATCATCGTACCAGTCGAGTGGTCAACTTTGGGGTATTGAAAGAAGCCTTGCAATCGGGAGAGGATGGAAACTTTAAAGTGACCACCTATCAACCGAACAAGATTGTACGTTTACTCACTCACCACATCGTCAGTCGACCCTTGGAAAAAGTCTATCAAATTGTATACCAGAAGCGAGTGCGACTTCCCAATCACTTCACCTTACCGTACGGTCACGTTGGTATTGGTCTGTATATGAAAAGGAACCCTAGGCAAGATCGATAGTTCATTGTTCATTGAAGTAACTTACCATGTCGTTGACGAAGAAGAAACCAGATTGGTTAGGAGTCAAATGTTGGACATCACCGAGACCAGGGTTTTGAGGCTTGGACACAAGAGGTGGCTCAGTATGCACGAGAGTTATTCAAGGAAAAAAAGTTACTTTTCGACCTGTGTTAGTGACGGTGCCAGAAGAAACAGTGACCCAGGACAGGACTGTCGTGGACAGGCCTGAAAGACCTTTTGGGAGGACACTTGTGTGACCTTACCCCTACTGTAGAACTGGTTAGAACTTTACCCAAAACATGTTGTACAGACACTTGTGTTTATTCCACGTTCATGGTTATCATGTGCCTTTTATTCTTGTACTTAAGCCTTTGGCTTTTATGCATTTTTGTCTTTCGTATTCATGTTTGAAAAAAAAAATTCAGTAAACGTATTCTGAATAAGTATATAAACTCTTGTCTTGTTTGTTTTTTTCGTGTCACAAGTGACATTTCTCACACCATGGCTACCTCTGCTGTCTCTGCTCCCTCTTCCTCTACTGTCAAAGTCATCGACGAACACTTAGATCGTGCCAGTTGGGAGGCTTTGTATCTTCGCCATCCCTTTAACATGCTCATTGCTGGACCTAGCGGTTCAGGCAAAACCGAATTCGTCAAACGTTTGATCGAACATAAACATCATTTGATCGATCGACCCCCTCAACGAATCGTGTGGTGTTACAAAGAGTGGCAATCGGCGTACAGCCTCTTGCGAGAAAGTCAAGGCGATTCCATCGTGTTTGTGGAAGGCATTCCTAAAGAAGACGACGGCATCGTCTCTGACTCCCGTCTAACCCATTTGGTCATTTTCGACGACATGTTAGGAGAAGACGAAGAAGAAATTAAACTGTGGTTCACGCGCAAAGGGCATCACCGTAATGCCAGTGTCGTTTACATCACCCAAAATTTGTTTCAACAAAGTAAAGCCCATCGCACCATCAGTCTCAATGCGCATTACGTGGTCTTGTTTAAAAGCCCTCGAGATAAATCGCAAGTGCAAGTCTTAGCCAAACAGTTAGGAACGCCTTGGCTGACTCAGGCGTACGACGATGCCACTCAAACACCACACGCCTATTTACTCGTCGATTTGAAACCTACGACTCCTGAGGATTTGCGATTTCGTACCCACTTGTTTCACCACTGGTGCCAAGACGGAGGGCCTGTCCTGTACACGTCTCCGTCCTCGACTTCATTTCACTCCCCATAAAAAAATCTATAAAAACCTCAGACCCTTTTTCGTCTGTCTCACTCTCAGTGCGAACATGACGTCCCTTCAGTCGCATCTTCCCGTCAAATTGATTCGTGCCTTGTACGGCATCAGTCGAGAAAAAGATCCACAAACACGAGCTCGTGTCTTAGAAGCTAGTCTCAAAGAAGTCTTACGATGGTTCACGGTGACGACACGTCAATTACTCCAAGGAATCATTCAGATTCCTCATCAAACCCAACGCTTTTTCGATCGAAACAAAGTCGCTTTGGTCCAACTGGCCGATCCCCGCATCGACACTCAAACCAAAAAACAAATCATTTTGAAACCTGGAGAGAGCGGTACTCTAGGAGGGGTCATCATTCTCTCACTTTTAAGATGGGATCCTAATGCCCCCAAGACAAAAGTCCAAGGAAGCCCCAAGAAGAAAAAGAAAAAGACCAGGTCCCCAAGAAGAATAACTTCTCCAGTGGCAGGACCCTCCTCTGACCAGACACCACCACCCCGAAAAAGAAAAGAAGCCCCCAGAAAAAGAAACAGAGAAAAAGTCCCCAGAAAAAGAAAAGTCCACAGAAGAAACCTAGTCGCAAGAGAGGCACCTCGGCCAGGACGCAACCTTACACTCGCAAACCACGACCTGCCACAGCGGTGACTGCGTCTCCGGCATCCTCACGTTTGTCCACTTCTCCGTTAATGACACCAGGAACTGAAGAGTACTCGGAGACGTTGATCACACCAAGAACTTCTCCGTTGATGACCCCCAAAAGAACTTCCCCAGTGGCAGGACCCTCCAATTTAGCGGCAGTGGCTGCTGCTCACAAAGTACCTTCTCCCAAAATCAAAGTCCATGAAAGATCGGGCATGTTACAAAGTTTACTGGATTTGTCCAAACAAGAACTGGCTCGATTTAGTCCGTTGCGTACCCCTGCACGACGTGTCATGCCTGTCCTCAAACTAATACGACGTCAAGACAATCAGTGGCTACGCGTTCCAGTATAAAAAAGACCTGTGACCAAGTCGGATATCAGTGTTTTTTGGTGCTCCTGAAGACTCAAAGATGTCACCCTCCAGAAAACCCCAAGGAAAGAAAAGGAAAGGATTGCCACCACGTTTAGCCAAACATGGGGACATGTTATCTGTCCTGTCCAAAGCTTCTCCACCCCTACGAAAAAAACTCATTCAAACGGCCTCCAAAGAGGTCATCGATACCGTGTGCGAATGTTGTTTGAACGTTTTGAAAGGCACGATCCCTTTGTCCAAACACCAGAGACAATGCTTAAGCAAGCATCGTCACGTTCTTCGCCAGATGGTTCGAAAGAAAATTCCCATTCGTCAAAAAAAGAAGATGTTAGTGCAACGTGGAGGTATTTTACCTCTCTTGTTAGGCCCCATACTGAAAGGAGTCTTGGGAACCATGTTGGGAGGACTGGTGGGAGCAAGATAAAAAGGCCTCGGAAGTTCCAAGATCTCAGAATCGACCCCTGACAACCCCATGGAAGGACGAAAACTAGCTTTAGTACCTTACAAACGATGGATGGAATACCATCGGTGGCAAGAACAACACACCCCGCATTTACCTCCCAATCCCCATTTGAGCGAGATGTCCCAGTTACAACACGAATTGCAGTCCTTGATGGATCGCCAAGATTTGTCCGAAACAGAAAAATCGCAAAAGTACGGTCAACTCTTGCAACGACTGCAACTCTTTCACCAGAAAGCTTTAGACGAAACAGCTCTACCCACTCTGAAAGATTTTAAGACCTTGATGAAAAGTCCAGCACCATCACCAGTACCAGTACCAGTACCAGTACCACCAGTACCCGTGACCAAGACAGAAATAGGAGAAGAAGAGGAAGGGTTTCAAACTCCACCAGAAAAAGTACGCAAGTTAACAACACCACCTACCTCCAGAATTGGATGGATTAAAAAGATGATGGCCACCCCTTCTTCCTCACAAGAGAAAAAGAAAGTGAAGACAGAAGTGAAGACAGAAGTGAAACAAGAACCGATATCCCCCGCTCAGACATCCTTCTCCTCTTCGACACCTATTGCTGGCCGCACACACAAAGCATTACAATCCAAGAAAATACCCCAAGAGAAAAAGAGTAGCATCCTCCAAGAGTGGGTGTCTTATTAACACACCAACCAACACAAAAAAAATGGAAAAAGTCTTAGCCAGCATTTACTACGATCCCTCCCATCCTGCAGGTTACGCAGGAGTTCAAAAATTGTATCGTGCTGCCAAAACGCGACTGAAAAGTCTCCGTTTACCTCAAGTGCAACGATGGTTACAAGAACAAGCTACCTACACTTTACACAAACCCATTCGACGCAAGTTTGCCAGAAGTCGCACCCGAGTGGAAGGCATCGATCATCAATGGCAAGCCGATTTAGCCGACGTCTCTCATTTGGCCAGCTACAATCGTGGCTACAAATATTTGTTTTGTGTCATCGACGTCTTCTCCAAATTTGCCTGGGTCGTGCCCTTGACTTCCAAATCGAGCAGCGAGTTAGTGCGAGCCCTGCAACGGGTGTTGAAACAAAGCGGTCGTCACCCTCCTCGATGGCAAACGGACAAAGGCACCGAATTTCTGAACCAAGCTTTCCAAAAAGAATTAAAGAAACGTGACATTCATTTTTTTACCACCGAGAATCCCGAAACCAAAGCCAGCATCGTGGAACGTTTTCAACGCACTTTGAAAGAACGCATGTGCAAATATTTTACGCATCACCACACTCTGAAGTACATCGACATCTTACCGCACCTGGTGCAAGCGTACAACCAATCTTACCATCGAAGCATCGGACGTGCCCCGCAAGACGTGACTCCCGACAACGAAGTGCTGGTGTTTGAGCGCCTGTTTGGTACGTCCCCGACGAGGGCTGTCCCCAAGAAAAGTGGAGAGTTGGCCGTCGGAGATTGGGTGCGCATTGGCAAAACCAAACGCACTTTCGACAAAGGTTACTTACCTAACTGGACGACCGAATTGTTTCGCGTCACTGGACGAGTGCATGGCCGTCATCCTGCCGTCTATAAATTGGAAGACATGAACGGAGAAGTGCTCAAAGGAACGTTCTATTTGCCCGAGTTACAACGTGTCACCAAAAAAGAAGACGACGTGTACGACATCGAAAGCATTCTCGAACGCAGAACCCGTAAAGTGGGCAAACGACGTGTCAAAGAAGTCAGAGTACGTTGGAAAGGATATCCACCGAGTTTCGATTCTTGGATCGACGCTTCGCAAGTCATCGACTATAAAAAGAAGTGACCATCATGCCCTTTCACACAGCAGACGCAGCTACGTCGACCACTCCTCCTTCACCTAGTTCTTCTGTGCAAGATTTACAAAAACAACCCTTGTGGGTGTGGTGTGGAGAACGTGTGCCTAAAACGCAAATCGTCTTTTTCTGCCAAATCTTCGTGGTGTATTGTGTCATCGGGGCAGCCATTGCCAATTTGAGTTTGCAACAAGGAGACAAACAATTGTGGACCATTTTATTGAGCAGTTGCATCGGTTACCTGCTTCCCAATCCCTCCCTGAAATTCACCTCGAACGGGAACCCCGGGAACCTTGTGTCCAGTGCCAGTGCCAGTCACCACTTCAATCACAACCAGAACCCCATTTTGGGCGGAGACACGCCTCTGACGTCCACTAACCCCTCGGACAGCCACAGAACTCTGGAATTATGAGTCACCAAAACCAATTTTACTTAACCTTACCCAGTGACAGTTCCATGGAGGTGTTTCCCAAGAACACGTTGTGCTGTTACACGGCCAAATTACCTCAAGCCATCCAGTTAGATCACGAAGCCCATTGGGAATTGGCTTTAGTAGAAATGATTCACCCGACCTAAGTCCTCAATGTCCTTCCCAATCAAAATTTTTTTGATGTGGAAGTTCATGACGAGCAAATGCAACAGTGGATGGATAGCAATGTCAAATATGACAAGAAAACCCGTACACAAAAGTACACCACCTATCACTTGTTCATTCCCCCAGGCTATTATTTTAGTGGTCAACATTTGGTCAGCACCATAACCTCCAGGTTTAATGTCGTGTTTCTGAAAGCTTTGGAGCATGTCAACAAAAATGTCACCATGGAGTACCACAAAGCAGCTCGTCGCTTCTTGATGAAATTTGAACGGAGTAAAATCCTGTCCATTTTATTTTGTCCTGAATTGTATGACATGTTGGGCGGAGACATGGACATGAGAAAGACCATGATCAAGAAAAACGAATTACCCATCGTTTACGACAACGAGTCTTTTAGCAAGTTATTTCGTGCCCCGGTAGAACTGAACCAAGGACTGAATTTGATGTTCGTGTATTCCGATGTGGTGGAGTACAACGTGGTGGGACACACCTCCGTACCGTTACTGCGTGTCATTCCTTTCAAAGTGGATTCTGCCACGAACACTGACGAGGAAGGTGGAAACACTTACCACGTCCACCGCGAATTTGTCCATCCTCACTATTTGCCTGTCAGTAAGTCGTATTTGGACACGGTCAACATTGCTATAAAAGGAGATTTGGGACAAAATATTCCATTCACCAAAGGAAAAGTCACGGTGAAACTCCATTTTCGAAAACGGTTCTCTCACGACTCTTAAGTCATGTATCCAGTGTACCGAGGGGTTGCTCGACAGCGAGGACACGGCTTAGGAGACATGTTAAAATCGGCCTTTCGTTCGGTGGCCCCGGTGTTGAAACCGATGGTGACACGCGGATTGCACGCCTTGAAAGATGCGGCACTGACGCAAGGCAAAGAATTTCTCCAAAATGTCATCATCGACAAACAAAACCCTAAAGAAGCCTTCATGAGGGCAGGCAAAAATGTCTTGCTGCAAACGGGCAAAGACATTTTAGGCCAACGAGAAACACCTATAAATGCCCTGCACGCTACCGAGTCAGGCATTCAGCAAGGACAAGGCAGAAAGAGACGACGAAGAAAACACCCTTTCACCAGACTTCAAGCGAGAAAGGCCAAGAAAAGAAGAACCGTTCGAGACTTAGACGTTTTCGATTATTGAGAAAAGAGACAAAAAAATGATGCACCGAGAATCTTGCGCTTGTTCCAAGACGGAACTGGATCTGTTTGCCATGCCCCCCACCATGATGACCATGCAAGAATCCCAGTGGGTGGAATTTCACCCCGTCTCCTCACTGACCGATTCCGCTCCCATCGAGTTTGAAATCAAAGGACAGCCCGAAGATTACATCGATCTGAATAGCAGTTACTTGTACCTGAAAGTCAAAATTCTAGATAAGACTGGAGGTGCTATAGACGATGAAGCAGTAGCTCCCGTCAACAATTTCATGCATTCCTTGTTCAGTGGAGTGGACTTGTACTTGAATAACAAACTGGTCAGTAGCAGCATGGATACTTACCCTTATCGTGCCTACCTGGAAAATCTCTTGACGTACGGAATAGATGCCAAGAACACTCATCTCAATGCCTGTGTGGTATGGGAAGCTGACGAACCTACCAAGTTTGAAATATTGGAAACTGATGAAAAGAAAGACAACAATGATGGATTTGTAGAACGAAGAAAGAGAATCACGGGAGCCGACACAAGTTTAGAACTGATGGATCGTTTGCATTTGGACATGTGGTTGCAAGAAAAGTATTTGCTGAACGGGGTGGATGTCCGCCTGAGACTGAATCGTAGCAGTGCCGCTTTCCATTTGATGGCTGATAGTGACGGTTACAAAACCAAAATCCTAGAAGCCAGACTCTACGTACGCCGTGTGGAAGTGTTACCTAAAGTGGGAAACGACATCAGTCAGACGTTGAGCAGAACGACTGCCAAGTATCCCATACGACGCGTGGAAGTGAAAACCTTCACCATTCCCAAGGGACAGTGATCCATGATCGAAGATCATCTGTTCCAAGGACAGTTACCCAAACGTTTGATCGTTGGTATCGTCGAGAATACAGCCTTCAACGGAGCTGCCGAAAAAAATCCTTTCTACTTTCAACACTTTGGCGTGTCCAAAATCGAAGTCAGTCGCGATGGCAAGACCTTGTGTACCCGACCTTTCGAACCTGACTTTACCAAGAAGAATTACTTGAGATCGTACTTGTCCCTGTACGAAGGCACCGGACAGTTAGGAACCAATACCAGTCACGGTATTACGTACGAGGATTATGCAGGAGGCTACGCTTTGTGGGCTTTCGATTTCACTCCAGACCAAGGCAGCGACGAGGGACATTTCCACCCTATAAAATCCGGCCAGATTCGTGTGGAAATTCAGTTTAAAGACCGAGACCCTGATGAAACGGTGAACGTCATCCTGTATGCAGAATTCGATGATACCATAGAAATCAACAGTTTGAGAGAAGTCATCCTAGATTACTAGAAACCATGGAAGACTGTTATCCCTCTTTACCTAGTGGAGAAACGTTTAGTGTTGGATTATTGTTAAAAAATGTTAGAGTTCTTGTTGTTTAGTGTTAAGTGATTTTTGAATAAAAAAATGTTGTGTTTTGAAAAAAATTGTTTGATGTTATATTGTTGGATTATTGTTAAAAATGTTAGAGTTGTTGTTTAGTGTTAAGTGATTTTTGAATAAAAAATGTTGTGTTTTGAAAAAAATGCCTTTGTCTTTTGTTTAGCTATAAGAATGTTGGATTGATGCTCTTTCATTTCTTACTATCCCTCTCATGACACTCACTAAACGTTGCGACTCAAAAACCGTATGGGGGATGTTTTCCTTCACGTCCGCGCTTTGACTTTAAGAACCGGGTTGTTTCCAGTCTAGCCATCCATTATCGACTCATCCTCCTAAGAAGATGTGCTCCAAACTAGCTAAACTCAACGAAGCCTACGTAAATTTGCATAGGGTCAGACACAGTCTGATACCGAAGCCAGAAGAAATAGAGAATGTGAGAATGTTAAAAATCACTGAAGACCTGATAGAAGAGCTCTTCAGAGAAGAAATGAACAGGGAAAAAGAAGAATGGACAGAGAAGTACAGACTTCAGAGACAGCAGCAACAACAACAACAACAAGAGCAGCAGCAGCAGCAACCTGAACCTGACAGAGGCTTTGTCGATTGCCGTATCGACACCAAAGAGTTCTTCTTTTCTTTCCGAAGAAGCAGACCTATCGCCAGAAAGTCTATCCTCAGAGGACATCGCATTCTTAGAAACCAAAAAAAGAATGCCATAGCAAACAAAAAAAAAAAAAAAAACCCTTTTCAGGGCTACCCCAATACTCTAGAAAAGAAATAACGATCGATTTGCCAATGTGTGTAGG
Source organism: Sinohyriopsis cumingii (assembly GCA_028554795.2). Lineage (NCBI taxonomy): Eukaryota > Metazoa > Mollusca > Bivalvia > Unionida > Unionidae > Sinohyriopsis > Sinohyriopsis cumingii. Next base: position 69,410,602 of record CM068834.1, on the reverse strand, counting down.
TAGAATAGTGTGAAAATAAACACTAACTCTTTTTTAAAAAATGTGAGGGTATGTGTTTGTGTGTTAGTAAGTGCTTAAGTAAGTTGGTATGAATAGTAGATTAAAATCATGTTTTTTTTTTGTTTTTTTTTGTTTGAGGTGTATATTTGGAGTTAGATTGGATTGCTTTGCGTATGTGGATAGTCTAATGAAGTGATTTATAAAAAATTTTAAAATAGTGATGGGTAGCATAAAAAAGTGAGTGAGTGTTTCTTTTAGGTCCGCGCGTTGTTGTTTTTGGTCATGATGTAGGTAACATCAATTTTATGTTTTTTAGGGGGATGTTTTCCTTCACGTCCGCGCTTTCACTATAAATTGAAACTCGCTGGGCAGTCTAGCTACCCTTGTTGATTGATCAACACCAAAAATGAACGCGAGACTGTCTAAACTGTTGGAACTTCATGTGCATCTGGAATATGCCAGGCGCCTGTTGAATGAACTGGCCGCGGAAGCCATTGTGGAGGAGGGAAGGATAAGAGAGGAGGAGGAAAGAAGAAAAAAAGAAGAGGAGGAGAGAAGATATAAAGAAGAAGAAGAGGAAAGAAGATACAAAGAGGAGGAGAGAAGAAAAAAAGAAGAGGAGGAGGAGGAGAAGGAAAAGAAGAGAAGAAGAATAAATTTCAGAATCCCAGAGAGCGAAAATTGGGATTCTGAAGCGACATATCCTGCCTCTGCTCTCTCCCCCAAAAAAGTAAAAAGTAACTGGGGGATAAGATGTGTATGTGGCGCCAGGCCTGGAAGGTGCCACCATTAACCAGGTGTCCATGAAGTTCAAAAAAAAAACAGCCCTTTTCAGGGCTACCCAATACTCTAGAAAAGAAATAACGATCGATTTGCCAATGTGTAGGTAGAGTAGTGTGAATATAAACACTAACTCTTTTCTAAGATAGTGTGAGGGTATGTGTTTGTGTGTTGGTGCTTGTAAGAGCTCAGGTATGTTTGTATGAATAGTAGATTATGGGTTTCTTTATTGTTTCTTAGCGTATGTGGAGAGTATAGTTTGGGTTTTGTAAGCGCTCACGTACGATTGTGAGGATAGTAGATTATGGATTTTGTTTATTGTTTCTTAGCGTATGTGTTTGTGTGTTTGTGTTTGTGTGTTTGTGTTTGTACCCGCTCACGTACGATTGTGTGGATAGTAGATTATGGATTTGTTTATTGTTTCTTAGCGTATGTGGAGAGTATAGTTTGGGTTTTATTATATGAAATGAAAAAGTAGGGGATGTTTTCCTTCACGTCCGCGCGTTGTTTGGTCATGATCTAGGTAAGATCAATTTTACGTTTTAGGGGGATGTTTTCCTTCACGTACGCGCTTTAAGTATAAGAACCCACAGTATTCGTCGTTCAAACCATTCTGCAAAGAATAAAAAAAGAAGATGGCTTCTAACCAAATGGACAAAATACAAACATTACAAGACGTTTTAGACAACTTAGGAATGATGGAGCAGATGTTGATAAGACTGGTTGAAGACCATTATTCCTATAGTCCCCATCGTGTAAAGATGGAAATTAATAACTTAAAAAAGGTAAAGGACAAGATTAGTGGTGTCATGAAAGAGATAAAGGAGGAGAAGGAGGATGAAGAGGAAAGAATAAGAATAAGCAAATGGAACGAAAAGATTGAAAAAGAAGAAGAAAATGAGAAGAGGAAGAAAGAAGAGGAGGAAGAGAAGAAGAAAGAAGAGCAGGAGAAAAAGAAAGAGAAGAAGAGAAAGAGTGTTGGAGATAAAATAAGAACTTGGTGGAGAAAAAGAAGAAATTAGAAGCAGAAGAAGAAGAAGAAAACCCAAAGGCACTTTTCAGGGCCAGCCATATTTCTCGAAAAGAGATAGCCTTTCCATTGCCTACCCCTTTTTTTAAATTTAAATTTAAATTTAAATTTAAAAAAAAAATCCCAAAAGCCCAAACTCTATTCCCCATGTTAACTTCCCCTTGTCGCTAGACAGACCCACCCTGTTTAAATTCCTTTGACGCTATACAGTCCCCTATTCCCATGTTAATTTCCCCTTGTCGCTAGACAGACCCACACTATAGTTCCATGTTAAATTCCCCTTGTCGCTAGAGTGACCCACGATTTATTCCCATGTTAATTTCCCTTGTCGCTAATCTGACCCACGATTTTTCTCCATGTTAAATTTCCCTTGTCGCTAATCTGTCCCAGGGGGGTCTGTAATGCTAATTCCCATTGTCGCTAATGTATCCCCCTTTACTACTACCCACAATAAACTGGTCATACTTAATAAAACCATAATTTCACCAGCGGATGGGTCACTATATGCAATAGATTTAACAATTTGCACACCCAGATTAGCATCTATATCTAACTGGGAAGTAGCTAAAGATACCAAGCTAGGAAACGACCATTTCCCCATTATTATCATCATAAATGTTATTGCTCCTCTTACCACTTCAATCAAAGTCTCCAAATGGAGACTAGACAAAGCCAATTGGCATTGATTAAACTCTTTGCTCACCAGAGTGACTATAGCCAACCTACGGGACAATTACATTGACATATACAACAAAAATATCATTGAAACGACCAATGCCGCCGCCACTCGAAGTATACCCACCGCTGGAACCAAAAATCATGTTATTAACAAACAGCCAATCCCACGGTGGAACGACGACTGCAGAGACAAAATCAAGGGGGAAAAAAAAGCCCTCAATACATTTTACCATACAGGTCTTTCAAATGACTATACAAACTATAAAATAATAGCTAAACAAGTAAAGAACATCATCAAAAGAGCAAAGGAAAAATCTTGGCAAAATATTGCTCCACCATTGAAATCAAAGTAATTCAAGAAATGTTGGGAAGAAAATAAAAAGCAATGCGAGGCGCAAATAGTAACAGCATTCCAAACATTAATGGTGCAACAACTGAAAAAGACAAAGAAGAACAACTAGCAATACACTTCGCTGGAATAATGTAAAAACCAAAATCACAGCCAAATTCCATGCACATAGAAAAAACATTGAGTGTAAATATCAACACCTATTCACTGATTTAAATCGAAGGAATACTCGATTAAATAACCAATTTAACTTGGACAAATGGAAATCAGCAATTAGATAATTAAAAAAGAACACCTCCCGGGGGAAGATAACCTCGGATACGAAATGTATAAGAGCATACTGCCAAATATGGAAGAAATCATACTATATTTGATAAATCAGCCATGGAAGACAGGACAAATTCCTCACAAATTGAAACAGGCTATATTCATCCCGATCCCCAATGCATGCAAGGATCCCACTGAAATAACCTCCTACAGACCGATCTCCCTTACGGATACCATATGCAAGGTGATGGGGATGATGATTAACAACAGACTCAAACATCACCATGAAAGCAACAATCTTCTCACAAAACCAAAGTGGCCTCCGCAACAAACGATCCACTCTAGATCAACTAATAATGGATATCATACATCGTAAATTTATACAATTGGGTACTTTCACCAATGAGGAGAAAATAAAACATAATGTGAACGAGCTGTTGTTTCAGTTAAAATGTGTAGATTTTGCAGAGAATCCCCAAAAATAGCGCTGCAAACGTGTATTATGTCAGTGAGAAACAGACGTGCATGACTGGGGCTAAGAAAAGTAATTTCTAAGTGAATGTGCAAGACTGCGAAAGACAATTCGAGCAATGGAAACCCCATTTGCAACTTTTTTTTTTGAATGAGTGGATACTAGGGCAGCGTCAAAGTGAACATGCAGACACCAGAAACGCCGTTGGATAGAACGTCCTTTTCAGTATCAATGCTAATGGTGAGGAAAGTGTTACAAGTTTCAGCAGGATTGTGTTCATCATATACAACGTCACATAAATGAACTTAGTCAATGGCTCACACAGCCCAGATATAGTCGGTCGATGTTCAGGAGAAAGTGGATAAGGTTTGTTTGGGGTTTTTCAAAATATTTTGTCAACGAGAGGAAACTGAATGATTTTAATTTGGCATAATTAGTAAAGATTGACGAAACCCTTATATTCGGTCTGGATTGAAAAATTTTATAACACAAGACCAGGGAATTGTTGAAACTTATGGTATGGCTTGTGTGGAACATGTTTCGGTCGCATTTGAAACCAAAGTGAGGCGCAATACAATATACCAGGCTGTAATTACTGGCTGCATCACGTTGGTACTGCAATCATTACATGTTTGCTTAACCAAGCCGTGCAATCAGGCGTGGAATCCGAATCGGACGATGTTTACAACGACCCGATGTTAGTGGAGGAATTCAGAACTTTATGGTAACTATGACGATGATGATAATTTATTGGGGGATTGAACCAGGTGTTTTTAAACAATGACATTTATAGAATACTGTGAACCACAAAAGTGTTTCATTAAGTGTTTCATTCACAGTAATTGTTTATATTAATAACTTCGGAATTAATATATTCGATATTTTGTGAATCATGTGATGCTGGATTACTATATCTATACTCGTGAATGACATATCATTCAAAGCATGGATTTATGATATTAATGGATTGAAAAATGTTATACATTATGGGTTTACATAAACATTGACACAATGAAAGTTTTTAGTTTATTTGTACATAGTTAGCTCAATAATGCAAATATATTTATTCCACATTGGTTTTGTCTTTATTTGTCATATTTATCTGATCAACTTTACCGGTTGATTTGTCTATTTTCCCCTATGCAATTACGATTTACTGACCACATGTCACCCCATGCAGACGGATTTGACTTACAACAAACACCTCGACGTATAGAAGGGTCAAAGAAAAACTCGCTCTTTGCAGCCCTAACAATGGGAGGTTATAAATCGAATCGATTTATAACCGAATATATACGGTATAACTTATTTTAAGCAAAGTGTCCGCTCGAGTTGCATAACTCGAATTAGGACAATGTGCATATCTTATCGTACAATTTATTCTGGTCATGAGCTAAACATTAAGACATAACATATGTCAGCTAAGTTCGAAAAATAGAACACCGAGAATTTGGTTTATTTGATTCCATATATAACAGTATCTATACAAAGCGCCGAGAACCTTGGTTAACTAAAAAAAAAAAAAAACAGAACGAATTTTGTGCAATAAATATCCATGTACATTCCACTTCAGCACCTTCCGCAATGAAGCTGTACATGCTTATATGCTTTTATCGGTGTAGCTGCCGACATCGGTGTAGTACACAATCACTCCTCTACATTGATCAGTTGAGTACAAAAGCTAGAAAACAATATCCTTATGTCGTTAGAATTAGTTGATGTATAAATCAGTTAAGTTATTTATTAATAGAAATAAACTAACTAAATTTCATTTATTTAACAAAATTGTTTTAGTTATTATTGTTTCTTGAGTCATGCCTCTAGATCATGTTCCTTCAAGAAAATCTTTCATTTCCCTTACATCAGTGTTTTCAAATTAACTGTACGTAAAGAAACTGCATGTGTATTCTTGTATATGTTTGCGTCGTTAGGGGATGGAATGTTGTCATTATTGACGGATGAGTGAATACAAATAATATCAATGAAAGGAGATATGCCCTGTAATTAAGTCCAAAAGATTGGCACAATTATGTCCTTCGTTAACGTCACGTACATCTTTCTCTAAGTGTTTGTGTGTGTGTGTGTGTGTGTGTGTGTGTGTGTGTGACGGGTAGTCTGTGAGGAAAAAACAGATGCTGGGTCAAAAGATGGTATGTAGCAAGTTAAATCATTCACCAAGTGGAAAGCAGAGGCAGCGCTGTCCTTGCACAAAATAACTTTGAAATATATTAATATCCTCAAACTCACCTATTAAACTTGAACACATACTGTCTGACTTGAACATAGTTACATTACATTCATATTACTTGTTACTCTAGCTGCACTTTAATTATTTCTGCCTTCTTTTCCATCTTTCATCAATTTTTCGTTTACTTTGCATACACACACAATCAAATCTATAGAACACACGGCCGAGCGTGTAAACAATGTACTATCGTTCTGAGGTCAGTCACCTGTATGACATATATATTTATATACGACAGCGTATCGGATCGAATGGGTTTATGGTGGATTATATGGTTCAGACACGTAAACTATACTCCCCAAATACAAATTTAACAATGATACAGGTAGGTATTTGCAAGAGGATAACAAAGTTAGTTAATCCATTTACCTCTATTTTTATCACTTGTATACAAGGGCATACATTCAAGGGCTACTTCAAACGAATATTCTCAGAGTATTTACACCTGGAGTGCGCAATCAGCGAGTGATGTAACAATGCATTGGAAAAACCAGGTCATCATCAGTGAAGTAGAGCTATCAGTAACGTATCTGGTGTCAAGAGATCTCCATTGTTTCTTCGCCAGAATTATCTACCCTGATGAAAAGAAATAACACCTAAAAAATGGGACATATTATACAGCTTTATGTCTACAGTATCCATATTCTTGTACGGTATTTTTCAATATGGCTAAAAGGGGTTATATAACATAGCCATTGTATATTTTAGTCTTAACTGAAAACGAATGTGCCAAAACAAATTATTTTAGGGCTAAGTTGTACATAAATTGCATTTTTTTTAAATTATTCCAGTATTAGTAAACTCGAACCTCCTAATGCACTCTTTAGACAAAAAAAAGCAAACTGTTAATTTATTTTGCACGTTTAATTCGTTGGCTAGTAACGTGGATGGATTTATGGCTCTAAGCTGCTATTTGACAGCCTATTCTGATCATGCTTATATGTACAAATTATTACAGTTAAACCTTTCGTTATATCACATGTCCTCTATATGTCCTCCCCATTCATGTGAAATATATGTGAAGGCTGTGTTTAATGTGCTAAATATAGAAATACAGTTATTTATCTACGGTGTCTGCTTTATATATGCCCCGTGAAAGTAAGCATGCCCGTTGTTGAGTTGGGGTAATGTTAGCTTATCATTTTTATACTGTAACATCTCGTTAAGTAAATTGTCTAGCAATGTTTGGTCTTGAATGACGAGGTCCCGAAATATTACTGTTAAGTGCAGAATCTCTAGTAATGCTGGAGGTTTGTGTAGATCCAGTTTTCTGCTGGTCTGGTATTATATTAGTTTCATGCACATGGTCTCTAATATTGGCGTTTAATTCAAGTCATCTAGGTCTAGGTCAGGCAACAAGTAGATTTAATGCACAACAGATTATATTTTTTATCACTCTGCATGTGTCTATCGATATTACTTACTACCGCCTAGTGGTTAGAGCGTCCGCCTCGGATGCGGAAGGTCGTGGGTTCGATCCGCAGCCAAGTCATACCAAAGACATATAAAAATGGTACTAACAGCTACCTCGCTTGGCGCTCAGCATTAAGAGGTCAGTGTTAGGACTGGTCGGCCTTGTGTCAGGATAATGCGACTGGGTGGGACATTATGCTACATGTCTGCGGCATTACGCCCCAGTGCTAGACATCACTATAAATTGTCACACTGCCGACATTGTAGCGATATGACTGACAAAATGTTAAAGCTACTTTAAAACTGCAAATCACAGAGACATACACTCACACACACACACACACACACACACACACTAACACACTAACACATATACTAACACATATATATATTACTAATGAACTAGAAAGATATATCCTTAATGATTTTCTGATGAATTAATATACATATTTCATATAGGATATATAATAACAAGTGACTGGACTGAATGCCCCTTCAGATGTTGAGAGGGGCCCAGCAGCTTCGAGAGTTCCATGACCCTAGTCCCTGGTTATACTGAAATTTGGAACAAATTTGAATGCCAAAGAAACACATATATTCTACCATAACAAATTTTACAGATAGAAGTATATTAAATTTTTTCAGAACTTCAAGGCCCCTGAGGGGCTCAGACCCGGGGCCAAATTGCCTCCTGACCCTTCTGAATGGGCCTACTAAACTTTAATCCAGCCATAAGTGTACTTCACAATACAGTTTCGTAACATCTAAATACCGTGAATAGGAAGTTACATGTTATAAATATAATTTAGTATCCTCATGTCGTCGATCTCTGCCCCCCTGGTTTCACTGTACCAATTGGTTTTAGATAGACCTCAGTGTAAATGTTTGGTAAAATAAATATAATTTCTATCCTACCTCAGCATGTGCGTTAACATACATCGAGAGCACTAGCTTGTCAATTTGGCAAGGACAGAACTGTATTACTTTTTGCATTTAAGGGAAATAACTCTGCTGGATCTAAACAGGAGTAAGAGTTATCCAGTCACAGTATGCATTATTAATGATGTGTTTTACATATTTACAAACTCATAAAAATACAAAATAGTATCTATATTTCAAATAACATTTTATCACGCTTTACCGAGAGACTCAACATGCTTTAAGACTGACAGAAACTTCACTTTTAATATAATGCACCAATTACAGCTTGTGATGTTGTTTATTTAGTAATACTATGTTCCAACACATTAAATTCTGCCCACCTGGGAATGTAAAATTGGCACCGTGATACTTCCTCCTGGTTATAGTCGTCACACAACCAGATTAGCCCTCCGAAACAAGAGTGAGGGTCGTGACAGACGACTCGACGATTGCAAAGTCGGTTCTAGTACATCACATCCATCCCACAATCCGATGTGGAACAACCGGAGGGCGTCATGGCAAAGAAGTTAAAACAGATAAAACAGAAGAGCTGACAAAAGACATGATATTTGTTGTGACACTGGTTGTATCCAACGTTATACAACTCGTTTGCATCCACGATGTTTTTACAGTTTGATGATATGACCAAACTAACCTGTATTAATCTAAAAGAAATGAATGAAAGTAAAACGGTAACGTAGGTGTTACGTCTAGCGTTTTACCATTAGGTAAAATAAAATAATGTAAGCCCAACAAGCATTCAATTTTCCAAAAATACAGATTTATTTTATTCAATTATTTAATTAAAGTATGTGAATACAAAATAATTTAAAGTGTAAGAATTCCTAGAATATTATCCTGAATTGTACTATATATTTCTAACTAGTCAGGAGACTGTGTAAAAGTATTCTGAGTGAAAGAACAAATGTGTTTATGTGCTAATGTGCAAGTACCACTGCAAAATCACAGTTGGAAGTTCTGCTAATTTTAATTCCAGGTCATCCCGTGAAAATAGAATATCACTGAAGTCATTGATAGGTTCAGATGATCAAATAGAATTAGTTAAATATTCAAATGCTTGAATAAAGGCACATAAATAAAATAGGTACTGACTGTTTAAATTAAACATGTTCTACTCTACTCAAGCCAACGAACCAATATTTTAAATAAATAACTATTTCGTATAACGCGTCTCACAAAACTATATTCCTATTATATGGTCTCTATATAAGCACCAACTCAATAGACTCTGATTCACTTAATAATTCTCAGACAATTAAATCGTATTATTTCAAAATAATTCAAACAGTCATGGTACAGCCTTTTTAAACTATTCAGCTAGTCAACATATAATTTTTGAAGATAAACACTCTAGATTTTATACAGTTTTCAACACATTACATGCAATAACAGAATATGGCTAAAGTGCCGACAGCATTATACTAGAAGTCAGCCTTTGACCTGGGACGTCACGGGTTTTAACCCTGGTAGGAATACACCTTGTAAGTTTTGTAAAGATAGATAGATAGATAGATAGATAGATTCTTGCATTGTTTGAATATGAAACTATGTCTACTTACAAACTATAAAAGGACATTATATTTTTAAACACCATTGTTAAAAATGTGCAACATGGTACATACTAAATTATATTCAGAACGAGGCTGCGTGTCAATGCTTTAAGATTAACAACCCTGAGTCTTACAGTGGTAGAGCACAAATATTGCTGTACGAGTGAATATCGTATTGTTGTTGTTGTTTTGGCGGGTTTTCTCGGGGTTGCTTTGTTTGGTATTTGTTTGGTTTGTTCGGTTTTTATTTTGCTGGTTTTTATTTACTGTTGTATTTTTTATGTGAACCTTGTGTTACCTTTTTGCTTTTTGTTTTGTTTCTATTTAAGTGTTGTCACATCCCTATACAAATGTAATGATGTGTTTCGCTAATGCGGTATATATCTTTCACTGTTAAATTATGAAACAATATATTTACAATCAACTATATCTGTACATCTGTCAGTCAATCAATCTATCTATAAATATTCTATGGTTTGTCTTTTAATGTTTTCATTAACGCAAATCCAGCTTTACAATGTCATATGTATATCCATGCATGTCCAACGACAATTCAAACAAGTGTTTGGAACATGAAGTTCGGTTAAATGATGCCAATGAAGGTTTTAATGAGATCCAAACTAACCAATATAAACACACCGTTTGTTATAAATGTGAATTGTATGGTAGTAAGTCGAATAATGTTTTAATTAATTAAGAAACCTTTAAAACAAGTAGAAGCATTACACTTGCCAAATATACTTCTATTAATGATACGCAAAAACAGTATACATGTGGTGCATTCTTAAATCTGTAAAAGCAGTAATGTAATGAAAAGTAAAAGCAAAGCAATTACACTTTAGGATGGAGGGCCATTTGTCAGACATACACTAGCAAACACAAATACTACATTTATCTCAACACATTGGTAAGGCTACTGCATAAATCCCCTTAGAGTGATTGACACTGAATACAATATCTGCTGGTCAAAGCTAATATAACAGCATGAAATCGGGATTAATCGTTTAGGACTTGCAATTAATTTTAAAATTCCAACAGCGTCACATCTTTATCGTATTATTGTGCACTTTGATTTTCTTATCTCTTTGATTTCTTTTCTCAAATGTTTTTTGTTTAAAGGTTTTCATTTTCTTTTGTACTACGCATTGTGCAGCATGATTGAAATAGTCACAGACTCAATCAATTCATCCGTCAATCCATCTATTCGTCCGTCTGTTCGTCGGTATATCCATCCATCCATCCATCCATCTATATATCTGTCTGTCTGTATGTGTCTTTCTATCTATATCTATTTATATCTATCTATTTGTCTGTATGTCTGTCTGTCTATCTGTCTGTCTGTCTTTATATTTATATATCTGTCTGTCTATATGTTTGTCTGTCTATCTATCTTATCTATCTTATATATCTATCTTATCTATCTTATACATCTATCTTATCTATCTATCTATATGTTTGTCTGTCTATCTATCTATCCTGATGCCTATACGCATATTTGCCTGTGTCAAAAACAAAATCTCGTTCCAGACCAACTGGGAAGTTATCATGCCTTATCAATGCCATGATGCCCTGTGGTTCATATCTGGGTTGATTATCAAGATCCTGACTTACGCGAAGACAACATAAGGTTTGCAATTGCAATGTGGAATATCTTGGTGATTACGATTCTTACTCTCTGTGTGGACGGTTTTCATGTTGACAATGAACAGGAATATTACAAACGCTGTGAAAATAGCTGCACTCAAGGAGGTAAAACGTACTGCTGGCCCATTCCTTGTTCATTTCCACCATGTAAAGACCCAGTGACGACGCCAGGTGAGTGCTGTCCGCATTGTCCAGAGAACATGGAAGACAGTAGGGGGTTCCTTGAGAGAAACTGCTCCAAAACATGCAAACAGGGTAACAGAACGCATTGTTGGCCAGTTCCTTGTCCTCTACCGCCATGTAAAAAACCGGTGCTGACCCCTGGAGAGTGTTGCCCACACTGTCCGAATAAAACGTGCCCCCATCCACCTGTGTGCAAAGTGGGTAATGTTTCCTTCTGCAATCCGCCTCCATGTCCACTTCCACCTTGCAAACATCCAGTGACTATACCAGGTCAGTGCTGCCCACATTGTTCTAATAAGACATGCCCACATCGATGTAAGGTCGGAAATGAGACATTTTGCTATCCGCCACCGTGCCCACCACCACCATGTACTAATCCAGTCACGGTGCCCGGTGAATGCTGTCAGCAGTGTCCACAGACTAGACGTTGGGACCCGAAGAGATCTGACTGCCCACATCCTTGTAATTACAATGGACAGATGTTTTGTTCCCCCCTTCCTTGCCCGATTCCGCCCTGTGACAATCCGATAACTAACCCAGCGGACTGTTGCCCTCACTGCTCCGGAGACCAGCCAGTGACACCTACACAAGATCCGGTGACGATCTGCCCAATGCCATGCATGCAGGGTGGGCAAAAGTATTGCTTTCCACTGCCGTGTCCACACCCACCGTGTGTTGACCCTGTCAGAGCAACGGGAGAATGCTGCCCACATTGTCCAAACGGTAAAATTATCTCACTACGATCGACCATTCGATCATTTATTTTATGTCATTCCAACAGTATTTTAACTTGTGTCTAAAATATTAAGTTATCTAAAGTTTTATTTGCTAAGTGTCACATCAACCAGGAGTAAGGTTTGTATTTTTGCGCAACATGTCTAGTTAAATGTTTACATCTAGTTAAAGGTTTATAGATTTCTTTAGATGTCGTTGTCACCGTGATTAATTAGCATGTCAAATTTACGCAAGTTCTCACCGCAAGTTTGAATCCACCCCAAAATCCCCTCCTAACAATACTCTGTCTTTCTCTCTCTCGCTGAGTAAGGTTGTTTAGTTTACATGAATATCTAATGATTTTTTTTTTGCCCGTTGTTGCTTTGGGTATCAGCTTATTCACTTTTTCACTTTCACTATGTTGTTTTGAATGTTGTCTACCTTCAGTATAAGTGTACAAAACGAAAACGTTTGTATAACATTAAAACATGATTTAAATTTGGGACAATATTAATTAATTTTTTTTTAAATTTGGTATACTATTAATACATAGTTTAAATTTGTCCATGTCTGTGCACATTACAATTATGTGTCAAAGTTTTGAAGTTGTTTGGCTTCATTATCTAAGACCGTATTAACGAAAACTTAGATGTACTAATTAGTACAAGAATATGCCTAACTATTTTATACTCATCTGTGAAGTGTCCTATTCCGACTGCCTAAGCGAAAAGCGTCATCAACATAATACAGTTCATGTGCAATGGTCAGTAATTTTCAAAGCACTTGATTAGAGCGAGGGCATATCATTAAAGATTAATAAAATATAATCGGTATAATTCCATTTATTTTATATCTTTTATTATATGAAACAGCAGCATTTATAAGTATGTGTATACAGATGTAAGCATAATTTATTACAGCGTGTTCAATCCGTTGTTTTCTTTTAGGTCCGAATTGTAGTTACCAGAACATCACTTTGGCTTTATTAGAGTCCCGGATGATTGGTGGAATGGAATGCACGTGCAAACGTTGGAATCAAGTCGAATGTATTTATGTGTAAAGACCACGACAAGATGTCGTCCTTCATGGACTGATATTTACGAATAAATAAATACAAATAAACAAATGCCGTTTGTTTGGGAAAAATGTTCATATCTTTGAAAATTCTTAAAAAGAGCAGAAAAGCAAATATCATTGTGAAACTCCATCGTCGCTAGGTAAAGTTCTTATATGTTAACCCTATCTACACCTTGGCATATCGAGCAGATATTTATGTGCTTCGGGTCTGCGAATTTCATTGGATGTGGAGGCAATAAGTTCCAAATTTGAACACTGTTACTGCATGATTGAGACAAGGGGAGCACACAACACACAACTTGAATGGACTGATAAATAAGCAATTCTTCACTGCAGGTCCGCGTTTGTGCAAATACCTTTCATTCAAATATACATATAATGACTTCCCTCTGGTATATAGTCTTACTTAAGATGGTAAACTTACAAAGTATCCTTTATAAGTCAGTTGCGTCCACCATTTCTGGCCGATGTACAATGCACAGCTGTTACACACTATTGGTTAGTTGGCATTACACATTTAGGAAGGCAACTCATGAAATCCAATATATGTTGCTAAGACAATGCACTAAAATATGTGTTCGATCCTCCAATGTGTAGGTAGAGTTATCATATCGGAACCTTGGCTGGGAAAGATGGTGAAACCATGACTTAAATATTTATCTTTCACATGTCGATTGTCCACACTCATCCTAGACATATATACATTAACAAAGACAGCTGTACAGTTATCATATTTTCCCGAGCAAATTACCTTCTTAATCCATCCCATCCATTCATGTCATCTGGTTTTATTTCATCAAATAAATGTACGCACACAAACTCAATTATCAGCTAGAATAGAGACCGATGAGTTTTGTACTCTCTTGTTTTTCCTAGAACATAATCTCTTAGTGCCCGAGATAAGGAGTGGTGGTTGGGTATGTTATTATTCTCCCAACTAATTTATATTGGCATAATTGTCCTGTTTGCTGTCAAAGTATTGTCATTATTATAATCTTTGGAATCGTTACCTATTCGTTCCAGCTTTACGAGATTTTACCATAACTGTGTGTAAAATTATTTTCAATATCAAAAGAAAGTATTATTGAAATACATTGAAAACATAATATGCAGAAACAATGTTTATTAGACCGTTACTAAATCCTCCTTATTTTAATGTGCGACTTTTATAATGTTAACAATATTATTTTTAATTAAAGTATTGGATGAAACAGTCGTGTAAGATCCTTCTATACACATGATTGAATCCCACTGACTCCTTGCATATATGTGTGGCCCATTCATCTTATCCTCTCACTTAACGATATTTCCGGAACTGCCCCTTTGACCAAGCAAAAACTGTTTATTACACCGTTACTAAATCCTCCTTATTGTATTGTGCTCTTATCCTCGCACATAACAAGATTTCTGGAACCGCCCATTAGACCAAGCAAAATTTGTAATTTCATACCATGATGGGCCGCAGCCGTTGTCATGCATGCTTAATGCAAATAATCCATTAATTTCGTAGTTCCTTATTGTTCAAAAAATCGAATATATTCAAAGCGTAAGTCATTATCGATTCTATCATTTCCATTACACAACGGAAAACACTTATATCCGCCACGATTTTGCTTCTGGATGGTTCTTCGGTAAATTACAGTGATGCGATTGCTGTTGCATACGCTTTGCATAGCCTCGTTATCGACTTAAAGACCTGAAGTCATTCAAATACATCAATAAATTCTAAAACTGGTCTTATTTGAAGATGCCGTATTGCAAATAGCAGATTTTCTTTACATTTTGTTCATCAACACATTTAAACGAATCTGACTATTATGGGTAATACGCCGTGTAAATAAACGATCCTAAGTATGTTCGCAGTCATATGGACTCTAAGTATTGCCATACGCAACAGGCGGTGCGAAATCGCCAGGGAAATACTTTACTTCGATATGAAGTTGGAATTTTCTTATCCTATACTGAAGCCTTACCAAGCATGTTTTCCTCATATTCTTGAAAAGTGATGTTCAGCATTAAAAGATGCGTATTGTGATTACTGCTCTAACCTTCAAAGAGAAAGAAAAAAAAAATGAAATTTCCTTTCTTTTAAATAGTGCATACATGCTTAAGTTTAGACTGAATTATTCGGCGTGAACTGTAAATGACGATTAGACACATTTTGGCTTTGAACGAACAGCTGTTGAGATTGAGATGGCAAGGTCAATACTCATCGTTTAAACTATGTATTGTAGATAGTTTAGGCAGTTGTGCAAATGTGAAAAGGAAACAAAAATTAATTCCACTTTCATTCATAAGATTAATAAAAAAACCTAAGGAAATAGAGACATCGATTTAACCTTTATATTATAATAATGATAATATTATTATTATTATTATTATTATTATTATTGGTAGTAGTAGTAGTAGTATTAGTATTATTAGCAGTAGTAGTATTAGCATTAGTAGTAATAGTAGTATAATTGTTATTGCTGTTTTTGTTCTTGTTTTTTATGATGATGATGATGATGATGATGCCAATGCTTCTGTTATTAGAGCATTTTATTCGCTATTGATTTCGATACGGAAGCCCATTAGTGTCAAATATTGTCTGAAACAAAACACTATATTGCCAATAAACGCAATACTAATTGCGAATATCTGCAATAGACTGCGAATAAACGCAATACTAGTGCCAAAACATGCAATACTTATTGTGAATATTCGCATTACTATTGCGAATAAATTCAATACTACTGCGAATATTCGCAATAAAATATTGTATGGCAAGGCAGAAAATTGCTTTTCTTTGGAGATATGACTACATGCAACTGTGCATTTTACTGCTATTATAAAGTTGTATTTGTTCTCTTGGATTAAGTTATTCAGAGATTATTTGGCAATCAATCATATGATTGTTATATGTACGAGGACATTGAAACGAAGGCTGACGGAATTGAGATTATGTAGGAGAAAGTATCCATCAAACATTTTGAATGTAGCTTTATAAGTAGCGGAGAAGATAAGTAACTTCAAGATCTGACGTTGCAGCTTTGCTTTCCCTAATAGACCCTCAGGGGTGTGAACTTAGAAGAAGAAAAAGACTACGACGAAGGAATTATTATACCAAGGGTCTAACTTTATCTGGCATGCGGATTTTTACGACCAATTTAACATTACAGTTTATGCATCAATGGCTGCATAGATGGATTTTCACAGAAAATCATTTGGTGCAAGGTAACTTATTCAAGCAGTAATCCACGCAATATCGCAGGACATTACCTTGATGCAGTTGAGCAACTCGTTGCATGCCCAAAAATGGTAAGAGGCGACAGTGGAACCGATAATACTCATGTTGCTGAAATGCATAATTTTCTGACTAATACACAGTCTTTCATACTTGGGCCAAGTACCGCTAGCGCTAACCGACGGTTAGAATCGTGTTGGCGGTTATTGCGTATGAAATGTTGTCAATTTTGGATAGAGTTCTTTGGACGTCTGAATTAAAGAGATTCGATATACAAGAACATTATACAGTCCGTCTTCGCGTGTATTTTGCAGGTAATTAAACATAGTTTGCATCTCTACAAGTCATGACATCCTTACTTAAGGAACAATACTTAATCCATTCATATTATTTTACTGATGACTTATCTTTGACATGATAACATTACGAATGTTTCTCATATATATATATATATATATATATATATATATATATATATATATATATATATATATATATATATATATATATTGATATGTATTATTGATTTGATGTAATTGTTTGTTTGTAAGTTTTAATTGTTTTTATTCCATTACTTGATATTGTAATGTAACTTTATTTATTGTCATTTTTCATTTTATCACTACGTTTGAGTAATTGTTCACATGTTCGTACCAGCGGTGTGATATTTGTATTCCGTTGATTTTATGTTGTAATGAAAGCGGTTCCATTTCATGATGTGTAGTTTTTCATGGATATTTCCCTTGATTGGTCCATTTCTTTTCGCTTTGAGTATTCCCGTTGATCGATTATTTCGTCTAGGTAATTGTGCTTCTGAAGACATTGCTGTAACTCTGCCAGTCTTTATTTCTCGTGTATGTTTGTCTTCAAATATTAGCATCACTATTGAGGCAAGGTTAAAAGGAATATTCCCTTGTATTTGCTTTGCATAATTTTAAATTGAGATAATTACGTGTTTCAGTTGGTTTACTATAAATGTTAGCAGTATGGTATGTTTCAGATAGTTTGTCGAGAATGTCTAGAAAAGGGTTGCTTATTTCACTCTCATTCTTTGTGCAGTTTATAGCTGCATGCAGGTTATTAAGTTCTTGGAAGAGTTCTTCTATTGGTATATGTTCATTAAAAATAAAGAAGCAGTCGTCTGAAAGTTGTTATATACTTGTTGTAGATCTTGTATGACTATATGGAGCCTATTTGACAATAATGTAAGTTCTTTTCAAACTTTCACATTTTATTCAAGGGAAATAGACTGTTTGTTAAATTTTGCAAAGCCTGTTGGTTTCCACTCTTTTATGTTAATTAGTTTAATACTAACGTGTTGTAACTATATAGCTATATATAACCAAGTGAAGGGTGCCAAAATGCTACCCCTTCTTGGACTTGGATAATAGTGACAAATAGACAATAGTTTTAGCGCCATTATGGAAGAGACAGGCATCTTATCAGTGTTCTCCTCATACCATTAAAATAAAGTTGGGCACTTACAGTTCCACTATTCTTCTTACACACTTTTACTGCATCCGGTGTGCCTAGTGGTTAGAACGTCCGCCTCGGATGCCGGAGCTCTCGGGTTCGATCCTCAGCCGAGTCATACCTAAGATTTACAAAAATGGTACTAATAGCTGCTTTGCTTGGAGCTCAGCATTTAAAGGTTAGTGTTAGGAATAGTCGGCCTGGATTCAGGATAAGGTGACTGGGTGGGACATCATGCTACATGCCTGCGGCATGATACCCCTGCGCTAGACATCACTATAAACTGTCACACTGCAGACAGCGTATCGATATGACTGAAATATTGTTAAAGCTACGTTAAAAATCCAAATCACACACACACACATACAGTCACTCTAACACATTTTTCAGATTACTACACCTTAATTGATGAACACAATTATACCATTTTTCCAAGGCTCTGTCGTTTAGCAATTCCAAACAGTAACGTGGGAATTAAGCTATCGGTCAGTCTGTTGAGCTTTACTATATTTGATATAAAATTTGACACATTTGATGGAGTTGCACAAACACATTTCCATATTTCTGAAAGCATTTGAAAGGGTTTAGCAAAGTTGAATATTTGTCAACTACAAACCAAACTACAGTTTTGTACACAACACTATCAAAATATTTTGGGTATAAATTTTTACTCCAGGCTTCATAACAGAGGTAGAACTGAAATTCATTGTAGGTATTATGGATCCAAGACAGTAAAGGAAAAGTAAATGCATACAATGCAGCAACAGGTACTTAATTTTGGCTACAGTGGTGGACTGTTTCTCTCGATGTATGCATATTTTCAAGTACGATGACACTACGGGCAAGGATAAGACATATGGGGTTACATTAGTGATAATATTTCATCACAGGCACCTCTTTTTCTTTGCTTGTTTAGGAAATAAACAAGAGCTTAGAATATATGGACCAAAACAAAAAAAAACACTTAACACTTTTCAAAGATAACTGTGACATTGATGCTATCTCAATAAAAAAATGAACTCAAGAAGTTTTATTTTATATCCTTATATTAAATTCCATTAACACAAAAGAAAAATCACAACTCACAAGACACAAGCATCACTCAAGATGAACTCTCTCTTTTCATATAAATATTTCAATATTTTTAAATTGAATTTTCTTCCCTTAAGATTAGATTTGCCTCATCATCAAAAATGCAAGCAGAAGATAAAAGTAACAATGAAAATGCACAAAAAACTTCTTTAACATCACCATATTTATCATATTTCTTACCTATAGGCAAAGATGGGTTACAAAAGTGTAAAACAAATATGAACCTGCACCTTTTGGATCACTATGAAACAAACTGAAAGAAATGTAAATTCACATTGAACTGAAATGTGTATCATCATCAAAAATTCCAATAAAAAGTAAAAGTAACGAGGAAACTGAAAACAAATCTCATAAAACACGAACAAAACTGTATCCAACTTATTACCTATAGACAAAAAGGGTTATAAATGTGTTTAGAAAATGAACCTGCACCTTCTGGGTCACTATGAAATAAACTGAAAGAAATGTACGTTTACATACTATTGACATCATTATGAAAGCGAAGTTAACATCATACTAAAACAAAGTAGCAAAAACAGGTGCATATCTATCAGTTCAGAAACAGCACAGACCGAGATATGCTGGTACTTAGTGCAACACATCAGAGTCTAGACTGCCCATATTGGATGCACATCAATGGCTATTACTTTCAATTTTGTAATGCTGTGGATTTTAATTTTGCCTAATTCAATGCAGAAGGTAGTATATACAAATATGACACATTATATAAAGTCATTCTTGGAGTAAAGAAACAAGAACCAGCAAAAAACTTAAACATATCACATGGGTCTTCACTTGACTAATCCGATATATGATGGAGTTAGATAAATCACCATTTGTTCATGTATTATAGACATTAATGCTACTATTATCAGGATATGTACTGATAATGTCAATATTTGTATAATCATTTATAATGTATTGCCACTATCATATTGTGATGAATACAACATTGCAAAATATGATTTTGTGCTAATTTTATAAAATATGACACTCTCAAGTGAATAGAGTTATTTGACTTGTACACCAACTGATTTTATTTCTTAAATGATGTAAAGCAGCTGAAATGTCTTGCCTTTACAAATCTCCATGAATTGCACAGTATACTTAAGACAACTACCAACACCCATGCTCCTCACTCAACAGTACCCAGGGGTCATATGTATTATCTGTCACACATATGAGGGTCTTCCTACTGTGAGTACATATATGAAGTTTAATTAGAAAATATATGAAAATGTATCATTGTAATTTCTCATATTTTAACTCTGATCTTCTCTCCCACCTCCCGCCAAAACAAACTGGACCTTGGACCTTTGGAACACGCATCAAGAATGACATCCCTCATATTAGAGACAAAGGGCCCCACAATATCCAGAACATCTTATTAAGATAAATGGGAATAGTAAAGCATCAATTATTTATTCAAACAATTACTGATGTTGGCATTAAATTAGACTATACATTTATTTCAATGGATAATGAGACCAAGTAATGATACTTATAAATTGGATTGACAAACTCATGTTCATCATAAGCTGCTTTGTGTTGGTCATGACATGTACAGTACCATATAAGGACATCTGCATCTGTGTGTGTGTGTGTGTATGTGTGTGTGTGTGTGTTTTAACATTAGCGGTGATATATATGTTAAGTCATTAAACACGATGTCTTCCACTGGATTCATCAGTTGAAGTAAGCAAATGTTTTGAAAGGTTCCCTTAACCAAACCAGTGTATAATGGAAATGTGATATTGAATAAAACAAACATTCTATATATTCTTCTACCTGTAACAAGGTCCAGTCATTTTCCAGGACAAAGCATTATTTATGTTTTATACAAATGAACTTCCAATTACAACATGAGTGCAAGAAGCACATTCTTTTCCCATATGCTAGACCACTTCACCTTGTATGATTAACTTATTTATAATGATTCCATACCAGCTGAGGACCCCATCTTGCATGAATAGCATAACACATATGGCATGAGAAAAAGCACAAAAAAGAAATAACTAATGAAGATACATATGACAAACATTAACTATGTATCCTGATGTGCTGGGATGAACATTTTGTTCATGAAAAAGAAATCATCAAATATTATATAAAGTAACCAAAACAACTAAGATATCAAAC
Source organism: Sinohyriopsis cumingii (assembly GCA_028554795.2). Lineage (NCBI taxonomy): Eukaryota > Metazoa > Mollusca > Bivalvia > Unionida > Unionidae > Sinohyriopsis > Sinohyriopsis cumingii. Next base: position 69,389,328 of record CM068834.1, on the reverse strand, counting down.
AGTTCAAAGTTGGTAATTGTTTTAGAATCTTAAAGTCCTACCTTACATTTATTGTGTCTTAAACATAAAATGAAAATAAATTAAAGAACATAAAACACAACTTGTACCAAAATGTGGAGCACATGATAAATACAATGGACTCCTGACAAATTATAGGGAATCAAGTGTCAGCTAATTAGATCTGTAAACTCTCTTTATATCTCTAAATACTAATATTCATATACAGTCTGTGTCCTCCTCCCCAATTACTTAAGCCACTTAGTCCATATTTTACTGTTAACGAAAACCGTTATTTTGACTTCTGACATGACGAGACAATCCTTGTTTCTTGGGGTTTACAGATTAAATTCTAACCAGTCAAGAAAAAAAACTCTTTCATCCATTTTCATCTAAATATTGTCCATTCTTAACATACTGCTGTCTAAAATATTATCAAAGTGCTCACGAAGAAGAAGAAAGATGTCATAGCTAATGGATAGCTCTAGTACACAGCCACATGTATGGGCTATCGGTCTCAGGGTAAATGCAGACATTGATGGTGTAAATCTAACTTGAATTCGTTTGCCAACGATCAGATCACTTCCAATACAAAATTGCAAAAATGATGTTAGTTTGTCCTTACTACAGCTTTTGATGTATTGCCTCAAAGCATCGGGTGTGAGCTTTTCTGCTTTTGAAATATCATCTGGTAACTGAAGCAAGTTCAAAACCTTTTTGTTTGTCACATGCAAATCTCTGTATTGGGTCTTTCCATTCATCACGACAGTTTGAAGTCCCCCGTTTGGATCCAGTTTAGCAGCCCAGCAGAACTGATACCTTCCAAAGTCATCGACAAGATTTGACACGTGCAACAATCCAAACACAAGTTTCACATCATCGATGGAAAAGCGACACTTTTTATGTCCCACGTGTCTCTTCCTCAAGGGACCGGACGCAAAAATGTGTTATTGGTGGACGACGTTCGCAGCAGCAAAACGAGCCTCGTTCAAATTAACACCATTCAAGACCAGACGTGTTTAGCCCTTGCTATCGTGGTGAGACGAACGTATGCCGACAAGAACGATACAGTAGAATGGAAAAGAGCCTGGACAATTATTCAACAACTTGACCGAGCCAAACAGCGAAGTGAAGCAGAACTCCTGTTACAACAAGCCGCCCTGCCAAATACACACCCTGTGGCATTCCTGAAATGCAAAAATTGCAAGATGTCCTAGCTCCACGCTACACCCTGAAAGTGCACCCTCAAGAAGTGGGCGGGCCTCTGTGGTTTCGAGGCAATAATTTCCAAGACGGAAAATACATTCACGTCTATTATTACGATGAACATTTCGATACCATTACCAGTATCACTGGATTCCTTGGATACGGTTATTATTGTGAAAATTGTGACTATGGCTATAACAATTAAGAGCAACACAAGCATTGTGGAACGAAATGCTCAGAACATTTGGCCTCCCAACCCTGTCTTGACAAAGAATGACCACGAGTGCATTGTCCAGCTTGTCAGCGCACTTTTGTCAGCCTAACCTGTTAAAAAACAACATCTGAAGGCACAAGGTTCACAGCAGGAAAGTGCTTGTCAACTCTTGAGATTGTGTCCCACTTGTGGACAAGGCATACGTACCAATAATGCTAAGGATCACGTATGTTCAGGAAAGAAACGATGTCACGTTTGTCACCAAATCGTGGACTTGGAACACCAGTGCTACATTCAAAAATACCAATCACTACAAGAGGAAGGTGACCAGAAGAAAGTGAATTTCATCTTTTTCGATTTCGAATGCATGCAAGAGACCGGCATTCACATTCCTAATTTCTGCGTGGCTCATCGAACGTGCGAGAAATGCATCCAAGAACCCATCATTAGCCATTGTCCTCACTACAGAAACATTCCTGGAGGACGTGAAAAATCTTTCGGGGACCGAACACACTGGACAATTTTGCTCGATGGATCTTAGACCCCATCGACGAGACACGGATCCAGGAGGACATCGAACGAAGCCCTACGCTGGTTACATTACTTGTGCGACAATTAAGACAAATCGATCCAACATGACCGCAAAGAAGGAGGCGTAAAGACCATCGGAACGTTATAGGTGGATGGCTGGGACTTAGAAAACCCCAAGATCGTGTACGAATTTAACAGATGCTTATTTCACGTATGCCCCCTCTGCTACCCTGAACGTAACAATAAAAATCAGGTTTTACAACGTACCATGGAAGACTTGTACCAGGCCTCTTGTCAGCGGCGAGTGAAGTTAGAACAGCAAGGATACCAAGTGGTGGAAATGTGGGAACACGAGTATGATCGCCGTTTAAAAATCGATCCCGAATTTAAACGCATCGTAGAAAGTTGCAAGTTGATGGACCCACTGAATCCGTGAGACAGTTTGTACGGAGGAAAGACAAATGTCACCTGTTTCTTGTACCAAGCCGACGAGGAGAACGAAGAAGAAATCAAATACTTGGAAGTGTGTTCACTGTATCCTTAAGTGTGAAAATATTGTCACGTTCCTCCAGGGCACCCGCAATCGTTGACGTAACACATTGACCTGGGCAACATTCGACAATACGAAGGGTTAATAAAGTGTAAAGTCTTGCCTCTCACGGACTTGTACCATCCCGTGTTACCTCACCATTGCGAAGGAAAACTGATGTTTCACTTGTGCCAAAACGTGTATCCAAGACCGAACTTCTCAGCACACCGGGAATAATGCGCATTGACGGGAACGTGAGTCAGCGTGGAATTGTTTAAAGCTCTGAACATGGGATGCCAGCTGTTGGAAGTGTACGAAATTTACCACTTTCCCAAGGCAGAGCAGTACCACAAGGGTGACCAAACTCAGAAAGGCATTTTTGCAGACTACGTGAATGCCTTTGTGAAATGATTCATGACAAAACCAAATACGTTAAACACTTGGATGTCGTTCGTGAGGATTTGATCTTAGTCAATTACTAGGAAGATCTGGACTTTGTACAAGGTGATGAATTTGGAAATGTCATCACTGCGGCTTACGTGAGAGCCCATGCTCGCTTAAAATTGTACGAAACTTTAGAACTGTTAGGTGATCGTGTCCTGTACTTTGACACGGACAGGTGCATCTACATCGATCGCCCAGGTCAGCAACACCCTGACATCGAAGGAGACCGTTTAGAAGCCTGGACAGACGAACAACCCGACAACAAGATTCTAACTTTCGCTAGTGGCGGTCCTACAAATTACGGCTACGAATACCGGGACCCACAAGGAGAAGTACATACCGAGTAAAGGATTGACTCTCAATTATCGTATCAGTCAAGTGGTGAACTTTGGCATATTGAAAGAAGCCTTGCAGTCTGGAGAGGATGGAAACTTTAAAGTGACCACCAACGAACCGAACAAGATTGTACGTTTACCCACTCACCAAATCGTCAGTCGACCCTTGGAAAAGCTGTATCAAATCGTGTACCAGAAGTGAGGGAGGCTTCCCAACCACTTCACTTTGCCGTACGGTCACGTCGATATTGGTCAGCATATAAAAAGGGACAATGTGCAAGACCGATAGTTCATTGTCACTACCAACGTCAATCGAGAATAAATAATCCTTTCAAACAACAAGTATCGAGCGTAAGACTCAAGTCGAACGAGAAACTCGGGTGTGATTCTATGCCTCACGATCACATCGCCAATGCAGTAACACATCTTAGTTGTTTATGTACTAACGCCACGACAAACTACGTGCAACCAGTGCAACTTTCAGACCACAAGACTTTACCTCATGGACATGTTGATATCACCCAGTATACAAATGGGACGACTTCTAAGAACGATACTTCATTGCGAGGACAAGCGACGAGAAAGATGAATCACTCTACGCAGATGAAAATAGAGAAGGAACAAATATCATTAACCTCTTTAACCACCATACCGTCACAGCAAAATGCGTCCAAGAAGGGAAAGGATTCAGTAGACCTAAAGGAGTATTTTAGCATCCAAATGACTCAGACAGCGACCTCGAGAAAATTTAGGACATCTTACACATACACGGTGTGATTTAAAGACTTCGCGTCTGACGTTCCAGCCGAGGAAGTAGCAGGTTTCATTACGGACCTACTTGACTCACTGTTAGAGGAACTCAAGTGTCATTGCCAAGTCAAGATCGAGGTCGTTTAAGCCTATCTATGTATCACGACAATTTGAACTCGCCTGCATGTCTTGGGTTAACACTCCTGCAGAACTAACTTCTTCCAAACTTTAGAGGACTATAGAAGACATGCAGACGATAACCGATGGAAAAGTGACCATTCATATGGCATACGTTGTGCCTCCATGGAAAGAAGACGATGCGTGCACTTGATCTGCTTACCGATAAGTGTACCTAGCATGATAGACACAACAGCATATTTACCAGTGAAAGGGAGTATTTGATGGGAAACATCTACTCTGGGACACAAATGGTAGCTGACCAGATTTTTAACAACGTGTGAGACGGATATAGAGAGACACATGAGCTTTGTCCTATTTGATTGGTTGTTCCTTGTTTTGTTTTAGCTTTTTCTTATAAATGAACATTTGATGTAAATACATTGCATATGAAGTGATTTTATAAAGGAGTGAACTTGAATTTTAAACGGTAGTTTACTAGAGCCAAGAACTAAACTAGTAAGTAGGTTTGTTTCATGTCCAAATGTTTATGTATTAAATGGATAGTGCTTAGACCAAAGCACGGGCCAGAGAGCCCATGTACATACTTGAATAAATGTTCTGAACCCATCAAACAGACTTTTCTTTTTCGAGTCTCTATGATATCTGTGAGTCTTTCTTTATAACATTTCTGTCCTCTTTTATGTGTGTTTGGATGTGTATTTGTTTGTTTCTGTATGTCTATGTTTGCTCATATCAACCCTTTGTCCCTACAAATACATTTCACCCTGTACAAAGTTTTGACCCTATAAACCCCATGACGTCGCCAATGATCATTCCCACTGACCCCCAGGTGACATTCCCATGTTACATTCCCATTGACGCCAAAGTGCAAACCCCCATTTTAACGTGAAAGTCCCATTGACGCTAAAATGTCCAACTTAATTTCTTACAGCATATCTGAAAACACCCCCAGCATCCTCACCTCTTTCAGATACATATTCTAACGGTAATTGATTTAATCTAGGATGAAACTTGGCATCCAGAAAATAATTCATCATGTCATCAAACACATGACCTCTCTTAACTATTACTTTCTTAACACTTTCATTCAAATGAATGTCATCTAGTCCTGGTCTAGTATTAAAATGGTCATCCCCTGGCTGAAACAATATTTCATTGTCAGAACGGCACTGGTCTAACATAGAATCTAATACAACAGAAGGCATGATGATATTGTATGTAAACTTTGCATAAATGTTGGCATAACTTGCATGTTGAAGTCAAGCACTGGTGGTGCTAAGGCTTTCATCAGATTCAAATACTAATTCAGCAACTGGCTGTGATTGAATAGGTGCGACTCTCATCACTAAATAAAATGAAAACCATTAAATTTTCTTCATCTACAAATAATTTCAGTGCTATTATATATATATATATATATATATATATATATATATATATATATATATATATATATATAGCCATTCTATCACCAAGCTTTGGAAAATATTTCACCAAGTCATCCACATTCATATAGTTGATAACTGTAAGATCCAGCTGGAACAAGAAATAAAAGGGAATGGCAATAAGAAGAAAATTAGTAAGAACAGGAGATTGTATGGTACAGAAAATAAGGATCAAACAGTCAAAGGAAGGAAACTAGATATGTAGACATACTCGGACACATAACAATTTCCCCTCTTCTACAATTTTTTTCTATTCAATTGTGTAAGTATAAATCTCTGGCAGAATGCAAGCATGTATAAACATATCTAACCTATCATTAAATAAACTCTATATATGTTTCCTCTAATATGATGATGATTACTCTTGCATCTTTGATTTTAAAAATCTTCTAAAATTAACAAAGATCAACATTAAAGTAGAGCGTGAGTTTGATAAGAAGAGAAGTTGTGTGTATTGTGTAGCAGATTCATCTGCCTCATTTTCTACAATCAGCAATAAGCTACCGTGAACACGGCAATATTCCCCTCCCCCCTCAATCCTGCTGCCAAATGGCTGAATGTGAACTTGGTGTCAAATCCCAAAGTTTAAGTTAACAAATGTCAATCATTGTGAATGATTATATAAAACCTAGTCAACATTATTCTTACGAACACAACCAACAGCAACCAAGCGATAGGCCTATTGGGTTATATGAATAATGTCGCAATGTCTCCTGTTGCAGTTTGCACTGAAATACCTTTACCTGCTCCATTTTTTCAAATGTATCATAGCATCATACGCCCCATAAAAATTCACTTACCTCTGGCTCCATCTTCGATAGCTTGATGAAATTAATCAGTTGTTGTTGTTGTTGTTGTAGGGTTTAACGCCAGTTTTCAGCACACGATATACTGTGCATGGCGGCCAGTATTAATGGTGGATGAAGAACCCGGAAAAACCATGGGAAGAACCACCGACCCACGAGAAGCTAATGGCAGGCTGTCTCACATACCCACACTGGCTGAATCCTAGACTCGAACCCTCGCAGACAGAGAAATTAATTAGAACCGGAAGCCTAGTTAAGCTAGAGTATATGTGCACGAATCAGATTTGGTAGCAATACCGGATATGTGTATGTAAATAGTACACTGTATCAAGAGAACACTAAATATTAATGTGGGCCGAGGAGCTGTATGCAGTTATGTCCAGCGATCATTTTAGTTTTTTCATTGTTGATTGACCTATGTCCACCTACCCACCCTCCCTCAGTTGCGAAGTTTGCTTGACCTGGGCAGTTGCCCTGCCACTGATTCACTCATTTTCAACAAAAAATATTTAGGCGAAAGTTAAATTCATTTGAATACATTAAAAAACAGAGCAATAATCTTGGCATTTCATTAACGACTGTAAAATAAAAAGTCCATACTCACCTACAGACCCAGAGAATTTGACAGCGATAGAAAAAAACCTCTTCGGGTTGAATGGAAGGAAAGGATTGTCTAGATCACAAAAGTATTGCGTTTATTCGTATTTCAATGAGTACATAATGTGATATGATCGTAAGGGGTGTTTATGCCTCTCATCAGTTTCAAGAACAACACAAACCTGAAACACCTGATTGAGAAACATATTTATATTTTTAATTAGTAAACAATAACAGTTAAAAACGTCATACCATAGCCTTTAGTTAAGAAATTTGCCATGGGATACTTTTTTTAAGCTGTCCCCTGGACCTTAACGCAACGAAGAAACGAAATGATTTCAAGGGAAATAAGTCAACAGGAATTGAATCGATCAAAGCAGGGAGACAATCAGTGAAGAAAATATAAACTTTCATAATTTTATATTCGTGTTCAAATTACACACAAACACCAAGTACGGGTCCTACAACTTTATGTCAAATAACGCTAAAATCATCACAAAAACCAAAACTAGTATTGCTTACCTTAAAAAGCCCATCTATATAAAAATGTTGATTATCACTTGTTTGTTCTCGGTTCATGCAAAATTGAGATTATCGCAAAATATGCAATTGTTATAATTTTTAATTTATTCTTTTAGGATATGAAATTAAGTTGATGTGGAGTCCCAGAATTGTGATATTTTCTATATTGTATTTACCATTGATATGTCCAAAAAGATTTTTGATATATTGGCAAGATTACCAAATTATTTTCTTTATCATGAATAAGCTTCAAGATTCACTACCCAATCTGGATCGATCGATCTCGATCTCAATATTTTACACGTAAATACAAAATGATTACAGTCTCGCAAGGTTATGACCTAGCTGAGTGAGCTCTCCGAGGTTTATTTGCACTTTCGTTTCTGTCCATTATAGGAGTTTTTATGGCGTATCGAAGAACGCCGAAGCTTACTGGATGATATAGGCAAGCCCTGTTTATTTAACCTCAAATCAAGGTGTGCGTTATTTTCGCAATCCTTATCTTATATGAGAATATACTTTGGCTCACTTCGTTGTCGCCACAAACACAGCTTAACACTTTTCCCTCCACCCTATTTTTGAAACTGTGTGTTTATTTACAAATGAAATTATCTGCCTTCCTGGTGGAATTTTACACCAGCGCGCGAGGCAAAAAAAAAGCTCATATAGGGAGACCTAAAGGTAAGGTAAATGATATGTAAATATTAGACAGGTAGGTCTTATCAGAAACGAGCCCAAACACAACTGTAACAACTTATGCCTACCCGACACTTGAATTAATTATCCAATTGTAAGACCCATTATTTCCTTTGATACTGTGTCGGTTGAAGGCCGATACAAACATTGACTTATCAATTTGAGATCTATAATTGCGGTATTCGACTGAGCTGATTAGTATCACCCATCTGGGTATAATATGGGGAAATACGATGCAAGGACTCTCTCTCTCTCTCTCTCTTTCTCTCTCTCTCTCTCTCTCTCTCTCTGTCTCTCTCTGTCTCTCTCTCTCTCTCTCTGCATTTTCTTCTCTATACCTGATGCAATTTTTCCATTGCTAAAATGAGCAATAATATCAACATGACACAGGGCACAATTATAAAGAGATTTATACAAGTATATCAGCTATTGCAGAAAGCATGCCACAAGTTAATGGTAACAATAACGTTACAAAAAACTCACAAATTCACTAACTGTCAGGTTCTCATTCAGAAAAATGTAACCTCATCCTCCAAAGTTTATGTCAAACGTCTTACAGCTATCTCAAAACCTGTGATATTTGTTCCCGCTTACTGTTGTAGACACGATAAGATAGTGTCATATATCATATACATGGATGGGTGTGAATCGTAGCAAGATAAGAAAACTGCCGGCTATTAAGCAGATCCGTGCAAGAGAACAAATCGCATACTTCGTTGAGCTACCACAATCTGAAACAAAATAAACAGATTTGGGAATTATCAGTATAATACAAAAACATATGTGGAGGAATGTGGACGAAAGTGAAAAAAGAAGTGCGCTAACTTCACATATATACATTACAATTATTGGTTATTTTGCGTATATGTGCTAATAACTGCCATCTTTACTGCCCCGCATAACATTCAGAGAGAGAGAGAGAGAGAGAGAGAGAGAGAGAGAGTTAAACGATTAAGTAAACACAACACCCACACACTAAAATACAACAGAATAATTTATAAGTTTCAACACCAGTTACATATTTTCACTGGATCCACAAATACTAATTTTTGTAATGAGTTGTCATAGCACCTTCCCAGTTCCGGTTTGTTTGTGAGATACTGATAAACTTGGGACCCTATCCGATCATCTTTTGGAATTTTATTTTTAACATAAATTCGACTTTTGTGGATCGCTTATATATGTAATGGATTCCTCAAATACATGAGCGAGAGAGAAACCAATTATTTTGTCTCCCTACTGAACCCACTTTACTGAAATTATAAATGCTGTTGATTGATAAGTGATAGCGTGTGTAACAGGAGATCTTACAATGTCGGGTACTTGAGTGATATGCGTGGAGCTGTAAATATTGTGACGAGGCCCTTTTACCATATGCATCCGTTTGTTTGACTGGTTCCCATCCAAAAGTGAATGTGTTTGTTGTTCTTGTTGTTGTTGGGTTAAACGCCATTTTTTAGCACACGATAGGCTATACATGGTGGCCAGTATTAATGGTAGAGGAAGAACGCGGGAAAACTCCTAAAGAACCACCGACCCACGAGAAGTTACTGGCAAGCTTTCTCACATAGACTCGAACCGGCGTACACAGAGGTGAGATAGCAGTGATCCGTAACGGAGAGCGCTTTAGACCACTCGGCCAATCGGGGCCCCGTGATTGTTTTTTCGCTTGGAACACGTCTAACTTGAATCATCTCGTCTCTCGTTTTCGTCAGGCTCGTTCGTGGTCATGTCTTATAAATAATGCTTCGGATTTACAATTGATTTAACAGAATAAAGATTGTGAAATCAGAGTGAGAGAAATGAGAAGCTATACTTAGTAGAGATTATGTGCTCAACAAGATGGCAGAAGAACATCAGCGTATGTCTTTATATTATAATCACTTATGTCAGTAAACAAGACACTTATATGGTTGAACAATACCTGGTCGTAATAGCCACAATTGGTCGTCGGAGGGGAGGGGGTCAAAATAGTCCCCTTTTTCTTTCGTGATTAAACAATGATTTGATCCTGGTCAGGGCATTCCACTCTTATGTAAGACGTTGCAGGAGCATTGTTGGTAGCGAAATTAACATCCATGGTATTTATCTTCGGCACTGTGACCACCGGAAGTCCGGCATGTTTTTATTTTAATTGTTTTTCGACACGGGCACCAGTCTATCTTGAATTAGAGGTAACCCAAATATGGTGATTTAAGATTTTCGTATGACCAAGTTAAGCGATACTGACGTTTATACGTTTTCAATGTCATCTTATTATAGAAAAATTTTCGCTACCTGAAACAGGGTATATTTCCTGAGAATGATCTTGTGAACAAGGGTTTCTTTTCCGCTGAATATTTATTTCCAAGACTAATTGTGACAATCCTCCTGCAACCCTTGACAAAACAGCGGAACTTCACGAAATCTTGAGAGTGGGTATGGTAACACTATATATTTCAACTGATCGTCATCGATTCATGAGTCACTATTATCGAACATCTTCGACATCAACTCAGTTAGAATTCATACGTACCGATATAATTACGCAGTCATTTTCTGTTGCAGAGGTTAAATCTGTCTTTGAGCATTAACATCTATGTTCTTTTGTCTCTAGATCCGTGTTCATATTATGATATAAAATAAATGTGTGCAGATTTTTATGCTTAGCAAATATTTCCCACCATAGAGTAAAATATCATAGTTGCCCCAAAATGGTTTAAATTGTTTAAAATGCAACTTTTCTATTATATCTAGTGTGATGAAGAGTTGCAACAGCCCTGTTTATTATGGTAGGAATTTTCAACATATCGGTCCGCTCGAGCACGAAAACATACAGATCAGATTCATGCCGTAGTAAATGAAGATCTGCAAATATCCCAAAATGAGCTTAAGATTGTTGATTAGTTTCTTTTCTTTTCTTTTTTTTTTTTTTTTTTTGTTTTTGTTGAGGTTTTTTTAAACATTACTTTTATTATGAGGTTATTTGTCTTCAGTAACGTTATTTTTCGTTTTATTGGATCATTCCCGTACAGAAACGAGTTAGAGAATGGATGGAAAGAAAAGAACATTTTACTCAGAATGTTTTTTATGTAACTCATTACTCATTTTCAATAACAGTATATGGTTGGTTTTCATTCAATACAGAAGAAAAACGCACGGATCAACACACACACACACACACACACACACACATATATATATATATATATATATATATATATATATATATATATATATATATATATATATATATATATATATATATATATATATATGTATGTATATATATATATATATATATATATATATATATATATATAGAACATTTAACTCTCTTTCTGTGACCCGGCTGCCAAACAAGAGGTCATGAGTTCGAAACTCGCGGCGGCATCCCCAATATACTTTGTACTTTTACATTTTTTTTATTGTAATGTTCAAAGTTACATTTAAATTCTCTCATCCCATTTTTTATTTTTTAGTTTCTTTTATTCCCGTCCTTTGGACGGGCAATTAACCTAATATATATAAATGGCTTTTTATTGGCTTCATTATATTGTATTATTGGGTTGTGATATTTGTCTTCACATCACGTGAGCAATATCTATATTTGACGGTTTAAGAAAAGAATGTATTGATCGAAACAAAAGCCCGTAATTGTTTATGGCATTCATGTACTGACCGAACAATGCCTCAGCATGGTCATATATTGTTACTCTTATCGTCATCTCCGTCGCCATTACCGTTGTGTTTGCGTGTGTATGTGTGTTTGTCTGAATCCCTTTCAGTTGTTGTTTATGTTGGAGTTTGGGAATCCTCGTTTAACACTATGACAATGCTGTAAACACAAAAAACGGACTTTAATAGTTCATAGTCCCTTTTCAATGTTATTTCTCTCTCTTTTAGTAGCATACCACATCTATTTTAGTAGCATACCACAGGAGTCGTACAAGCGTATTAATACTGTACCTTCAAGGCAAGCAGGGCGAACCTTAATTACAATAGAATATGTTAGATTTAAACAAGGTAGCCATTCTATTTGAGAACAGTAAACGTGTACTACAGACTAAATCAACAAAGCTTGGACTAAATTTCAGTGTAAGATAAGAATTAGATATACAGGAGAAATTTAATGATTAACACGTTTGTAATTTGTTAAAACTGTGTATTTGAACCGACGTTTAGTTCCATTGTTTATAAGGATGTACGAAGATAATTCAGACAAGATGCGAGTGTAACCACCTGAAATGTCAGGCAACAACAAGCGTACCACAGTTGTCACAGGTGCTCTCTCTCTCTCTCTCTCTCTCTCTCTCTCACACACACACACACACACACACACACACGTAGACAAATGAAAATATACCTGAAAAAGACAAAACAGATGTATCCATCTGATGGCGACCCCGTTCTAAGTCATGATCTGGTAGTCTGTGTTCAGATGTTTCGCCCATACATGAGGCTGTGAGACGAAAGAATTCGAGAAAGTATGTATAGTTGTTTGCCTCTATCCATCTCCCCTTCTCTTTCATATAAAGGGGAACATTCAGTTTAATTCCGTTATATCATTCCGTCATTTCGTCTGTCCGACATTTCTTCCGTCCGCCCATCCCATGGTCGTTTCCGTACAACAGCTTCTTCATTAATATTAAATCCGAGATAAATAGGGCATGGCACATGATTTCGACGAAATCTTAGATGGGGTCATTGGTCAATATCCCATCTCACCATGTTACGGATTTATAGCGTCTGACCATCGGACCGATCCTTTTTTGTTATGGACAATAACTATATTATTTAATTCGAGCACAATTTGTCGTGCAGTTAAAATCGACGGCCAAATTTGAACATCAAAATGCTGCATCGTTTAGGAGAGAATGTTTGTCATACCGGCCCATCCTTGTTTGTGCACATTCTCTCACTTAGTTGTTTGTATTTCAGCTAAATATTGTTTAGGTAAAGTGGCATAGACAATGCGAACAGAAGGACGGTAGAAATAAATTCATGGGATGTATTTGCAAATTGTTGTCTTTTATTCTGTGGTAAATGCTTCTTTTTTGTGCTAGTTATTCTTTTTCCTTCGCATATTTCACTTATATTTGCTGGACACCCCCTTCCCCGCCAAGTAGTTATGACCTTACCTTTGGACAAGTCTTACTACTTTGTGCATTGTATACTAGTAAAATTGAAAACACTAATACTTTGGTATAATTTTAGCTTGTGTATCTCTACATTCATGTACATATTCAAATTAAGTAATACTCGAAAGATATGCGTTATATTTTAGAGTTTTCTCTCTGCTTTCAATGTTGTGCTCTGTCTTCTCTATAGAGATCATCGGTTCAACTTATCGAACCTTCTTGATATAAAAATGATATCAAACTCTACATGCCATAATATAACCTAATAAGGATTCTATATGTCATTCAAATTCAGCGCATTTTGTGGGGATAGCAAATATAAATTCATGCTGACATTTTCTAAACTCTATCAGTAACTGCAGTTTTAAAAGGATGTCATTTTAAAATCTGAGCTTGAGTTTAATTGTTTCGCTCATGCGGTTGTGTAACGAAGGGGTCAAGCATTTTGTAAGTTCCTGTGAATGGTTACCTTTCTTTGTACTTTTCAGGGGGCATGGGCTTGACCGGCAACCGTTCTCTCCTTGACTCACGAAATGGTCTCTATAAGTACAAACCATACAAGCCGACGAATATCGACTTCAAGCATAAGGAATATAAGCCTACCCAATTTAAGCCGACATACACGGACCCTTTGAAGAGAAAGGTCGAACCATATGAGTACAAACCTTACACTTCGAAAACCGGATATAATAAACTCTTCGAATACAAACTTCCAGATACGGATCCCATAGCGTATAAAGTAAATGAGCAAAGGAAACCAGCACCGAAACTGAAGAAGATAATTAACCAGGTAAACACAAGTATGTTAATCATCACGAATATCAATAAGGTTAATGTCATGTTCAGCCGTGTATTAGCATTGTCTTTATCGATAGTTAAATGAAAATAAACTATAAAATGTTTGGTTCCATGAACGGATTCAGTGCATAAATGTCCATTATTTAGTGTATGAATGAAGATTTTAGTGAACCAGACTAATCGTATGGTTTACGTGTGATTTCAGATTTCAATAACACTGTATTTCCAACTTATATATTACACACTAATTATTGCTATGCTCCAAATGTTGACTTGCATTTTCTGATGTTGTCTAGATTGCGTCAACATCATGCGTGCAGCATTTTATCTTCCAAATTTGGTTTGTTGTTGCAAATACACCTCTTAGTCACCATATATACGTGTAATATGCACACAACTTTGCAATAATATTTGTTTTGGGATGATTTTCTGTTGTGGCAATTCGTTAGAAAAGTGGTCCAATATATATTGTACATCAAAACAATCGGTGGCATAACTGACTGTACTAGTAAAATGACATTGGACAAATGACACCCAAACTGAGGCATGCAAGCAACGATGTATAATATAAGAACTAAAAGAATAAGACGCTCGAGTTAAATACTGATATACTACGGACGGTTTGCTTTCTACAAGTTTATTTAAAAGCTGACTTGCAAGTGATATTTCGCATTCTTTGTGTTTATTTAAAGACTGACATTTTACATTTAGTTAATCTAAACTACGCTGACATACCAATGATATTTTTTAATCTCAACTCTGACATACCAATGATATTTTTAATCTCAACTCTGACATAACCAATGACAATGTGAATCTCAACTCCTTTGACATACCAATGACATTTAAATCTCAACTCTGACATATCCAATTATATTTTTAATCTCAATCTGACATATCAATGGCATTTTTAATCTTAACTCTGACATACCAATGAGTTTTAATCTCAACTCTGACATACCAGTCAGTTTTAATCTCAACTCTGACATACCAATCAGTTTTAATCTCAACTCTGACATACCAATGACATTTTTAATCCCAACTCTGACATACCAATCAGTTTTAATCTCAACTCTGACATGTCAATCAGTTTTAATCTCAACTCTGACATACCAATCAGTTTTAATCTCAACACTGACATACCAATGACATTTATAATATCAACTCTGACATACCAATGACATTTTTAATCTCAACTCTGACATACCAATGAGTTTTGATCTCAACTCTGACATACCAATCAGTTTTAATCTCAACTCTGACATACCAATGACATTTTTAATCCCAACTCTGACATACCAAATAGTTTTAATCTCAACTCTGACATATCAATCAGTTTTAATCTCAACTCTGACATACCAATCAGTTTTAATCTCAACACTGACATACCAATGACATTTATAATATCAACTCTGACATACCAATGACATTTTTAATCTCAACTCTGACATACCAATGAGTTTTAATCTCAACTCTGACATACCAGTCAGTTTTAATCTCAACTCTGACATACCAATCAGTTTTAATCTCAACTCTGACATACCAATGACATTTTTAATCCCAACTCTGACATACCAATCAGTTTTAATCTCAACTCTGACATACCAGTCAGTTTTAATCTCAACACTGACATACCAATGACATTTATAATATCAACTCTGACATACCAATGACATTTATAATATCAACTCTGACATACCAATGACATTTTTAATCTCAATTCTGACATATCCAATGATATTTTTAATCTCAATTCTGACATATCAATGACATTTTTAATCTCAACTTTGACATACCAATCAGTTTTAATCTCAACTCTGACATACCAGTGACATTTTCAATATCAACTCTGACATATCAATGACATTTTTAGTCTCAACTCAGACATACCAATGACATTTTAATATCAGCTCTGATATATCCAATGATATTTGTATTCTCATCTCCTCTGACATATCAATGACATTTTTAATCTCAATTTTATCATACCAATCACAGTTCCAATCTCACCTCTGACAAACCAATGACATTTTGCTGTTTTTATCTGATTCAAAGACAGACACAACACTGGCATTTTGTTTAGCTTATGCTTGTTTATAGATTGGAGTGACACCATATTCGCCTTTATTTAAAGCCTGACTTTACGCTGCCGTTTTGCTTTGTTTGCGTTTGTTTAAGACTAACGTAACACCAATATTTTGCCTTGCTTAAATTTACATAAAAACATGGGTAAAACGGATATTTGCCTTGCGTGCGTTTATCTATAAACACTGAAATTTGCTTAGAAAACCTCGGCTATTATATAGTCAAAGTGAATAATCTTTTGAGAGATGTATTGATTATTAGGAGCAGTAACTTCCTGCTTTATATTATTAGTGGAATTGCTAACTGCATTGATTATTTGCAATTGCCATTTGTGCAGTGTTCATCACTGTGTGTTATCATTCAAATCGCATAAATTGATGCACGCTGTTAGAAGGTATACGACTCAGAAAGATAATGAAATACGTGTAGGTACCACCAACCTCTTAGAAAGGGCATGCACATCATTGACAAATTGAAACTGACATTCCTGTGTTCTTTCTTTTTCAGAAAATTGTTTATCCAAACCAATATGGGAATCCGCTCAAATCCATTTCCAGAATGATTGCACTTGTACCACACAAAAATTCTGACTGGTGATTTGCTGAATTATTGGTCGTTTCAAGGTGTTGGGAATTACCGTGACTCATTCCATTTGAAGAGATCTTGTGAAGACAAAGTGTGGTGGTTCTTATACGATAGAGTTAAACTGATTATTATTTAACTATATCACAAGAGAATAATTGTGTATTTTACACCTGTCAATATATATCTTTGTTGTTCTTTTTATTTCTTACTGAAACACACATCGTAGGCTAAAAACATTAAGGTGTTGAAAAACAAACCCACGAATTTATGCTCATGACATCAGTATTTTCTTTCCTGGACTTCCTGTACCCAAACCATATTGTATATTAGGTACTTTGTAACCAAGGATTTCCCGTACCCTAACCATACTGTATATTAATTACATTCAAACAAAGACGATATCCCCCTCCAAACAATTCGTACGAAATACAATTTACGCAACAAAAAAATCCTATCCACGACAATTATAACCAAAGACATTTTGTATCCAATATATTTTGTACCTGGGACATTTTGTACCAGTGACGTCTTTTACTTCTGACCTTTTGTACCTGAGACAGCTTTTACCAGTTACATTTTGTACCAGAGACATTATGCGACCAAGATGCTTCCTACCCATGACATTTCGAACCCAAGACATTTCGTACAAAAGTACCACTTAGTCAAGACATTTCTTACATTACTGTAAACATCAGATGACATGGGAGGCTGTAGTTATTGACGTGGAGCAGCACTGTATTTCAAATTTGCTTTGATCAGGGTAACTGTGTATATGCTTACTGATGTACAGGTAGCTATAACAGCGATCGTTAAACTTTCTCTTTCAATAATCATTTAAGTATTTCAATTAACGATGATTCTCATTGCCGTTGTTACCGATTTCTCAATACATGGTAAAAAGGAAGTCTGTGTCAGATGTCAAACTATTGGAGCTCTACTACCTTCAACCCTTACCAACCTTTTTCTCACGGTAGCTTTGTGTTCAGACACTGGCTCCTATAATACAGCCTTTCAGTCCTTAATCGGTCTCTTATACTATAGTCATTTGTTTGGAATCTCTCTCTCTATCTGAGTAGTTTTCTTACTTTTTCCTTCGTCATACGTTGTAACATCGATGTTGCATAGATGATATCCTTCGTTTGGTTATCTCTATAGCGTTTACATCGTATATTATGTATCTTTACTGACCTTTATTGGATAGTATTTTTACTGCACGATGAAATGGTAAAGTTCGAACTATTTCTTCACATTGGCCAACGGTAGTGTCGGTTTCTTTTACCTGTTGTTCAAGCAACACATTCGTATTAATGGCTTGAATCTCAATGAGCTTAGAGACTTGTACAGTTGCTTGTCTAATCTCAGTGAGCTTAGATACTTGTACAGTTGCTTTTCTTTGTAAAACATTTCCGTTCTAATGGCTAATTTTGTTGTATATATGGAACAAGAGACATCAAGAGTAATTTTGCTTTGTTTTACCGAGTCTGGCATTTTCGGATATTAATTTAAAGTGTGGCCTTCTGTAGTGCTTGGTTTTAACACAGTAATGATGAATCCTTTCATGGAAATCGGATCGACATTACCAACATGTTGTACGCAATACAGTGTTCTGCTTGAGATTACTATTTCGTTTTTCATTGTTTTTATGTGATGTCCAATCGTTTATATTTGTTCCTTGAGCTAGTCAGTAAAATGACGTGAAGCTTTCTTTGTTATATATTTCAATATATATTGGAATATCTCAGTAGGAGAAAAATGATATCACAACAGTTTTGATATTACTTTTGGAATACTTGTTTCCCATTTAAGAAATACATTTGCTCCTTTGTATTGTTTCAGATATGTATTTCTATAATTATGCAAACTGCATTTGTCATCTTTCTGTCTCTGTCTTGAAACTAGGATGACCAGATCTTAAAACGTATCAAGACTGTAGACCCTCTTATATATATATATTTATTTAATCAAAATGGAGGCACCATACAATATGCTCAAAAGTGAATTTCAAATAACAAAATGTATTCTTCAATTATTGAGTTATTTTAGTTTTTTCAACATGAATCCTGCCAAATGTTAGTAATAGTCATGCAGTGTGTTATACCTTTAACACTCGTGACACAGTGCAACATTTTTAGGAAAAATTTTTGGTTAAATATAGTGACAAGGAAATGGTGTAAGTAACCATTCTGACTCTTAGCAAAAAATTAAAGATGGCTGAAAACGATCGGAGAATCGGGCATTTATTAGTGTTGATTTGCACCCGAAATTGGGAAATATGGGGGCCGCGTTTGCTATCAAACTAGACTCAAAGCTTGCCAAGTCCAAAATGTCACTCTTGAATGCAGATATGAACAAAATAAAAATAAAAAAACTTCACGCAAGCATAATCCCAACGATTCGTATATTTTGTGTAAAAGTGTTATTCTCTGAAATAAGGCGGATGTGAACAATATGTGATGTTTGTTGTGCACCTTCATGCCACGAATGTTTACCGTATAGAAAAGCGCAAGCAATGTGTCCACGAAAATGAACCGTTTTCGCCTTAAAAATGCATAATAAATATAATTTGCTGCAGATGTTTAGAATATTGCGGTTTTTTTTTGTGGAAACGATTTGTATTGTTTCTCTTTACGATACATCCTTTCCTACTGCACTGGTGAAATATTAGCCTATATCTACTCAAGAAACGAAGACATCCTCCACTTTTTGGAAACAGTTTCAGAAGAGAATAACACGTGGTACGATTTGACTGAATTGAATTGCCATGTTAACAATATCATCAACAAGAACATGCTCTGTATATGCTATACCATGAACTTAAACACTTACCACCACCTGTTATAATTTGTTTTGTTTATTTTATAGTAAATGTGTTTACATTCTTGATGATGCTTTTATATTTATATATACTCAATATCCGTATTCAATGACCAAAGATAGCAACCTTGTAGAATTCAACTTTCATGTTTTCTTTTACATGCAACTTGTTCTATTTCTGCTTAAATGATTTTCATGTATCAAGCTTTTGGCCAGTGAACACAGTCTCACTGCTATTCAAGATTAGACAAATGTTTAAATGACTTTCATGAATCTAGCTTTTGACCAGTGAACACAGTCTCACTGCTTGTCAAGATAAGACAAATGTTTAAATGACTCATATATCTAGCTTTTGACCAATGAACACAGTCTCACTGCTAGTCAAGATAAGACCAAGTAAATGTTAAAAAAGACATGAATGATAAAGTAGTCATGAAATGATAAGTACGATATCAAATGATAAACAAGGCATGAAATGATGAAGGCAAGAAATGATTAAAAAGGCATGAAATGATAAACAAGGCAAGAAATGATTAAAAAGTCAAGAAATGATTAAAAAGGCATGAAATGATAAACAAGGCAAGAAATGATTAAAAAGGCATGAAATGATAAACAAGGCAAGAAATGATTAAAAAGGCATGAAATGATAAACATGGGAGAAAAAAAAACTGATATGATTATTGCTTTTTCATCGTGATTATAAAAGCATATGTTTTGCAAATTATGAAATTTGTTATTTTTATTGTTAAGATATCTTTATCTGTGTACGTATTCTTATGTTCATTGTAGTTATCTATGTTGTCATGGCTCCATTACCTCGAGTATTCTTTATGACCAGAATTGCATTCATTTCATTGCTGGTTGGACTGATGTGTACATTTCACTTTCTATCATTTTTTATACATATATATTTGTATCAAAGGTTTTTATTTATTTAATAAAAGTTTCAAATTATACTTTCGTTCTTGTAAATTATATTGCACGAAGGTTTAGATACTAATATCTTTATAAACGAATTAAAGGTGGAAAATTAAGAATGCAGCGAAGTTTGCAAAGAACTTGAAAATCTACCTCACCAAAACGAAAGATTCAGGTAGAGATGATTTCTACTTTTAGATGAAATATAATATTGCAACTGAGAGTACAGCTGACACACGTTGAATGGGCTGTGAAAGAAATGACTTCCATTGTAAACTACCCACCCTACTATATAGAACAGAGTCTGCTGCTGTGTGATATGATATTTTTCAAACTAGCTTAAAATAATAATTTCAATCAAACTAGCTTAAAATAATAATTCCAATAAGTAAATTAGAAAACTTAAACCTTCATGATTCTGTTACAATTCAGACATGGAAATTAACAATGTCAAAGATGGAATAACTACAACGAAGTAAGAATAAATTTCAAGGGATGGGGTTATGTCAGATTTTTTTTTAAATCTCAGAAAAGCCATGACACAATCTCGAATAGAATATGAGCAATGCGCTATAGCTATGCTTGTCGAGTGCCTGAATTGTAATCAAAGGGTCTTGGTTTTACACCAGACCATGGCCACCCTAGGTTGGCTGCCTCTGTACATCCTTGTGAAAGTCACTTAGCTCCCACTTCCTCGGCATTAGTCAATAATAAGTTAAAGATGCCTACAAAGCCACAAAAAATGAAAAGAATATAAAACAAAACGATTAATTAATGACTGTTTTAACATCAACTACTTAATAAAATAATTTAATTAAACATTAAGGTGATTAGTAATAGTTCAATGAAGAATAGAAATTGTTCACCAAGCTAAACAATGAAAACGTGTAGGTGAGCACAGCCGAGATAAATATGAATGCATCTTGATAAAATATATGGAAAAAAATCTACGTGTATTCCACTAGAGATTTGCGTTAGACGATTAAAACAACATATTACATTGCGCGAGTACGCTGCATTCATCGGTTGAATAACCAAAACTAATACAAACACCTACTGTATCGTGCTATTGTCGTTGTACAATATAGTATTGACAAATTTGACAAGAGATAAAACGAATGATGGAGATGCTTAATGATTTGGAACAAAGGCTTGCAACATACATATATTAATTTAATTTAATTTAAAACTGAAACAGATAAGAGATGTTTGCATTTGGTGGTAAAATACAATAGACAATACATGCATGAATAAACTGATCTGAACATTGACATAGCAAAAAAAATGGTTTTCCATCATGTACTATAAAGGACGAGTCAAAATAGAAACTTGATTGCAATATAAGTGATTGTTAACAAGCACAAGTTTAAAATGTCTTAATGACTTGTATAGTCTGCAAATTTTGGGGTATCCAGATTGTATTAATTATGGGTGAATATATCATTTGCAATAATTGTAGTAATATCAGAGGTTCTTGATATTTTAATATTTAAATCTTTACCCAGGTAATTAATTGATTATCACTTAAGGATTGAATTATGTTTCTGAAGTACGCAGGTAATTAATTAACACTTAGGGATTTAATTACGTTACTGATGTATCCAGGTAATTAATTGACACTTAGGCATTTAATTCTGTTTCTGAAGTTATGCTGAATACAATTTGCCTACTTCTTAGGCCATCGTTCTGACGAGCTAAATGGTTAGAGCGTCCGCCTTGGATGCGGGAGGTCGCGGGTTCCAACCCCTGTCGAGCCATACCAAAGACTTATGAAAATGGCGCTCAGCAATTAGAGGTCAGTGTTTGGAGTGGTTGGCCTGAAAACAGGATATTATGACTGGATGGGACTGTCACAGAATTGTAACCGAGTGGGATTTTGGACGAAATGAACAAGCCAAACACAATGCAAGACAGATGGAAATTTATGAATGAGTTGATAATGATAAATATATGTAAAAATACAATTGAAAATAAACAAAACAAATATCGAATAAAATGAAGTGTAGATCCAAGAACCCTCATGGACTGCACTTACCCCTTAAACAGTATGTTGTTCAACAAGAACAAAATTATAAAGATTCAAAATAGTCTTTGAAACAACTTAAGATTCAAAATGGTCTTATCATGACTAAGATTCACGATAATGCTATCACAACAGACAGCGTTGTTCTGGAAGCTCCAGATGACTCCATTAAACTTTAGACGGCTTCGTACAGCTTCGGACCGCTCTAGTTATATTCACTATAACATTTCATATACATTCACGGCTACAGACACGGTCAGCTCCCATAATAGTCAGCTACTATAACAGTCAGCTACGGACACAGTCAGAATCATCTTCCAATACAGAAACAGCTTCCAACACAGACACAGCTACTGCCAACACAGACACAGCTGCCAACACAGACACAGCTGCCAACACAGACACACAGACGCAGCTACAGATTCACATACGCAGACGCACAGACGCAGCTATAATAAAACCAAATGGGACATAATAGTTTATGCATAATTTCTATATATATGATATTACTTTTAAAAATCTGCGTTGTAATAAACATTATTACGCGATAACACAGTACAAACCGAATAAGCTTCGCCTATCAAATAAATAGAATGCAAATTTAACACTTACCCCTACGGCTGGAGAATAAAGGAGATTGTATACTCCTTGACGTGATCCAAAAAATGACCAGTGTGGTTTTTCGTGATTCGTTTTACTTAAATCCATAGGAGAGTGAGTACAAGTCGGGGTAGAATACCCGTGCACCTCATGTTAGTCATGATACCTGACACAAGTAATCTGTGGCTAGGTACATGTAATACAGTCGCTTACCTGGAAAAACACATTCACCCTATATAACGTTGTACGCATGTACAACGAGAAATAGTCTAATTGTTTCAGACAAAACCAAGTTATTTCTTTGCCTAATTCTGTGACAGGAACATGATGCTACATGTCTGTTGCAGGATGCCACAGTGTTAAACATCACTATAAACTGCCACATTGTAGCCATATGACTGAAAAAGTGTTACAGCTTTGTTACAAATCCAAATCACACACACACACACACACACACACACACACACACACACACTTATGTATTAGGCATACTTCTTAATTACCTCAACATTTAGCAAGCCCGACTCGAGTATTGATCAATAATTTCCCATATATAATGCCTAAAAGAGAACAGTATTTCAATACCTGGACTGAAAACAAAGGAGATATTCTGCTAGAATGTACAACAAAAGCTAGAAGAATATTCACTTGTTTTCGTCCTCATAGACACAACTAAACATCCGCTGCAGCAATGATGAGTGGAGAAGCAAAAGAAAACTGTCTGGCGTGATGAGATCAAGATGGATCTGAAGAAATAACGAACGAACATAACAAATCTCTGGACAAACTGAAGAGTTATACCAAAGGACCAGATTACTTGAGGGAAAGAGAGACAGCAAGGTTTGGTAACCCAGGACTACATCAACCAGGAGAATGTTTTTACTCACTGTGTATCTTCGAGCTGCTACCATATACAAACCTAGACGACACAGTGAATTTACAATCCAGGTCAAGAACAGGTAAAGTATATATATATATATATATATATATATATATATATATATATATATATATATATATATATATATATATATATATATATATATATATATACTTCTCATGAAAATGTTATATATATATATATATATATATATATATATATATATATATATATATATATATATATATATATAATTTCTGATCAACAGGTAACAACATGTAAAATATATATACTTTTATCGAACAGGTAAAATACGCAGACATAAATTCTAATTTTTTCCATTGTAGGAAATCTTTCTATATCTGCACGTTAAATATACAAAGTGAATTTAAAATATTGCTTAATAATGTTGTCCATTATAACCAAAGACGTTCATGCTGAGGTATCCGCTAAGCGGGTTATATTGTAACCGTGGGCGCCAGCATATAATGACAGAAGCCATGCTTTCACCTCTCAAGATGTTTTGGCCTATATCTGTAAAAATTAATAGCTGACCACTACATGTTGGACCCCTTAGCCACTCACCTCCTGAAAAACATTAAGCGTGCTCCCTTTATTGTAATTGAATATCCCATATTACTCATATAGTTATCACATTCATTGGTTAAATATGGAATCCCCTAATAATGTTTTGTTGATTAATGTAATTCAGTAACAGAAACACGACTCTCTATAATCAGTAGTGCGAAGACTGGTTCAAGTGTCACGTTCTCTTTCTATGTACAAGAATAATCGAATTGCACTTATGTTTACTTAACTAGCAACGAGGAAAACACACTTTCAGTGTGTTTGTTTTAGAGAACCGTTACACGATATTTATAATGGAACTCATTTAGAATGTTTGTGAATAATACGTTTTGTGCTAGTATTCTTCAACTTTTGAGGAGGTGTGGTAAAAAGAAATATGCCGACAGGGAGTAAAACAGCTGTAGCAGGTAAACGAAATCTCTCTCTCTCTCTCACACACACACACACACACACTCTTGCATAGCCAGAGGTACACGTGTGTATCATAAAGTGTTGCCTACTTGTTTTCAGATCATTTTATGTTTTTCTTTTTTATTAAATGGGTATTTACTTCTCCAGACTTTCTGTATGTTTTCACAAACATGAGCGAAGAAATAAGTAGAATTATCTGTGAATGAAGCTTCTTTAAATTCAAATATAATTCTTAAGAGGTTATTACATTTCACTAAAGAAGTATAAAAGAGTACAAACACGGATTAAATGAAACATTTGAATATTAAACCTTTATTATCTGGCACATATATATATATATATATATATATATATATATATATATATATATAACGTCACCTTCTTCATCCAGCATGTGTGATAAAATTGAACAAAAAATGGATTTCTGTGACTCTATGTTTTATTAGAAGAATGTTGCGTGCATTTCTAAGTGATTTTCGCAACAGTCGGTTCAAAATACATTCGCTTCATTTTACAATATATATATATATATATATATATATATATATATATATATATATATATATATATATATATATATGTGTGTGTGTGTGTGTGTGTGTGTGTGTGTGTGTGATTTTATTTAAAATACATTTTACTCATGAATAATATAGAATAAATTTTTTAAAAAAACTTTAATGCATATGGCTGTAAATAAATTTAAGAACGAAATGTATGAGCTAGCATCTGGTCCCAGGCAATTCGGTCAAAATCTTTTACTGTAAAAAGGCAGACTGCGATAAAAACTAAAAGAAAAATTTATTAACTCTAGAATAGAAAGTCGTGTTGCTTGTTCTATTTGTTGATATGTTTCACTTAAACAAAATTTGATTCACAGAGTCTATTATTATCGTTATATCTTGAACTAAATGTTGAAATCCAAAATGGCCGCCATTGCTGTTATTCTGCCAACCGTTTCCAAATTCCCTCTACTGTCCACCTACCCATCTAAGTGGAGATAATTTAATACTTAGATTATTGCAAAGACGTATTTTGCTTTGCTTGTTGTGTCAACGAATTAAACGCACTAATCTTTTACTATCTAAACTATTGATGCAATTTCTATCCTTTGACCATATTCATAGCATAGGAAATGTGCTGCCTTTTGTAAGCCATAGCTTAGGAGATGTGTTGTCTTGTGTAAGTGAATCTAAAAGAGCATTGATACTTTTGACTCTTAGCGGTAGGATGGTCTTACCAACTTCGTAAATGTTAATAAACACATCGTGAGTAATTGTTTTCCTTAGACCTGACGCGTGTTAATAAGTACTGTTCATGGGACGTTTCCGATTACTGACGTTGATATAATCGCCATCATGATGTTATACTGCCTCAAATTTAAAATGTGATGAGACTGTTTTTAAATTCTTGAACTAATATAAGCAACCAATTGACGAGAACGCTTTTCCTCAAAACTTAAAACGTTTTGCATCCAGATAAAAAAGCGAAGCGCTTGTACCCATGTATTAATGAAGTAGGAGAGACTTAATTGTAATGTGTTAAACTGAAGAACAAAACCCAAGGTTCTACAGATATCACTGAAATGTGTATGGAGATATGAATCAACATTCAGACTGGTATATTTACAAGTTTCCTAAGAAGTCACAGACAGTAAATCTATATCGTATTTATCGTTAGGATAATCGTTCATTATAGGGAGTGCTCAGTATTTAGTGCAGAGCGCTAGGGTAGTGGGAGAGGGCGGGGTAGCGAGGAGAGCAAGTGTAATGGGTGGGGTGGGGTAGGAGACGGCGAAATTATGGTGACGGTCTACAGTTTCGTATTTTGTATAGGGTTAGAATTTTAAAGAAAATAATTTCCCCGGGTTTCCTCAATGGTTATAACGGCTTAGGTATTATTCAGATAACCTTTAATTCCCTTCTATTTTTACATGTTATATATTTGGTAATTCATTCATTGCACTTTCATGAGCTGGTCCTGACCAGTCTTATAAAATTGATTTTCCCTATTTTAATAGAGCTAAGGAAAGTGTACTTTACACTAATTCATTCTGATTTTGTTAGCACAAGGGAGCAGTCATTTTAGTCAGCAGTGTGCTTAGATTTTGTACAATTTCCAAAGAAATGTTAGCCACATTACCTCAAAGTAACATAGAGGTATGCCAACATTCTCTCCACTGTGCGTGTTTTAAATGCAAACAACTTGACCTGACATACGTCGCTCTCTCAAAAGTACATACTAACTGGTGAACGCCCCCTTTGGTATTATTTTCTGTGTGAATATAGAAAGATTGTAGTCATTACAAATATGTCATATGCGGTAAATGTATACACTCGTTGCTACTGCGTGATAGTTTGAATAATATCTTTTGAGAGAAAATCCGTTTCATCGCCAACTGATATGCAACAAGTCCTTCCGTCATATCACCAAATACTGCTATCACATCAGCAAATATTGACTTGTCCCTAATTATTCTCTCTTTACTTCACTCTTACAGGCCGTGGTAGGACGCGTGACAGTGCATCTATACTAGACCCTCGAAATGGAATGTACACGTGCAAACCATACCATCCTCAACTATATGACTTCAAATACAGAGAGTATAAATATAAACCCTACAACCCAGTGTACGAGGACCCACTAAGGAAGAAGATAGAAGTTATCCAACCATATAGATCATATGTACCACAAGTGAGCTACAAGAGATCCTCGGATTATCAGCTACCCAAACAGGATGATCCTTCATTTAGAAAAGAAGAACCGACTATTCGGGAAAGCTACAAGGAGACATCCCCTAAACAGTCACAACCACTACGCAAACCACCTGTGGTAGTTACAAAAAATAACATCTATTATAAAGCGACGGAGTCAAAGGTGCGTTTTCTTCGTCGTCGTCATATCTTAATAATAATAATAATAATAATAATAATAATAAGGAGAAGGATATGAGAAAGAAGATGAACAAAAATGGTTTTAATAGTGATGCTGCTACTGCTGATATTAGTTATCGTGATTACAATCGTTGCCATGGCAATGGATGTACATCGTTCTAAACCAAAATATATTACCTGTGTGCTGTTGAACACATAACCTAATACAGATCTGTCCTGGAGATATGAATGCGTATGCAAACTTAACAAAAACTAAATGATGCTATATTTTTAATTATATCTAATCTGACCTTATATCTTCCTCCAAGACATACGAAGGGAGGAAAGCAAATGTGCCTTCCGTATTGCACAAGTCTAAACATGGAAAAGTAAGCAATCAAATTTAGCAATATGAAAAATAAAGTAATGTAAATTAGGACGGACAAACATACAGGCTTACAAAAAAAAGTATCACAAAATATGTTACCTTTCATAATTCTTATTCTACTTACCATACTAATTTACTGGGGAATTGACACAGTAGAGAACACCAGATTTCTTGTCATAATGTGCATTTCAACTAAAATTATGACTTATATTTCAGGGATTCCGATACCAGCCCTTCTCTTCCAAAACGTCTGTGTTCCAGTATTATCGTTTCATACCGCCAGTTGACTGGTGAGGTAATCTTAAGAAAAGATACACACGAATGTGTTTATATTGGGAGATGAATAGTGAGACTGGGTTTCATATTACACTATTGGACGTGTCGAAGGTTAGGCCCTAGCTCTCCCAAAACTTGCGGGTGCCAGTCGATGTTTCAAATGGCGGGTGACCATTGACACTGCTTCCCTTCACGGAGTCTTTTGATTTGTGTCGTAGAAATTATACTGTAAGATCCTTCATTTTATAAATTGATATGTGAATATTCTGGGTTAGATTTTAAGTCTAATTATAAATCAGTGTAGTGCAATAATTAAACTAAAGAAGATGTACATATTTACAATGTCCTAGATTAAGTTTACTGTACAATAAAACAGACTTAGCAACGTTGATTGACAAAAAATTTCGAATGTTGGTTAAGTGAATATTATGGTAAAGACAAGGAAACAAATCGGTCTTTGATTGTTCCCTAATTGGAAAAATTCGCTTTTCAAACGTGCGATCACTTATACCAGTGAATATTCAATTGTAAGTTAGTATTCCAGTTTTAAAATGCTAAATTGATCACATGAATTAGAGAGAAATTCATTGATCATTTGACAGCATTGTATTGGTTCATCACTTCGCATAATCTTAGATGAAATAAATCTTCGCAGGGGAACAACTTGGAATATTCCCCGTATTAAGACTAGTCTGTATTCGCCGGACTGGGTTTTATTGGGGGTGGTGGGTGGTGGTGGTGTTCACTTATTGTCTTGCATTTAACACGCTTTTGCAGGCAGCGCATGATATGCTTGCTATACACGCGTAAATTTCCCCAATATGTCTTTTATTGTATATTATTTTTAAAATTAAATTTAGATTAGATTTTGTTCTAGGGTTTTTACACTGCCATAACTAGTGTAACGGCTGTTTTACCCTGGCTGGTCTCTAAGAGTTATTTGCGTAAGTGATCCGTGCCAGGTATCAGTATTGTCCAGTGATTGTTATTGTTTTGTGCTATATTATTTTTTATGATACCCCTCGTGTTTTTGTTTGGACTGGTTGGTAAAGATCAAATTTATTTTGAGATATTATTTAATTATATTATATTTAAGTTTGTGGAAGCAGTTTAGTGTTTTGTATAGGAAAGGTATTAAGTAGATGTAAATGTTCTGTATAAAGAGAAACAAGAAACTACTTCAAAGAGTTCATATTATGGTCCACTGGAATTGCGCCCTGATTGAGCTAGTCAAACTGTTCATGCTATCCCACGTGTTGCAGTTTTTTTGTCAATGGTAATAGTTAAGTACATGTAAGTCTTAGTTCAATAGATTCAAGGTACATTAATTGATAATAAATACGGTAAAATCAAAACAACATTTTTTAGGAGTAATTTCGAGATAGTATAATTCGTGCAATTTTTAAAGCAATATTTTAGTATGAAATAAGTAAGTAAAAAAATAATGTTTCGAGTATTGTGTATTTGTTTATATTTGCATGTTTTTGATTAGTATAGAAGTAATACAAAATTCTGGCAAGTTGCCTGTTTGCGTTATCCATACGTTTCGTATTCCGTAATCATTTGTAGTCCATAAACCATCCATTTCGTTATCAAACGAATTTGTAGTCCATTTTGAAGTAATTCAATGTTTGTAGTCCGTTTTGAGTTTATCCATAAATTCCAGTCTAAGTGTAGTCTTAAATATGGAGTCCGTATTCGCTCCGTGTTCTTTTCTTTTGAAAATTTTGGTGATCCACTTTTTAAGTCCGTAGAACTATTGTACAATATACATAAATTACCATCGGGTATGATTGTACACAAACAAACGAAACTCGTGTACATGTATTTAATAAATAAATGGATTTATACAATTCCGTGACAGTTATTGCCTGACTTGTATTCCCTTTCTGACAAAACTTGCATATACATTTGCTCTCTCTCTCTCTCTCTCTCTCTCTCTGTACATACATAAATTTACATACAGACATGGAACCACATGTTTATAATTATCGGGTTGAGTCCTATCGACCATAAGCTACATTACTACAGGACTGTTAACTTACAATGCCGGTAACAATGACAGGTGTGACGTTCCGAATGGCCGAGTGGTTTAAAGAGCTCACCATTACGGATCACTGCCATCTCACCTGTCAGGGTGGGTTCGAGTCACGGGTTTAGCCAGTGTGTACGTGAGAAAGCTTGCCAGTTGCTTGTTGGGTCGGTGTTTCTTTTTTTGTTTTTTTTTTCTGGCTTTTTTCCTGGGTTCTTCCTCCACCATTGATACCATGAATTCTATCAACCATAAGCTTCATTATTAATACAATGACAGGTGTGGCGCCCCGAGTGGACGAGTTGTCTATCCTGTGCTGAAAATGGCGACTAACCCTACAACAACCACAACAATAACAACAATGAAAGGTTAAAGGTCAATATCACATAAATTGGGGACCCTATATAGATTAAACTGACATAATATTCAAAATAAGTAACCACAAAGTCCATTATATACTTTAGCCCACATTTTTGTATTAATTTGTCTCAAGTCCAGAGTAAGTCATTATAGAAGATTATAACAAAACAATTTCACTGCTGGTTTGGCTATATGTATGGTGTTAAAACTAATATAACACTAGAGCAGTTATATTGTACATTTGCATAAGGTGTCAACACAGCAGCTGACTCGACCTAGTTTGGTTCGAAATGGAAACCACGTCCACCAGGAGCTCCAACATCCCGTTATTTTCAAAGCCATACACATTAAACATAATGTCAATGAATGCCTGACTATTATCCTTTGAGATTTCAAAACGGTTAAGATGTTGTATTATATCATAGTAAAATATACATATAAATTGGTTTATTATTTATTTATTTATTTATTTATTTATTTATTTGACAACTTTATTTTGGGACCTTCCATATAACAAATATGCTTACATAAATTTAACCTGATACATTTATTCTTGCTGGAGTCACAAATACTAATAATAATAATAATAATAATAATAATTTTAATTTAATTTGTCAGATACTTTGGGGGAAATACAAATACCATCAGGCTTGCCAATTTACATTTTCTGATGAGAAGTTCATTTAATATGACAGGAATTAATAGCTATTAGTATTGATAGTAATAGTAGTAGTTATTATTATTGTTGTTATTATTTTATTATTATTATTATTATTATTTATATTATTATTATTATTATTATTATTATTTTAAAATCATTACAATTCTAATAAATTCTATTAGGTCAGTTTTAGAATCAGGTTCGGTGATTTACGATTTAGAGAAAATGTCGTGTCAAATTTGTCTAAAGCATATTTAAATTTACCTTTACTAAGTCAGAGTTCAAAATAGACTGGTCTAGTGTTTCAACTCTCAAATACGATTTTCTGTGGAAGAACATTAATAATGAAATACAGAATCGATAAAATGGGGCAATCAAGATAATAGCGGTGACTAACGCTGATGTCGCTCATATTTCCTTATTTGAATGCATTCGGAAGGCCTATCAGCAATTCGCATTGTTACAAATTTACCAGTTAACTCAGCGAACAAGTTACATGACGCTCGTTTGAATTATATGGGCTAGAGTGACAATCAGTTTTGCCTATGTAAACGAAACATTATCTTTAACAGCAATTTGTATAATTAGTTACAACACTGTTTACCTTAGCTTACTAGATACGTCAGTCGTACCACACGGTTAGGTCACGATTTACCAAAAGAAAATACTCCACATGCACTATGTGCACAGATATATTACTTACGTCTCTCTTTCCAGACGCAAGAAATAAGATTACGTAATTTGTGGATCTATTTTTAGACGTAAAAGGCCACGAGTACCAAATTAACACAATGATCAAAATAGTAAGCTATATTTTGTTTGAAGTTTCTCATATAATCGAAACAAGCTTAGAATTATTCAAATAATAAATAATGTCGTCAACGCCGTCGTTATTGGTATCAGTATCGATATCGTTGTTTCATCAACTTTTATGCTATTGTATTTTCTGCCCTTTCTTGGAAAGCTATTTGTTTAAGATTTGAAAAGCAATGGTCCTTTTTTAAATTTTGGTATTTATGGACTGCATTTTTCTAATAATGTCTTTAATTTTCTGAATGTGGAACTCTTTATAATCATAATCGAAAAACGCATTGAAAATAAAACAAAATGCAAACTTGTAGCAAAACACATCAATACGATGCATTGGTATGTCTCTTGCTGACATGGTCCGTAATGTTTTGTATGGGGGGTGGGGACCAGTAGAGAACAGAGGTGGCCCAGCCAAAAAGTAGATATAAAAGTGAAAAAGGTATGACCAGAAATTATAACATATACAGTACGGCTTTCTTGACAACGTTTCTAAAGATCAAATGAAGACAATTCATCTAAATCTTTCAGATCGTGAACAATGTCGTCAGAATTACTCTGTGACCGCTAACGTCAGAGTTAATCTGTGACCACTATCGCCAGAGTTATTATGTGACCAGTATTTCCAGAGTTACTCTGTGACCGCTGTCGCCAGAATTGCTCTTTGACCGATATGGAAAGAGTTACTCTGTGACAACTATTGCCAGAGTTGCTATATGACCCTTATCGTCAGAGTTACGTTTTGACCGCTATCGACAGAGTTGCTCTGCGACCGCTATTGTCAGAGTTATTATATGTTGCTTGCAGTGTCACGAAAAGCTGCCAGCTTGTTGCTATAGTTTGGGACGTACAAAGTTCCATGAGTCCTTTGCTCAGATTTATCAAATATGTGTCTTCGTTTTCATTTCTCATGCTATATGTTCATAAATGTTTTACTGGATATTAAATAAAATATATATATTTTTTTTAAATTACAATTAATGACATCCGAAAAGGTCGTCCTTCTACATATAACCTATACAATTCAGATGAAGACGATCCACTATTCTGAGCTTGTAAATGGCGAATATATATAGATTTTACTATTCTATATGAACAAATGCATATGTACACACTCACACACACACACACACACACACACACACTTATGGCTCTCGTCATTATCATTTCACATGGTTCTTATAACAAATCCCTTACATCACATTACGTGTCATTTGACACGTTTCCTCTCTTCAGCACATTGCACGTAATGAAATACCTTTTCGGTGATATAAATGGATAATGAGTCAGAGTTCAATATGTGGATGAATGTTGTTAATTCTTTAAACGCTGTGAGTTAATACATACACATTTAGCATATTATTCTATACCATCTATCAGGCTGCCTTGTTTACTATCAATTGCATATACCTGTCTTTACACGTGTTTTCTTTCCTTTGTTTTTTTCTCTTTCTCTCTCAAGTACACATGACATACACACACATGTACACACATTTACACACATACACAAATACACAAACAAATGGCAGCCGCGGTGACTTAATGGTTAACGTGACGGAATCGCGTCAAAAGAGTGCGGTTTCGAATCCCACCGTCGGATTAGCTGGCATCGGCTACTGGGGTGTATTTACAAGGCACTTTACCTCAACTTCATGGGCACGCAGAAACATCCATGTGTTGCTGAAAACACTAAACCAAGCAAGCTCAACACTTGATAACAGCACTAAAGAATAACAACATAAATGTTAGGCCCACCCCACCCCACTCTCTCCCCCCCCCCCCCCCCCCCCCAGTGTCTAGCGATCTCGCGCGGTTATGTTAAAACATCTTAAAAGGCACTTAAAATAAAGATAGCTTGGCAACGTGTTGTGTATATGTAGAAATAGTCTAAACGTCATCTGCAGGTGGAATTCAGGGTTGATCGATTCCTTTGCTTACGTTTCGTATCTCACCGTATTGTATATGTTATTTAAGTAAATCAAGTGTACTTTCAAAAAGCGTAATGGCACTGTTGTCTTTATTGTGACGTCAGAGCCCAAAGTAATGTATTTAGAAGAGCGGACCAGTGATCCAAAGGTAGAGGACTCGATATTTGCTAATGCCATCCCGGTTCAGTTACATCGATGTGTCTTGGGAAAAGCTCTCAGGTCCCATATCACAGGCGTCATATAGCATATAACGTGGTAAAACAACCCTTAAAACCTTTATAAGTCGACGGGAAGAAACTTTGTGCAAATGTATAAATGTAATTGACAAATGGTTTGATACTCCTTTAATAGTACATGATATGACACATGAATTAATTAATCGAATCACACATAGATTTAGAACAATGATGCATATAAACAAAACGATATGTGACCCTGTTCCATCTTGGAGTCGTATTACTTCTACATATTCAATATCGCAGTTCGAATAATAACCCAAAGTTATCTGATGCCTTACGGCGTAGATTTATTATGTATTGAAACAATTGTAACCTACCAAAGAATTAGGATTTATAATTATTCTGTGCACAGGGAAATAGTTGCAAAAGCAGTTAACGATGTGATTTTTGTATAGAAAAGAACATAATTTTGGAGTAGAATTAGCCGATGATCTGATAACAATGACAGAATCGAAGATAAACATCAACTTTGGAAACTCTCTCTCTCTCTCTCTCTCTCACCCACACCCATACCCATACCCACACCCACACCCACATCTATGTAACTGTATCTCTACCTATCAAAGGGATCGTATAAAAGCATCCAATGAGTTAAATATGTCTCAGATAAAATAGTTCCATTTTTAATCTAGACGGTTTAAGTACAAGACAACGACCATTCAATGAAAGGCATGCGTAATAAGATCCAAGGTGCCCTCTGCGCTGATTCATGTGGAATTCAACCAATTCTTAATTGTTGGCCCTATACTCTAGAACACACACCCAAAAGAATTTTCACTGCAGAGGGGAAATGTTGGACTTCCGTGAATGCTAGAAATAATGCAAAAAAGGTTTGCAATTTATTCTATTTTTGAAATTGAATTTGTTCTTTAAACGTGTTTTTCTGGTAAGGACCAAACAAGTTTGCCTTTCATCACTGCCTTTTCATTTTTATTACATGTTCACAATGGAGCTTTACTACAGAACCTAGATTATCCTACGTAAGGCCATACCATCATTTCATTCCATAGATGTGTGCAGTCTATCGATTTGTTTTGCCCTGCTAATGCGTTTGGACTGTCTAGTTATCTTTTATCCACATGTGTGAGTGTGATTTGGATTTTTAACGTACCTTTTAAAAGAAATTCAGTCATATCGCTACGATGTATGCAGTGTGGCAGTTAATAGTGATGTTTAGCACTGGGGCATCATGCCGCAGACACGTGACATGATGTCCCACCCAGTCACATTATCCTGACACCGGGCCGACCAGTCCTAACACTAACCTCTTAATGCTGAGCGCCTAGCGAAGCAGCTGTTAGTACCATATTTGTAAGACTTTGGTATGACTCGGCCGGGGATCGAAAACATGACCTCCCGCATCCGAGGCGGACGCTCTAACCACTAGGCCACCGGGACTGTCTACTTATATTTTATCCACATGCTGTAGCATCAGAAAAGATTATATTACGCATGTCTGTTAATCCGTTTGCCTGTCCGTTGCATTGTATCGCTTCCCTCCAAATCACCTTGTATGAAATTGTATTTAACCTATATGCTAATTCTCCGAATAGCAGTGGGGACGGTGTATTTTTTGTTTCTTCACCTGGGCTCTCTGCTATAGGTGAAATATTGAATTACAAATACATTAATTTGTTTTGGAATATTTCTTCCACAAAGCTTTAAATTTTACTGTTCCGCATCAGGCAATATCTCATATTAATCGAAAGAGCATTTACGATGAGCTTTAGAAGTTTCTCAATTTTTGTGACAGCGGTACCTAGAAATAGCAATTAGCAGAAATCAAATGCTGCACCACTCCATGAGAGGTACGCAACTTTCTAGCAAAAGCCCCACGATCCTTCATACTGAATTATACCTATGAACCTGTACACCCCCACCAATCCATTTCATCCCACACACCCTCACCCACCCATTCAACTTGACACACTTTATCAAGTAGATAAAACTTGACGGCCAGCATAATATTCTTTTACCGTTCTCAAAGAAGCAGCAACTTCTGGACAGCATTGGTTTTCCCTCCAAAACTTCACCACCAAAATTATCAGCAGGAACACGCATCCATGTATGTAGCATATAACCCTATAGACTGTATATATTGGTAGCAATATATATATATATATATATATATATATATATATATATATATATATATATATATATATATATATATATATATATATATATATATATATATATATAATTTAAATGGACGTCATCATAGCTTACTATTACAATACGAAGGTTTATCATGAAACCAGGTGAAATAATGTCCATTATATCTCCATTAATTGCCCAAACATTCATTATCAGACTGAAATTTGATTTTGCAGCAAACTTAAGATCGCTAACTCACTTTCATAAAAGACTGGAATTTCTATTGCGACATATTGTTACAAGCATCTTCAATTATTCGGCGTGTACAGGTATATAACAGTTGTAAACGGAGTGCCTTTTAAAAGGATGCTACTGTACATACAATTTTCCCAACACGTATAGCAATAGTTATTTTTGTTGTGGATGAAACACCATGTCTCAGCACATGAAAGGCTATACATGGCGGCCAATATAACTGGAAGAGGAAAACCACAATGAGAACCACCTCCCCAAAGGGAAACTACTGGCAGCTTCCCACATGGCCACATTGACCGAGTCCCACACTTGAACCCGCACGGACAGAGGTGAGACGGAAGTGGTCAGTAAAGGCGAGCGCTTTAAACCACTCGATCATCAGATGCCCCTATAACTTTAGTAACTATGAGGGTTCGCCATCGCAAAACCACTTTACATTTGTACAAACTACCTATCGTACTTCTTTATAAACCAGTAAATTAAAACCTTCGAGGAATTAATGTGGATGATACATATTAATGTTACTGACTACAGTATGGAAACGTAAAATAAAAAAATACGGAATTTCTAATTGGCGGCTTTTGATGATTCACTGTGGAATAATGCAGATGGTACCACACTATCTGTCACTCTGCAACTATGCTTTTGAATGAAATGCTTACCATATGTATCTGCTCTCAGCTATTTATCTTTGTATAGCAAGATCGTTTTACTTTATTTATTTATTTATTTATTTATTTATTTATTTATTTATTTATTTATTTATCTTTTCTGTGTTTAGTTAATTTTGTTCCAAAATAAAAAAAAAATATTTGACTTGCGTAATATACTTCTCCTGTCTTGGGATAAGCAACGCAGGAAATAGAAATGTTTACGCCATTTAGCTTTACCGTCTATATCTGTATGATTCTTTTAAAGAATCATGACAAAGCATGAGGACAAAGGGAAGTAACTACTTTTACAATATTTTGCTAGCAATGTAGTTGGTGCTACGGTATAAAAAAAAAATAATTTTTCGTTTTTCTTTTATAGTTCATCTTTGGCATAAATTATGATATTTCTGAAAAATAAAATTCATCAAATGTAGCCAATTACTACTTGATTTGCTATGTCAACACAAAAAGTGGAATCACTCACATTTTATTTCAAATTATAGGTAGTACGGTTTCCGAGCGATCCAAGCCAACCCAGTACAAGCCTAAGGAATGCAAGGGCACTTTTGTACAATACAGACCTAAACATTACGAGGGCAGATTCATAGAATTCAAACCCAGAGGTTACAAGCCATCTAAGGTGCTCGAACGAAAACCGACAAAAGACCTTTTTGGCTGTAAAGAAATAAATGATTCCAAGGTGTGTGTGTGTGTGTGTGTGTGTGTGTGTATGCGTGTGTGTGTGTGTGTGTGTGTGTGTGTGTGTGTGATTTGGATTTTTCACGCAGTTTTAACAATGCTTCAGTCATATCGCTACGATGTCTGCAGTGTGGCAGTTAATAGTGATGTCTAGCACTTGGACATCATGTCGCATACATGTAGCATAGTGTCCCACCCAGTCACATTATCCTGACACCAGGTTGATCAGTCCTAACACTAACATCTTAATACTGAGCGCCAAGCTAGGCAGCTGTTAGCAACATTTTCATAAGTCTTTGGCATGAATCGGCCAGGGATAGAACCCACGACCTCCCGCACCCGAGGCGGATGCTCCAACCACTAGGCCACCGGTGCGGTGATTTCATGGTCAAAATACGACAAAGAAATGCATAAAACGAACTCTAGCCAGGTCAACTTAAAGTATTAACTCTTTTATAATTCGTTCTCAACATGAAACATGGAAACTGTTAGTGAATGAACTTGCTTTATAACTCATCCATACAATATTGTACTGAGGTAATATTCTGACACAAACGGTGTACATTGTTTAAGAAAAGAAGCTCGTGACAACTTTTTAAGTAAAATTACCAGGAGGCATCACAATTGTGTTGGAAGAGTAATGTATAACTCGAGCCTTGATTGTTGTTGACTGCAAACCGAAATTTACTGAACATCGAAAATTTAGAAAAGTCTGCTACTGAACTAGATTGTAAACTTGTCAAGGCCACACAATGAATTATGTCCCTTTTGAATGTAGCAATAATCAAAATGGAAAACCAAAATCCTTATAAGTATACATACAATCAGTAAAATCTGTTGATTAAAGATGATACTCTCTGAAGTCTGTCAGATACAACAATTTATTACTATTTTTGCACTACCCTATCCAAACAATATGAATCCGCGAATGAAATAGGTTATCAATAATAATCAAAATCTCTCATTTGCGCATGCGTATGGTCACAAATTTGACAAAAATGCACAATTTAACATATGTGTTCAAGGGAAATTTGAAAACCGGCGCTGTCGTTAAATTAGTGAAAAATTATGAAGCTTCTTTTTGTTAATTTAGCACTGCAGTAGTTAATGGAGATTATTAACGACTGCAATATTATATATATATATATATATATATATATATATATATATATATATATATATATATATATATATATATATATATATATATATATATATTAATAATAATAATAATAAACAAGCCTATACGTTTAGATAAAAGGAAATATCTTGATCGTGAAATGGAAACGCCTTTTATGTTTTGATAGGCTGTGAATTACTGTAGATTCCCAGTCTAATAAATGTGGTAAGTCATGGGACTGAAAGACAATAAATATTTTCTTTTGTATTAAGGACCAAGAAATATGAGCTTGTATTAGACGTTTATATAATAATGATAATAATAATAATAATAATGAGGACTTTGTATAGCGTCTAATCTTTAGAAGCTCTAAGCGCTTTGCAACATTACACAAAACCAATAAGATAATAAAACATATAATAATATTATTACAAAAACGAACACCATGAAATTAGAAAAAAATAAAAAAATAAAAAAACATGCTGAGGATATTTCAGGTAGGAAACATTATTAGGTATTTAAGTTTGTTCTTGCAGTCGAAATAAGTGAGTTTTGAGAGCCCTCTTGAATGTGATCACTGTGTCTTTGAGTCTAAGTTCAGTGGACAATTCATTCCACGTTGCTGGGCCTTAGTATGCAAAAGAACGCTGTCCATGTGACTTTGTTTTCATAGTGTGAATAATGAGTATACGATTGTCAGAAGAGGAGAGTAAGTATCTTGCTTGTGTGTACATATGGGTGAGATCGGATAGGTATGTTGGACTGGAGTCCGTTAGTGACACGTAGCACAGAGAACACATTTTGTGTTTGATTCTTGATCGAATGGATAGCCAGTGTAGGGTACAGAACAGCGGGGAGGTGTGCTCTGATCGTGGTACTCTAAGTATGATCCGATCAGCTGTGTTTTGAACTTTTTGAAGTTTCTTGAATAGATATTGAGATGAACCAGACAGAATTGAGTTACAATAGTCTAGTCTTGAAAGTACTAATGAACACACAAGTGTTTTAGTGGCATCAACTGAAAGATATTTGCGAATGGAGCTGATGCGTCTCAGCTCAAGATATGAAGCCTTGCATATGTTTATGACATGTTGGTGTAATGTGAGAGTACTGTCCAGAGTAACACATAGGTTTCGTACTGACTGTGTGACTTTAATGTTGGCTTTGCTGATATTTGATGTTTGAAGTAAAGGATGTGAATGAGAAAGTCTTTGTGTTGTGATCAGAATGGCTTCAGTTGTATCATCATTCATCTGCAGCTTGTTCCATGTCATCCATGATTTCACATCAGAAATGTACCTCTCTTCACCTTGGATGGTAGTAACAACTTCAGTTGGGTGGCTAGATTTGTATATTTGGGTGTCATCAGCGTACAATTAGTGAGACACTGGATAATGATCTATGACACTTGAGAGCGGCTGAGTGTACAGACTGAAGAGAACAGACCCAAGAACAGACCCCTGTGGAACACCACAACATAGATCAACTGGGCTGGAGAGTATTCCATTTGCAGATACAATTTGTGTCCTGTTGACCAAGTAGGACTTGAACCACATTAAGGCTTTATCATGAATGCCAAATACATGCTGGAGAGGGTGAAGTAATATATCATGGTCTATTGTGTCAAATGCTGCAGACAAATCAAGAAGGGTGAGGACTGTAATCTTTCCGCTATCCAACGCAGACAGAATGTCATTAACTACTTTTAGAAGAGTAGTTTTAGTACTGTGGCAAGGACGATATGCAGATTGTACATTGCTAAAAAGACTGTTTGAATTTAGATGAGATACAAGCTGGAATAGAACAACCTTTTCTAAGATTTTTTATATGAATGGAGATTAGAAACTGGGCGGTAGTTCTTTAAATCGTTAGGGTCTAGTATTGGTTTCTTCAGCAGAGGCTTTACAATGGCAGCTTTGAAACATGATGGGAATTCCCCGGATGAGAGAGAGGTATTAATAACATCAGTTAGTGAATGCAATACTGGATCTAAGCACTCAAGCAGCAGTGATGTTGGAATTGGATCAAGTTCACATGACTTTGGTGCACTCTTCATCACGATTGTGCGTACAAAATCCACAGAGACAGGTTCAAATGGTGCTAATGGTTGCCGCTCAAATTCTGTATCCCAACTGTATGGTGACGACTCAATTGAAATTGTGGTGTCAATTTTATGATGTAGTGCTCAAATCCAGTAATGTCCATATACAGCGTTCTTCAAGTTTTGCTTTTCCTTGAATTAGGAAGGAGAGTTATGTTACTACTTGTATTTTCTGTAAGGGTGAATATATGCAAAACACAGCAGAATATAACCGGTAAAACGCCCACTTTATCGCGATGTATACATTAAGAAATCTCCTATGATATCTGTTATGGATATTTCTAGCCAATAAATTGGGGCATAAAATAAAAACGAAAATATACGTACTTCGAGTGAGTATATTTCAACTTGTGGGTGAAAACCGCTTTACTAGTGGCTTCACGATCATTGAAAATAATGAATTTTTCATTCACTCAACGAAATGCATCAGTTATTGCGTCGAGTTTCTCTATGTATTAAATCCACTTAACTCATTAAATGTTTCTGTATATCTACTCAAAATCATAGATATCCTCTTTACATCGGATGACGTCAAAATGTAGTCGATGTATTAGATATGTAAGGCACATGTGTGGTGTGTAAGAGTTAGTAATAGTTATCGTCTTCTGTCGAAATTTCATGTCAGACGTGATAATAGTAATATGGGAAAGTTTTATATGAACACGGCTACCGTAACACATTCTCTGACGTTCCAAATATGTGGTTGTAATAAGAAAATGTGACAGCAATTTGTCATGAAATCATTATTCATTTTTAAGCATAGATTATTTAGCAAAAATAGTGTTCTGAATCAAATGTGCTGACACCTATGATTCTGTAAAATAAAATTAAAAAACAACATGGAGGTGGAAGGCAGCATTGATATGAATATTAAGAAAAGCCTGTGTCATCACGTGTCGTATCGTCGATCTCACATTTGATCATTTTTTCAGACTCAAAACTAATATAATAGAGGATCTCAAATGGGTAATGCTTTAACATTGAATTTATGAAACGGGTTGAATAATGTCAAGCTTTTGCGAGCCTAGGCTGGACATTATTCAACGAGTTTCATAAATGTAATATTAAATCGTTACCCATTTGAGATTCTGTTTATCATATAGTTTTTTTTTTCTTTCAAAGGAAATTATCTAGATAGACAGAAGAATTAATAATTTCGTTTATTTGGACAGACGGTACACCTACCATTTGTTGTGCAAAACATATTGTCCCAAACAAAGCTGACTTACTAAACGCCATTGTATTTTTTATAAACTATAAATCAAAGTCAAAGCTTAAATCCGAATAAACAGACAATTTTATAACGACAAAAATCATTTTCACAACAGAATGATCAATGCGATGTGATGCCACATTGTTTGATACGGTACACAGTAGGCCTAGAGTACATGTTTACCCGAAAATGTTACTTTCAGAACTATACATTACATTGTTGCGATTTTCATGTCAAAAAAGGATATCTGGATGCAGAAATGCCCGTATATGCTGTAATGTATTTGTGACCGGATATTTGTAGTATCTGATCTGGAACAATAGTCTTTACAGAAGATCCTACACATATAGCGTACATATACTGTAGTTGGATAAAGTTCTATCAGTTGGGAGACCCATTTATATCCAAATTCTTCTGAAGAACAGAGATGAGTTTATTTAATTTACTTATATAAGTTAACATTTAAACCAAGCTTGTATATAGGGTGAATTCTACATCTATGTTGCAGATAAAAAGCCTCCGAATCCCACCCCACCACGTGCTATCAA
Organism: Sinohyriopsis cumingii; assembly: GCA_028554795.2. Lineage (NCBI taxonomy): Eukaryota > Metazoa > Mollusca > Bivalvia > Unionida > Unionidae > Sinohyriopsis > Sinohyriopsis cumingii. The sequence continues at coordinate 69,346,046 of CM068834.1, read as the reverse complement.
ATGAAAAATACCCTTAGCTTTACTTCTTGTTGCTGTTCTTGTGTTGTAGCTTTACGCCATTTTTGTTATGATGATATTGTTATACATGACATAACACACCCCTGTCTGGGTAACATATCCATATTCAAAGAGCCGAGATATTTTGTTCTCAATTTCTTTTCGCGAGTCGAGTTGCAACATGGCCGCTAAAATGTTCATTCAAAACAAGCCATTAAAGCAGGCAGGGTTTAAAGGGTTTTCTCACGATCGCAACCAACCAGTAAAGATAATACTGCACAAAATGTAATGGACTTATTTGGTCCAATCCGAATCCCATAAAGTGATATGTTCACATGTTATTATGTCAAAAATATTAAACTTCACACAATATAGGTAAAGTGTACCGACTATGTGATAAGTCTGGATAGACCATAAGAAAATGTCGTCATTTGGTGTCTTAAATAACAATAAACAATTACCGCAATTTTATATGATATCACAAGTTGTTCGAACTATCACATCAAAGCAGTAGAAATAACTTAATGGCAAAATCTACACAAGAAATAATCCAATGTAGTGAGACGGCATAAAGATAGAACAATGTGAAGCACGCAATTACTATTATAAGTACACGCTATTTACAGTTTGTACTATTCAGGATATACCTTTGACCGTATGTAGTTCTAATTTCTGGGCAGCCTACAACGTGTCCATGCCAAAGTAAAAAGAAAAAACATCTTTTCTTGATCCTATTCTGACTCACTAATCACAGATTGGAATGCAATGATCAGCAAAGAAAAAAGAGCAGGCTTCATCCACCATGTAATAAATCATCCAAAAGTTAAGAATTACTCCTTCCTCAACCGTATTACACAAAATCGGCAGACTATTATCTTGACGAAATGTTTCATCCAAGAATACGCCACTATTTTGTGGATTGCCACATACCAGCTGCTTTGGCACAATCCGCGTTAACGTTTTTGATACAATGTTTCGGATTTAGCAAGCTTTAGACACCAGGCAGGGATTTAGGCTAGCTATAGAGTAGACACAAGAAAGGGTCCTTACAAATAGCATCCAAGTGATAAGGCAGAAACTGTCTTCTTTAGCTGATAATACGAATGACAAAAGATATACTTACAGTTTTACATTCTGACTTTTCTCAAAATGTACTTTCTTAGTTCTGTAAATCCGAATTGCATGAGCTATGTCACGGGATCTCAAGCTTGATTACACATTTCGAACTTGCACCGTAATTTCGACTATATTCCCGGTGCAATTACATCCTCCTTACTGGACCACAAATTAAATAAACATTATATTCCATAGCATCATTTTGATCATTGCAATTGGATGTCTTCATATTTTGCCCACATTATGATTTCAAACATTCAATTGGCAGAACAGAAATACACTTGCAGATGTCAACAGTACGCTGCTCCGTCGCTCCTGAAATCCGATGTACTTCATGTAGAATAGGCACATAAATGCAGCCCATAATCACGAAATTTCGTAGAAACGACAAAACAATGCTAAAATCTATTCATTCCAGATCAAATGGAAAAGTTGTTGCAGTGCGCATTCATTCACAACATAACTCCAAATTTCAATTTTAAGTAGACAAAAAAACGCCATTTTCTTTTGAAAGGTATGTTTAGCGTGCGACCAATTTCAAATTTATCTGGGCGGTGTTATGTGCGCATTAACACTGTTGTTGTTGTGTAATGATGAACCGGCGCTTGTGTACGGAATACGGCATGCCCTCAGTTACTTTGTTTCGTGTAGTGTATTTTTATTTATATAATAAGCCTTAGGTAGAATAAAATAAATGAGAATTTGATAAAAAGGTTACTGCATGTGTATGGGAAAATATGATCTCGTTTTGTAGGATGAATATACTTCACTCCCAAGGTTGTGCAGTATTTCCATCCGAAAAACTCGTTCATATTTTCCAATACAAATGAATAATTTATAAGTATTTCTTGTGTGCTTTTCCTTTCATTGCGGAAAGTCTTATGCTCCTTCTGATTGCACGTACGAGTTATGTTGTTTATAATAAAAAAGAAGATGTATTTCGAACGAAATGTGTTCACACCTATAATTCTGAATGTACTTTCAAGAATTTATCTACTCTTCTGTACTATATTCCAACAATGTACAATCTACTCAATCAAAATTAACATTTGTCATCATTTCAAATAAAAGTTATTAAACTTGTATCTTTACTTCAGTCTCTTGCTTGCAATAGTCAACAGTAGATATAAAGTCTAGCTGACTACTCATGTAATAACCGCAATGCCTTCGACTGGATATTTTGCAGCAAAAAATCTATGTATGAACACATATAGCGTATTACTCCACTTCTGTCTAGCATACGGCGCTAGAATTATCACACGGGTACAAAATTTTGAAGAAACAACATCATAGTTAACGTTTTGTACTTATCATGGTTTTTAAAAAATTTTATTTATTCCCCGCCTTTTTTCTCTACTTTCATAATGGGAATTTGAGCTGCAAACCAATCTTTGTATCCAAAATCATACACTGAACGTATATATGTGTTATGATTGGCTGTTAATGGTAATAAATGTATGTCTATTTGCATTACGATTGGCTGTCTATGGTAATAACTGTATGTCTGTTTGCGTTATGTTTAGCTGTCTATGGTAATAAACGTATGCCTATTTGTGTTATGTTTGGCTGTCTATTTTAATAACTTTATGTCTATTTGCGATATGTTTGGCTGTCTATGGTAATAACCGTCTGTCTATTTGCGCTATGTTTGGCTGTCAATGGTAAGTTTATGTTTATCTGCGTTGTGATTTGCTGTCTATGGCAATAGCGGTATGTCTATTTGTGTTATGAATGGCTGTTAATGGTAATAACTGTAGGTCTGTTTGCGTTATGACTGGCTGCTTATGCTAATAACTGTGCGTCTATTTTCGCTATGATGTTTGGTGTTCTATGGCAATAACTGTATGTCTAATTACGTTATGACTGACCGTCTATGGAAATATTGTTTTTTTGCGTTATGATTACCGTATATGGTTACAACGTTGACAAGGCAGATTTTAACAGCACATGTACAATATCCGTTAATGTTCCAATCATGCATACAGTACACAAGATAGTTAGGAAATGTCTTTTTATTACCTCAACAAAAACATATGCAAATACACGTTTTTATTTAGTGTCCTGACTAAACATGTATTGAAAATTGATCTCGATGTATACAAATAATACATGTTCAATAAAATAAAGAGCAATACTACTTCGATCTCAAGGGACGAAATTATGTCCTCGCTATAATAACTTGATGGAAATGCTAGTAGCAGTACACGTGGTGTCTGTGTATATGTCTGACTGCTAGAGTTCCTACTGGATTCTTGCACAATATAGGACTAATTATACAACGGAGGAAACGTATTTCATACAGACAAACCTTTAATAATTACAGAATCAATATGGTGTTATATATCGATAAATCATTTTGGAAATCAGAAATGTGAGTGGTTGCATTGCTAATCTGCAACCAATGGTTTCCAAGTTGGTGGCAATTATATTCTGCGTGCAAAAGCAAACAATCAACAATTATGTATTATTAGAAGAAAAAAACTGGCCAAAGCAAGCATATCTGATGCTGACCGATTTACTAACAAGAAGCAGCAGTTTGCATTAATTGTCCAAATAATTTGCTATTTCATGAATATTTAATCATGATTATTTAGAAAGTGAATTCTAAGCGCAATGAGCCAGATATAAAGACAGATACAACCGCTGGGTCAAGTTAGCAAAGTTTTTCCAAGTTAGTGAACAATGGTCGTTATGATCATTTACATAGCTGTGACGGATCCAGAAGTATCGTGTAGTGGGGTTTGGGGTGGAGGATTTACAAGTAGGCGAGGTGTCTATGTGGCAAAACCCCTGCTGTGGCCACAAAGGTCAAACCCCTGCATGGACACAAAGGTCAAGACCCTGAAAGCTGGTACAGGTAAATCGCTTTCAGCACATTAATTTTATCATGTTACTGAAACGAAATGTTTCGGAAACGTACAAATCGTATGGGGTTCATTTTAGGGATGCTATCTGCTGGGAGGAGAGATGAGGCGCATGCGTTGCACCCACCCACGCCTCATCCTTGGATCTGCCTCTGTGTATTGCTTCTTGAACTTTTAGGCAATTTCCTCATCTTTTGATTTTGGAACATCCATCTCCTTCATATCTTCCGTTCGACCTTTCCTGGCTGATAAAAGCAATGCAATAGCCGTTAGCATTAATCCTATAAGTTTCAATCCGAATTCCATAGAAATCAGCCTCGTTCGCATGGCAAGACTGTCGTAAAGAGAGCACGCACCCTGTCTGCCACACGTTGTTTGCCAGATCAGACATACGCTGTCAAATATTTTTCCGTATACCAAAGGTGCTGGTAGAAAAACTGCAAAAGAAGATAATAAATTCGTATTCACTGGATGCAGTCCAACGGCTAAAGCAGGGACAAATGGAAAAAATCAGAAGTGGAAGGTAAATTTATGTCAATGATAACTTATTTCTTTCCTTACATTGTCCACAACATATTTTATTCGTTGCCTCTCTTTTAGCGCCCGAAATACATATATCCGTAAGTGTTCAATAATATCATGTGTTCTTTTCAATCTGTACATATGTACACATCAATGAACCATAAATGTTACTCTCTCTCTCTGTCTCTCTCTCTGTCTGTCTGTCTGTCTGTCTGTCTCTCTCTCTCTCTCTCTCTCTCTCTCTCTCTCTCTCTCTATATATATATATATATATATATATATATATATACATACATACATACATACATACATACATAAATATGTATATACTTGTTACCTAGGATTGCTAACATGAAAGAGGACAATCCGACGGCAAGCGAACGGTCTTCATCTTTTACAGACCTAGCATGATAAAAAACAAATAAATAGTAAATTAATACACAATTTCGGCATTTTTTAAATAATTTTTTATATAATTATTTCTGAGTCTAAAGCGCTTGCATGATTTTACTCATTACCTTAAAATTTCATAAAGCGTAAATGATATGCATAGCATTCATATAATTATGCTTTTCTGGTGTTCTTCGTAAGAACTTAGTTTTTAACAATATTCCTTTTGTGTTTTAGTATCTTTTTTAGCAATGTCTGCTACACTAAAATCTGTTCATCTTGCATTTCCTGCCGTAAAACAGGTTTTGAAATATACTATGACTTTTGAAACTTAAAATGAACACATTGGTAATGTCACGGTTAAGGCAGAGAAATGTCTTTCATTGGACGAACGAAATTTAAATGCATTCCAGATAAATATGCATCATTTAGATTCACATCAGTCTTTGAATCTATAAATATAAGCACTCCTATAGTGGTTTAGACATGTTAAAGGTACATATAAGTGTTCCCGCTGAGTGGTCTCCAATACTGGCCTTACTATTTACAGATCATTGATTATATATTTACATGTTAATGGCTGTATATGGTTTTTTGTTAGCCATATTCAGGTTCAGTTCGACCACTTCACTAGTAGGGTTTTTATTTATTTGTTTCTTTGTTTATTTGTTTCTTGTCTGTTTTGTTCTTTTTTTTTGCAGACACGTTCGCATATAATGCGGGTAGACTACAGCTGAAATCTGAAAGCGAAGATACTGTTAAAATATTTGTCCAATGTCTTATTTCTTTTATTTTTCACCAGTTGTTTAGCAATGCTGTTTCTTAACGTGTTATTAGATATTTATTTGTTAGCGATAACCTCGTCCCGGGCCACAAGAGCCAACTTCTCACAGAGCAAAACTAGTTCCTGGACACTATAGACAGCTTCTCATAGTGAAAAATCTGTTCCGGGGCACTACATCCAACTTCCCACAGCGATAGACTCGTTCCGGGCTTCTACAGCAAAAAACATTCCCAAAAGAACCCATCTAATGAGATGTTACAATTACGGCCCTGTACAGACAGCAGGTATGCATAGTTTGAGATTTGTTGACAGTTGCGTCACTCATCCGATGGATGGAACAACTATCATCTGACACCTGATATGTACACGAACAGGAAGTTATCAGATTGAACAAATCAATGATAAATGTCAGCGCAGAATAAAATCTATAATCGAAAGAAAAGCGAAAATAGCTATAACAGTTCACGAACCAATATTATCGGCTGCGATTGAAATAAATTCGACAGATTACGTTGTAGATATTTATCAGTCGTCAATCAGATATGTTTTAGGATGGACTGAAATACCACCAGACTATCAAGGACCGCCAGATCCAAAGTTAAATGAATTCCTTAGAGACAAAAAATATGTATAACAACTCCAGAATATCGAGAAACTAATTCGTGGCATTACGTGGGAAGAGGAAGAAGGTCCTAATCCTTAAGACTCTTTTACTACAACTGATGGGAGAAAAGTTCAAAACTTTGGTAGAATGATACCTGATATAAAACAAGAAACCAGGGGTCATTTTATTGATGCTGGTTATTTTCTTAATGAATATCCTAGGTTAATCAAACTTGAACACGTGTATTTAATAATCTAGACAATTTATTTGCCAGAATTATACAATAAGCAGCAGAGGAGGCGAATCCCACAAAATATTTCGCTTAACAGAGCCTTCTATCGAGGACATTTTAGATAGAGATATTATTTTCACAAAATAAACCCTCCATTCAGAAAACATGACAAAATGGGCTTTCTCTGCTGACTTGGAAGAGTTATATCGTGAAAATATCCTACCTATACAATTGTTTCTCGTACAAGGGTCTATCTTGCGAAAACACTCGGGGAGTTTAGCTTCCTCTGCTGCTCTGTAAAAGTCCTGGCAGAGTTTGCTTGTCTAGTTAAAATTTTTATCTAACCCAACTCGATACCGTGTTCGAGGATCATGTAAATTTATTGTTACAAATCCGTGTGGTTTTGCCTGAGCACGACTAAAGAAATTTCTGAATTTATGTATGTCCATGTCGCCGCTGCACCAAGTCTGATGTATATTTCTCAGTGTATGAGTATCAACGCCGCTAAATAGCACAAGAATGTTACAGTTGTCCCTGATCACTTTTGGGATTTGTGTATATCGCTGGGTTACATAAATCACATCAGTGTTTTTATGTCTGCCGCTTGAAAATATCCTTGCGGGGTTTGATTGCTTGTCCAACATCACATCATCGTACACGACTAAATTGTTAATTCTCCCATCAATATCATCAATACTTGGTGCTTCAGTGATATCAGTGATAAATTCAATAACATCATCGCCGTCGTTTAGCGACTTTACGCTTTCATTACAATCTTTTAACACGCTGTAGCATCGCTGATCATCCACAGATGGAGCTATCAAATACAACTTATCCCACGTCATCCACTTCGTTATTAAATTAAGTAACAACTGCGTCTTACCCGACCCAGATGGGCCTATAATAATCATTCGAATTGAGTTTGGTAGCGCTGAGTTATGTTTGATTGGCTCTCGTCGTTTTGTAGCAGAAAAGTCAGTAATCTTCATTAGATATATTATAAAATAATATTGATTTATATTGTGTGAAATGTAGAGCACGTACCCCAACTGCAGACATAACAACCACTACAAAAAAAAATAATCGATCTGCGCTTACAGGCAAGTGTGAACGATGTGGCAGAAGCAAGTTTAAATTTATTCCGAAAAAAAAAGCGAGGCGGTGATATCGCAGCCAAGTTAGGAAAATTACCAGTAACTCCGTGGGCTAAATACCCAGGAGAAAAACATCTTCCTGGATATAATTACCGGGTATTCCACAAACCGCAGTGTCCATACTCGACACAACTTAATTGTATGTCCGGAAGAAACTCACTTCGGGTTGGTCTCCACAAATTTCTTTCTCTGGCAGCGTGGGCGACAACACTCGGAACTGTAAAACAATTAACCAATAACTGCTCGGTGTTTTTAAAATCTTCGATTTTCATATATTTCTCTGCGGGTTTTTTTCATTTGTTGTTGCAATGACTCCGTCCGGTATAATTCACCGTTGGGTTTTACAAATTGATCATACTCGGAATCTTCGGAACTTTTAAACAACCACATCGACACAGGGTCGGTTTTGCTTATTTGTTTGATAGCATCAAATATGTTTCCACGATAATATTTCACAACACGATCCCGCGAAAATATCGTAACTGCGTTAGTCCAAGCATGAGCGTTATGATCAATGATTTTTATTGGAGCCCCGTATCGATTATATTTCGATTTGTTTAACACTTCCTTTGTTATCGTTGTTACGGTTATGGGAAATCTTAATGCTTTTTCTAGCTCTGCAACATCGTTTATTGATGCTCCTGTGTGTTTGACTCGCTCAGCCCACGCTGTTATTTTGGACTGTCTTAACGCAGTCAGACCATTTCCCCGCATCGCATTTTTAAAATGTTCCATTACTCGCTCGGCTACACAATTCAGCGTCATCGACGAAGTCGTGAACGACGAAGTCGTCCTCATCGGGGTGAGTTTATCAATTTTGGGTTTTTTATCGGATAGATTCCATAAATGACTGCGGTCAGAGGATAAGCTCTCGCGTAATATGGTTTATCAATCCCGGTCAGCATTCCTGGTTTAGAGTCTTTACTTAACAGAATGGTCTTTCCGCCAGCAAGGACAGGGTCGAGTTTGTCACGGATGATCCAGGTGTTAGAATCCGCCCGCACAATAAATTTTATTCTGAAAAAATATTTCCGACCGCCTTGATGAAGGTAATCAATAATTGTTCTCGCTCGTGCATCATTCATTGTAGCATCGATGATTTCGGCGTCGCGGATAATTTTAAATGACGACCACACGTGAGATGCGCCATCGTGGCATAATTCTTTTTTGGCATTCCTGATAATATCAAACAGATCAGTCAGGACTCGTCTCCGTGAATCAGGGGTTAGTCTGTCAAGATCGAATCTCCCGGTGCCAAACGCAGACAACCTCGAAAATTCCTCCATATTATATTTAAGACAAATATTTAAATAAGAAATATTATATATATGAATCATTGTAAGTGGCTTGGTACAAAATCATCAACTCGCTGTAATAAATCCTGCAGAGGTGAATTCTGTGGACAACATTCCCAAAGCGTTAGGCGGGGGAGTTTAGGACCAATACCGTGCCTGCGATGTGGCATCGGAGTCAGGGGTAAAACACAGTTATGTGCGGGTTGCGGAGGAAAACGATACCGTGAACTCAAGCGATATTACAATAAAAAATCCAGCGACATATCCTAGCGCGATTATTTAAATAAGTTTTCAGACAAATTATAAATTAGACAAATATAGTATTATATACACGAGCCAAGAATTTGTCCGACATCCAACCATCGAGAATTATGAAGCATCCCGCGAGGGAATAGTCAGACACTGTAGGCGGATAAAACCAGTTGGTGTTGTTGATAATGCTGGTTATCTTAGATTTGCTGTTGGGAAAAAGAGGTATCTTAATCATAGGTTCATACACGAGTGTTTCTTTGGAGAGATCAAAGACGGTCTTGTAATTGATCACATTGATGGACAAAAACTTAATAACTCTCTTCAAAATTTACAAGCCATCACGCAGAGCGAAAATTCTGCACGAGGTGGCATTGGTAAATTTAAGAGCGTTGCAAGGAGAGCTGTCAGATCTTTCAACCTAAGTACGAATGAAGAAAAAATATTTCACTCAATGAACTCAGCTGCCAAGTATTTCGGTATTAACCCCCATTCGGTTCAACGTGTTGCGGAAAATATAACCAAATCTACTCTCTCAAAAACATGTAATCAGAAGATTATTTTTCATTATTGTTAGGTACTTTACTATAATCCTGAAGTTTTGTAATGTAAAACGGAAATAACTCCGTTAGGCATATCTCATGCAATTAGTTCCCTCCCTTTGTGCAATGTCATTATAGGTAAATCGTTTACAGGTAACAGCAGACGGTTTTCTGTGTACAAGGAAGTAAATAACTTCCCCTTATTTCTTAACAGCGCCAAAAATGATTTTATCCCTGACAAAGTCAGGGACAAAGGCGTAATGGTCTATTATCTTTTTTTTCACAGATGAAATCTTTATTTTATCACACCTGTTCGGTTTTATGGTTCACCTGTATTTTCCGCACAATCATATTTAAAGGAGACTAGAAATCAAAATTTTCCTTTTACATATGTAATTATCTACAGATTTTAATTCGACTGCAATGTTTATAAATTAAATATCGTAAGCGGGTAGTGATTATATTGCGTGGAAGATAACACGATTCCGTAAATTGCCGAGTTTTTCCGAGTTTTGATGAGACGACAGATCACGTGGTACCGTGACGCTATACTAGCCAGTCCTCGAATACAAACATAAACATTGGCGAGCAAGGCAGAGAGGAGACCACATTTGGGTTGCACATTCAAAAGTTGAATCTGCAGTCTGATATAATAGTTTATGTACTGTACTGGTAAGTGCTAAAAGAAATTTGTTAGGCACAGGTCCCGGGCTGGTGACTTAAATAAACTAAAAGTCCTGAATGAAATCCCACAAGCCGGGACAGTTCATACCTGTCAACTCTCAAGCCGGGAGAAAAACCTCCCGATTTTGAGGGTATTTCCTCATCTACCTCCCGATCTCGTAATATCTCTCAATTTTGCGCAGCGAAGTCCCGATTATTACATTATGTCTGTCAATTTTCATTTGTCAGAAGAAAAAACCCCAACCCCAAACCATTTATAAATATAACGTATGCAATCCACAGTCTAAACTGCCAGACTGCAGACATATTAGCGATATGACTGAAAAATTGTTAAAGCGACGTTAAAAATTCAAATCACACGCACACACGTCTAAATCCGGCACTGGACGAAATAATTAATATACAACAGTTTTTTTCTTCTTTTTTTCTTCTTCAGATAATAGAACGTGAAGATTAAACATTATTCAAGTAAATTTCAGATATTTTTAAACAACTACAACAGTACTAACGTAAAAAAAAATATAAATGAATAAAATTGTCACCAATTAGCTTAAATGAATGATCACTTTGAAATTTTCTCTGCAAAGAAAATCGCATCTCCATTTCCGCCAAAGAAACTCGGCCAGTTAACACCTGACATTCCTCTACCGTATATGAACAGTTTAATTACCATGATTAAATTACAAGGAATAAAACAAAATATACCATGCAGTATATGTGGCTCTAAAGAACTAATTCTGAATAAATATTTTATTCAGCAAACAGTGTTACATGCATTAAGACTTAAACCTAAGGAAATAAGGTGGGGCATAAAACTTGAGAAAAACAGTTGCTACATGTATGGTAACTTGTGACTGCAGATTTGAACTGTTAAAATGAAGTCCATGACATCGTAAGTAACAACAAAATAGGCATCGTTTATTTGGTAATCAATTGCTGGTGCTTACACATACACACACTGTCGAACATGGTTTCTTTGAATTATGTCCGAAGGGCAGTCCTTTTCACAAGATCAATGCAAGGATAAGGATTATGTTCATTAGTCACACCGGCTTTATTGTTTGCGTCCTTAAATCAAAACTTTAGCTATTTTGCAATTTAGCCAGAACTGACCAGAATATGCAAAAGGGGCTTGTCGTGGGAGAATAATAAGGCGTATCACGGGGAGAAAAGGCACGTCAAATGGGCGGTCGCACATTGGGGCAAGGGGGGGGGGTCAATAGCCCCCCCCCCCCGTTCTATTGTCAGACAGTTAATGTGAAACTTTGACCTCTTTATATAGTCTTATATCAGTTCCAATTATTACAGATTACCGTTTATGCATACTACATGTATACAATGCATTTTTTTAATTAAATTTTTAATTTTTATAAGATTACTGAAAATTGTGTTTTCTCGAAACACGACAGGTTTAGAATCTTATTTTTAGCAAAGCTTCCATTTGATTAAAATCAAATCTAAATTTCACCTAGGACAGTGGTGATTTGATTTAGATTGTGCCGTGTTAAGGCATGTATGTCAACATCTTGAAAATACATTTACTCATTTCACCAGCGCGATCAAAAGTTTTCTCAGGCAAACAATTTTTGTTTCGACAAGCCTGACGGGCACCTCACTTTGAATACAGGATGGGCCGGAACTAAAACCAGAAGGGGCCCAGGGTGTCGGGCTATCAGATTTGTTTTTAGCACTGCTGGTGTAGATAAAAGATATGTGGATTGATTGTTGCATTTTGTGGTCACTTACTCGTCCTTCTGCCTATTTTCGTAACTCACACGTTTAACACTTTTCCCAGGATTTAAAATGTCCAAAGGTATTTCTGGAACAGCGCCAACTTTTAGTCTAGGCCTAGCATTTGCGTATCTTTGAGCTGCCATTTTTTCATGATCCCTCTCGTAACATTCCTTTGAGAAATGTAACGAGCACATAGTGCTGTATGGTGTTGCTTTGAAATTAACTCGTTTGTAATAATGTACCCATTCTTTCATTATGCCTTTATCTTTCGGAAAAGAAATTTTTTTTATGTCCACAGGCTTTTCTTAATGTTCTATTACACCCGTAAGTAACGCAAAACGGTATTGTCTTTTACTCTGGCAACACCCACTTGGGCTGCTGGAGTCGCTACTATGACGTCACATCCCGAAAGTAACCGAATAGGCGCGGAAATTTTGCATACGAGGTCACGGAAATTCAGCTCCTAGAAGATAGGCCAATATTTAAATATTGGCATTACGATCGCAGATGATACTTCAGAATAAGGTTTTCTGCTATAGTACTTTTATTATTATTCTATATTTCCATTGGTTTCTGGTCTCCTTTAAGAAAAAACATTTTAAACAAATCATGCCTGAGCTATTTTTGAACTTCCAAGTATCAGTCGGTTTATATACGATACGATCCTATTAGAAGACGGAGTCTTCGAAGTTCAACAGCAGTCAATACCATCTCGTCATATCCGCTCATGGCGGATGCTTTTTGCGTCCATCCAGGGGTTGATTTTGAGGGGATGGTATTGTCCCGCTGTTGAGTGTAGAAAATGACTCCGTTAGGATAAGTACTGTAAATACTATATGCTGTGCTGTCCTACTGCAAATACTATATGTTGTACTGTCCTACTGTAAGCTTGCTAAAATGCGGTGGCAATTTAGAAGCTTTACAGATGTAAATACTATATGTTGTGCTGTCCTACTGTAAGCTTGCTAAAATGCGGTGGCAATTTAGAAGCTTTACAGATGTAAATACTATATGTTGTGTGTTATCCCTGTATGAACCCGCTAGCATATCATCAGGTAGGGGTTCACATGGGGAATGTCTCGTCGCTCGCAAACACTCCCTCTGGGCCTTCTAGACTGTTATTTGACAGGTTAGGGGCTCACATGGGGGTCTTGTTTCCGCTCCTGAGTTTGGTAGCCTATCATATGATAAGATAGAGACTCAAGGAGATGTGGTGTCTATTTTTTTCTTTTAAATATATAAAAATATATATAAATATGAATTACGAAAATATTAATAATGTGATTGCTCCTATTAAATAATTAGAAAAACAAGGATTTAACTTATCACTAAATTCTGAAACAATCATGTCTGATTTTGAATCTTTACATGAAGCTAAATGCGCAGGGCGTTATATTCTTCCTGCTCAGTATCGGTTTATGAAAAGAATTCAAAATAATTTGTATAAATCGCTGGCTACCGTAGAAGAAGCACAAATAAATGAATTTTTTTCATTGTCTCGTGCAATTGAAAAGATCAGGCTGGCACTGGCGGCCAAGTATGAAATGAAAAAGATAATAAATACCCGGGTAAGGAAGTTAAAGGATTGTATGTCCGCTGACGAAGTCAAGGACAGCGTCAACGATGAAATCAAGGACGAAGTCAATGACGAAATCAAGGAAGTAAATACCTCACCTTGATGAAATGAAGCATCAAGGAAGTAAATACCTCACGCTGATTTACTTAGAAGTCAAGTACTTGGAAGGGAAATTAAAAGTAAAAAAAACGGTATATTTTTTTTTACTTGCATCAGCCTTGATTTCATCAAGGAGATAGTATTTCCCTTAATCGGTTGGGTTCAATGCAGGAGTGTGCATAATTGAGAATTTGATCTCTGTCGCATACAATTGAAATAATATGCTCGCGTCTGAGATTATCCAACTGTTGCTGTGTTAGTAAGAAATCTTCGTCTCCGTATTCATCAATAAGCAATTTAACGTTAATTTCTTCTTGTGTAAATGCAGCCTTGACTGCTTGCTCGAGCGCTTGTTTGTCATACACAAAAACATCTACGTGGTGGTACATATAAATCTAATCTAAGATCTAAATACGCGTATATATTCGAGGATTTGATGTATACCGCAATGCGCAATCACAATATGATCTTTTTCTAATGCTTGTAGTTGCGTGTCAGTCAGTATAAAATCGTCATTCCCGTATATATCAATGATTATTTTTTCCGGGGTAACATTTCCGGTTCTGACAGCGCTATCAAGAAGTTCTTTATTATGTATGAAACATTTCACGCGGTGATACATTATATAATACCCGATGAATAATTGTGGAAATCTCCTGCGATTTATTTGTGACAAGTCATGTTATAATTTATTGAAATATTTTTTATGTTGACGGTGACATTACTGCTATCATCATCAGTGCTATCATCATCGTCAGTTACATCAGTGACATCATCATCAGTGACATCATCATCAGTGACATCAGTGCTATCATCATCACATTTTTTCTTCAGTGACATTATTATAATATAATATTATTAATTGAAAAGGCTTGGAAATCCCTAGGATTTCACACTGATTGAAAGTCCTTAGGACTTGGAAATCCTCAGGATTTCACCAGGAGACTAATATGCAGTGTTTCATTTCGCAAATCAAGGGGATTCCCAGACTGGTCTGTCAGTGTGAAATTTATTCTGGTCAGCCAGGGATTATGACATCGCAGATAGACCTGATTGATTTGCTCTTGCACAATCAGAAATCCAGGTGGTTCTTTTGGAGTAAATGAATAAAGAATAAATCCTTGCTGGGCTTGATTTGATACTGTTGTGTCCGTGCTGTAACTGCCATCGATGACATCACACACAAGATTGACCGCGACCACTGAAGTTATATTTACGATGCCCGGGGATACATGACGGCCCTGCCATTCGGTGTTATTGTTATGTCTGAGGACAGTTGGCTCCGGTAGTGTTTTTCTGTGTTGTGCAAGTATGTCATCGAAGGATTCATTGATGAGATCAGTGACGGATTTCTTCAGCTCGGGCACGTTATACCCGGGAAATTTAAAATTCGGCAGCGTGGCTTCTGATAGTGAATAACGGGTTAGAAAATCTTGTTTAGGGCCGGTTTTATCGTTAATTATTATCTGAATTGCTCGCTGGTTAATATATTCCATGTCGGCGGCAAGCTGATTTAATATTTCAATCCGCGTAATGATTTCGCTGCGTGAACCAGTTATATCAAAAAGATGTTCTTGGAAGAGCTTCTGTAGCCGCGTTAGTTGTGTTTTATGTTCTTGATTAATGACTGTAAAGAACTTTGGGATATCCCTTTGAGAAAACCATAAAGATACAGTTGTACTTCCCTCTGATACTATGATTTCCTGTTTTAAGGGAAACTCAAAAACAAAAGACCCACCAACGAATTCAAATTTACTACCCAACATTTCGTTTTTTATTCTGAGTAAGAGATCTTTGTATGATGGTACAAACTTCGTGGTATGACTGCGTGTCTGTGACATAGTCAGACTTCTTCGGGGCTGGCTGCGTTGGCGGCGTTGATGGAGCGACTTCAGGCCATCCTAGCACTGTTCTGATCGAATTATTATATATATCCACAGCGTAGTCTGGGGTGTTTATTTCGATGGCCGACGACAGCGTTGGCTCATGAACAGTTATTTCTATTTTGGATTCCTTCCCGGTGATTCTTTTTATTCGACGTTGCAGTTCCTCGTTGATTTCTTCGATTTGATAAGACCCGGTTGGTAACCCAATGACGTTCCAGTCTGGGGTGGCATCGGGTTTATTTTTCTATGCGAACACAAACGAATTATTTGCTGGCAATCCGCCAAACGATCTTGATCTGATATTGGGCCAACTGTGATATACTCGTAATTGTGCTAACGCGATCTCGCTCACTGGAATCGCAGTTGGAAAATTAATACTGAATTCTGGCTTAGTTGATGTTACTGTTAACAAAGATGATCGCGCCGGGCTTGTATTTGCGACTATCTACTGAAGTAATTCCGTTATTATTTATCTGCTGTCGGTTCAAACTGAGGTTCTTTTCGTAATCGTTGTACACCCCTGCCATTTGCGCGAATTCGGAATCTGATATTGTTGTATCGTCAAGACTGGATGATATCAATGCCGATAATTTCGAGTAGGTGCTCGTGGCCGCGCCGTTTAACTTTTCATACTCGTGCAATTTTGTTAGCGCACACGAGGATATTTTTTTCGCAATTATATTAGCAACTCCTGCAATTGTCGTTGATGTTGAAACTGTAATTGTAATCGCGATTGCAGTTGTCACTGGTGTCAGCGCTGATAATAACACACCCTTGGATGCAACTATCGCTGACACCGAATATACTATTGTGTCTAACACGGTTACACGCCGTTTGTATTTTTTTTACCTTTGTTGTATATTCGTTGATGGTATTTTTTAACTCTGACTTCCATTCGAGTACCTGATCATATCTGTATTGCTGCGCCATTTTATTATTTTACGCAGTAACCAATTGAGGCGTTTCAGCTACAAATTCCAAACACCACCAGTAAGATGTTGCTGTTAATTTCTTGTCGGCGGATTCCGCTATTTAATATGATAGTCACAACCCCGGAAAACTTGTCGGTGGAATGTCTCCAGGGATATGTTGTGAAGATTTCAAATTTAGCGGCACTGAACACAGACAGTCTGTACACGCCAGTGACTGTTGCGGTATATTTGATAGTATTATTTTGTCGAGACCATGTTGCAAATCCAGATGATGTCGTGTATACTATATTGGTGATATGCCCGGGAGTAACTCCAGTGGGTACTTTAATCAAACTGGTTTTGTTAACGATCTCAGGAATCCCCGATACGATATCCTGCTGTGTTTGTTTGATCGTGTCAATGTTGGTTTTGATATCAGAAAGCTTCATATCA
Source organism: Sinohyriopsis cumingii (assembly GCA_028554795.2). Classification (NCBI taxonomy): domain Eukaryota; kingdom Metazoa; phylum Mollusca; class Bivalvia; order Unionida; family Unionidae; genus Sinohyriopsis; species Sinohyriopsis cumingii. The sequence continues at coordinate 69,328,954 of CM068834.1, read as the reverse complement.
ACGGTGTGCGGAGTACCAAAGAACTCATCCGTGGTCTCATCGGTTTTTCTAAAGTTTCTACGGAGATTTGTAAACGCGTTCGCATGAACATCATACTCAGCTCGCAACGTTGTTAGTTTACCGTCAATGGCGCTAGCGCCTGTATCAACATATTGTTTGTTTGCGGCATCTTTCGGCTATGTCGGATCCGCTAAAACGGTTATTTTATTGTTGCCGAGATTGAGTTCACCTGTCATTGTATCACCGGTATCTTTTAGCCGAGTAACGAGTATGCCTCCGACGGTTGTAAATAGCGCGTCAACATATTGTTTATTTGCGGCATCTTCCGGCGATGTTGGATCTCTTAAAACGGTTATTTTGTTGCCGTTCATACTGAGTTCACCTGTCATTGTATCACCGGTCTTTTTTATTGCAACTTTGTGCATATCATCTCGCAGCGCCGCGATTGATATCAGCGAATCTCTGATTTTTCCGCTGTCAGTGAACACAGGGATGTTACCCGGAGTAGCTCCAATAACCCTACGAATTATTTCATGCCATTTGATATCACTGGTTTTTAGTTTTCCGTGTCGGTCCTGAAAAATAACAACCTCATCTGGGTCTATCCCGGTCAGACTTAAAAGATTATCGATTTCATCTTTGGTCGCATATTTTGATAAATCCACATCGGCGCGTTTTCTTTGTCTTTGTTTCGAGAAGAGATCTTCCGTAGAGATCAACCATTATTTGATAGGAAACCGTTTAAATTGACCCGTGGTATACTCGTGCACAACCTTGTGAGGTGGTTTGGTTGACGCTGATATCCCATCAAGAACATTCAATACCTGTCGGCCACATATCGGAGGATCGGTCAGTGTTTGTGTTGGCAACGTTGAGTACCACACTTTTGACCCTGACCCTGACTTTGTCCCTGTCCTTGACAGGGGGATATTTTTTGTATACTGGAGAAATTCAACTGGCGGTGCTAACCCATACGAATCAAAATAGATAATTCCACGTGGATCGATCGCGTAAGCAACCCAGTGAGTTCCTGGACCATCGCTGTTATCAAGATTAATAATTCCGGTTCTGGATTATTCGGTTGTCGTGGTAGCTGATCTCGCATAAAGATGCCTCTGAAATTTTTTATATTTAATTGTTTAACAGCATCGAGCAAATCAAAATTTGACATCGGTGTGAAAACACTTTGTGTTTTTAAAACCTTTTTGGGTACCATGATGGCGGAGTTCCTGGGAGTCTTAGCCCGCTTCCCTTTTTTTGTATCCTTTCCCTGTGGCTTTCTTTAGTGCCATTTCAGCAGCGGTTCCAACAGCTCCTAACGCGGAAGCCTTAGCGACTGCGGGGGCAGCAGCAGCTATCAACGCTGGTATTGCCGCGAGAAGTGGAAATATACCACCGGTTTTAACCATATCTTTGACAGCTGCAGGAGAGAAATCAAGCCGAACTCCAGTCGCTGCTTGTTTTGCTTTATTAAAATGTTTTAGGTGGGTTTTAGTCAGCGATAACTTGTTTGGACCACCGGTAATCTGATCATTTTTTAGTGTTATCGTTGCCCCGCATGTGCTCGCGTTCTTCGATTGTAATTTCTTAGCCTGACCAGGAGTCAGAGTGACATTAACATGACTGTATGACATTTTTTATAATAAACGCGATTGATCTAATTGTTACATGTTTTCTACTGGTGCATCAACGACTCTCATTCGACCACCAGCACCTTCAAGTAACATTGCTTTATCACTGAGGATGACGCGATTGCTCTAGCACCTCCAGGAACTGCTGGTGGACCAACTACTGCTGCTGACACTCGAGCCAGGCGATCCTGAATAACTATATCAACGACAGATTTTCTAAATAAATCCAAATGCTCCAGCGAAAGTAATAGATCGGATACAACGTTGTAAAATCACGCTGGTATATCTGCAACCCAGTGTCAACGTTTTGATCACGCCCATCATAAGACATCAATCGATAATATGCCCGTACAACATCATTTTGTTCAAAATTTAGATTAATGTCCTCAGCAGGTTCTTGATGTCCGTTTATTCTTAATGAAACTTCAGAAACTCCAAATGTGTCAAATATCATTGGACTTGCTTCCTGGTTATTTATTCTAGAATTTGCCTGAAACGCGATAAATATATGTCGCGCTGCTGATATTCCCTGTTGTGATCCCAACTGCCACGTGAACAACCCAGGAGCGTTGATAGAAGTGCTATCTGTTGTCATTGCTAGCCATGATAACAACGATTTTCCACCTTGATCCATAAAAGAAAGTAACCGTTGTTCTTCAGTGACTGATGGAGTCATTGTTGGCATCCACAGAGATAGTTTTGTTAACACTACTTTACCAGGATCAACTCCATTAGCTCGCCATATTGCATCATTATCAGAGTTTTTTCTGACGAGCACTACTGTATGTTTGGCACCAAATATAACCTTTCGGACATTTCTACAAAATCCAAAAATATGAGATAGTGGAATAGCACAAGAAAACTCTTCGTTGCCGTTCAGCATTGCTCGACGCGCGGAAAAAACCGAAGTTGAAATTTTCATTCATGGATGCAACTGCATCCCCAGCCGCGTTCATCGCCACATTTCTATTTTCGGGATGATCAGATGTGTCCTTTACAAACATCATTGTTGGACCAGCTGATCTTGTGTAATCATCAGAATATCTTGCAAGACCAAGTATCCTCGTGTCAACATCGACATTGTCTAAACACGACTCAATATCTTTTCCATCAATCGAATATGTGGCTTTGCTAAATAACGCCATCACACCATTATTAACAAAACCAACACGATCGCCTATCCCATATCCAGTATAATCCGCTTTACGATTCTACCTAAAATTTCAATATAAGCTTCACAAGGCAGAAAATATCTACTTGTATCATGAATTTGAAACTCAATTCTCCCCTCCGCATTATGTGTCTTTGCGTCATAGGAATAATATTGATAATCGCGCAAGGATTCATCCTTTCTGACTGGTTTATCCATATCAAATGCTACGTTGGATACGCGCTGAAACCTCTTATTGTAATGTATTATTATCTAAAACGAAGACCACTTCCCGCTATTAAACTTGAAGCTATATTTTTTTCTATTTCTTTGGAAGGTATCAGTGACGCTAGTTTTTGATTTGCAGTTTCATTTATTATTTTGCTAACATCTGCGGGCATGTCCGCGGTGCTTGGTAATTTTACCGGAGGAGGCTTTCTGCGTATTAATCGTGCTAGTCTATCTTTGATTGCCAAGAACACTTTGCCGGCAGCATCACCGATTACACCAGAAGCTTTATCTCTAATAACATCAATAGCTTTTGACGATAATTGTCTTGCAATTGGCCCCGCCTTTGGAGCTATTCTTGTAAACAATCCTTGAATAACATTTCCAAGCCCATCTCCATAATATGCACTATAAACAGGATATTGCGAATTTACCACTCTGACTCGTTGAGACATATGATGAGAGTCATGTATGACCATTTTATTTAATTAGTTACTTCTCTAATCCCGGCGACTTTCAGTCGCTGTCCGTGAGTTCATCAATAAGTTCTCGGTAGATGCTAGTATCCATGATGCCGCCGCGAAATAATCGCTGACAGATATCGGCCGCTTCATTAATTATTTCTGGTGAGTTATTTCCGGCACGTCTTCCTCCGATGAGAACTTCTAACCGCGATACATCATTGATGATATTATCAGGACAAGTAATTCCAAAACCACTGCCAGTAGCTACAGTGTCAGATGCGTCAAAAAATTATTCTGTTGTCCCTGTGTCTTTTTTAGATAAAGATCTCGCTTTTTTAAGATACTTCTCTTTTTTAAGTTCCGGCGAAGGAAACTGTTGTCGTTCTATCTGTTGCAGAGGTGGCTGGGGTTCTAGTTGTTCTATTTTCTCTTTATAAAGTCTTTTTACTTCTTCATCAATAATTCTGTAATCTAAATCATCATCTCTGGCTTGTTTTTTGTTTTCATATATGCGATATATCCACTTAATAACATTATCATCAGTTACTTTTCTAGAACCGGATTTTAAGATATTAGGTTTATCAAATATACTAATTAATATTTTTTCAGGCAATTCTTTTCTTTTAGTATTTCTATTATCTTCAATAAAATTCTTCTTAAATTTTGCAATCAGTCCAATATTTTCCTTTATTGGTTTAGACGCGAGTGCAATACGAATTTGTTCAATGCCTTCAAGTATTTCTTCGCCGACGGGCGGAGGTTGAGCTGCAACTATATCAGTTGGAAGATCTCGTAAAATCTTTTTTGTTTGCTTGGTTCTTCTAGCAATTTTTTCAGTCTGCTCGGCGGTTTGTTTAAGCACTGGAAGAATACCCGTTGATTTGTCGTCCCCTAGTAAAGCTCTTTCAGTGACCGCCGCAGCTTTCTCAGTAGCTGTTGTGACGGGTTTAAATAATTCTTCTACACCTGTCGCAAATTCAACTTGTGCTTGCTGCCGTTCTTGAAGTTTTTGTCTTACACTATCTCGTACAGGAAGAAATATTTTTATTGCTTCTAATCGCTCTCGAGCTAGTCTAGCGGAATGTGCTTCTCCAATGTTGGACATTATTGTTAACTTGAATTTTTAATTCACAGCAGCAAAAACGGCGACGACAAGCAAACTCTGCCAGGACTTTTACAGAGCAGCAGAGGAGGCTAAACACCCCGAGTGTTTTCGCAAGATAGACCCTTGTACGAGAAACAGTTGTATAGGTACGATATTTTCACGATATAACTCTTCCAAGTCAGCAGAGAAAGCCCATTTTGTCATGTTTTCTGAATGGATGGTTTATTTTGTGAAAATAATATCTCTATCTAAAATGTCCTCGATAGAAGGCTCTGTTAAGCGAAATATTTTGTGGGATTCGCCTCCTCTGCTGCTCAATATCATAGTAACGATGATAAAACTGACGCCATTCTGATCACAACACAAATAATTTCTCAGCCACATCCTTTACCTCAAACAATAAATATCAGTAACACCAATATTAAATTCACACAGTCTGTACGAAACCTAGGTGTTACTCTGGACAGTATGCTCACGTTGCACCATCATGTCATGAACATATACAAGGCTGCATATTTTGAGCTGAGACGCATCAGCTCCATTCGCAAATATCTTTCAGTTGATGCCACTGAAACACTTGTATATTCATTAGTACTTTCAAGACTGGACTATTGTATTTCAATTATGTCTGGTTCATCTCAATATCTACTTTAGAAACTTCAAAAGTTCAAAACACAGCGGATCGGATCATACTTAGAGTACCACGATCAGACCACACCTCCCCGCTGCTCTGTACCCTACACTAGCTACCCATTTGATCCAGAATCAAACACAAAATTTGTTTTCTGTGCTACGTTTCACTGACGGACTCCAGTCCAACACACCTATCCGACCTCACCAATGTGTACACACCAGCAAGATACGTACTCCTCTTCTGACAATCGTATGCTAATTATTCCCAATACGAAAAACTAAGTCATATGGACAGCGTCCTTTTGCATACTAGGGCCCAGCAACGTGGAATGAACTACCCACCAAATTTAGACACAAATACACAGTGATAATATTCAAGAGCGCTCTTAAAACCCACTTATTTCGACTGCAAGAACAAATTTAAAGACCTTATAATGTTCCCTACCTTATACATTTACAGCATGTTTTTATGTTTTCTAATTTCATAGTGTTTGTTTTCTGTAATAATATCATTATATATGTGTTTTATGTTATATGTGTTGTCTACTGTTATAAAGTGCTTAGAGCTTCTAAAGATTAGGCAATATACATAGTACTCAGTATTATTATTATTAATGTTATATGCTACTAAAAAGATAGTCAAAATTAGTCAAATTTAAAATTTTTGATTGGGTGAAAACCTCAGCGATTTTCTCAATGATTTGCCGATAAATCAATGCATGTTTATAAAACACAACACAACATGATTTTTGTTTATAGCTAACTTATAACTGATTTTAGTTGTTTTTTTCAGCAGAAAAAAAGAAAATTTAACGGTTTGTCGATAAATCATTTAGAGAATAACTGGGGCTTTCACCCTTCAAAAGTCTGCAATTTCACTGATCTTTTCCTGACAAAACGACTAAAATCGGTGACAAAAAGAATAATTTTGACAAAATTTCACTAAAATCTCGGAAAATCAACATACAAAAATATTATAATCACAACAAAATTAACTTTTACTTTCACAGTCACTAATCATAACTTTCATTTTCATCACTACTGATGTTTTTACTACAATCGCTTTCATAATTAACAGCGTTTTCGTTTTCACGATCTGATATAATCTTTTTCAGTTGTCTTACACGTGTACTGTTAAAAAAATTGTCTTGTATTCCTTAGATAATTTTTATCTAATGTTTCCAATCGCGATTAAAAGCGGGACGAATTTCTCCACGTCTGTATCTTTCACTGTCGATAAAGATTGTAACATAATTTGCTGGATGGTCTTAATCAATCAATATTCCGCTGATAGTGTATATCCACCTTCAAATTTACGATTTTATAATTCTCCTTGATCTGTCAAGGGAAATAACTTTATATGTATTTGCACCACATTTTACACACTTACTTGTAAGTGCACGCTTTTAATTTTTGTATTATTGTTGTTAATCCACTTGTGGGGGTGGATGCTCTGCATTTAAAGCAATACGGATCCATATTTTTTATAATGTTTCTACAACATGGATGTCATTGATTTCTCAGCGACACGAAAGCATGAGCCAGTCAAACATTTCAGCATAACCAAAATTATATTAGAATGATAATAATAGGTCCATCTGGGTCCGGTTAAACAGAATTATTACTTAAATTGATAATGAGATGGTTAAAGTGGGACAAGTTATATTTAATTCCACTATCAGTTGATGATCGAGTTGTTACGATGTACTTAAAGATTTTAATGAAAATAGCGTCAGTGACCCTATATTTTTATTTTTCGTATGAGGTTTAGTTTTCAAAATGACGTTTCAGCAAAAGGTATGTTCACCCTCTCTGCTGATGAGAGAGAGAGAGAGAGAGAGACTATCATCATTAGCGTTGTTGAACATATACTAGATTTAGTGATCTCCAACTCCACAACCCTTACATACACATCCACCCCAACGCCGAAAGTTACATTCGTACCTTAGAAAGACAACCACGTTTGGGGCGATACTTAATGTCCCTATTAGGGATCCCAGTGCGTTCACTACGATGAAAGGGATCAAAAAGTCGCATCTGTCATCACATATCCCGGATATTGCTTGACCCGATGAAGACAGGCTGCATTTAGTATAGCCCTGCAACAACAATAATAAATAAATTAAGAAAAAAATAAATATATTAACACTGTCGTAATACGTGGCATGAATACGGAGAAGCTGTAACATTGTTAAAACAGAATGAACAAAAGCATAGCGTTGACTTTTAAGCGTTGGAATGGTTATTGAACGATTACAAATTTTACAAACCTGTTCGAGAAATTAAAAAAAAAACTGTACTTTCAGAGTTTTCCCCAAATGAAACGATAAAAGACAGATTTGCATATGGCCAATATTTGCAATTTCATATTGTACAGTGATCATGTGTAAACTTTGATTCTGTTGTACATTGACCGACTACATCGTGTCTCTTACGAATATAAGGAAAACAAACAGGTGTCCGTATTAAGTTATATTTATATGCAGGCATGCTAAGACAAAGCGAACACATTAACATCAATTACCACAGAAGAGACCTGTAAACACACTTATTTACAGAATAGGAATATTACTAATAATATATCATTTAAGATCTTGTTGTTGTTGTGGGGTTTAAAGCCATTTTTCAGCACATGATAGGCTATGCACGGCGGCCAGTATTAATGGTGGAGGAAGAACCCAGGAAAACCCCGAAAAGAACCACAGACCCAAGATAAGCTACTGGCAAGTTTTCTCACATACCGAATTGGTCGAATCCTAGACTCGAACACACGCAGACAGGGGTGAGATGGCAGTGATCCATAACGGAGAGCGCTTTAGACCACTCGGCCACTCGGGGCCCCAAAAAGATCTTGAACAATAGATAAAAGAAAACTACTATACATTATTCTTGCTGGTTATTGAGAACACCACATATTGCAGTCTTCCTAACTGATTTTTTCCAATATGCCATAGTACCTTCTTACCCAGTTTTCTTTTTCCTCGCAACCAGCATGACACGGTGAGAAATAGGTCTTACTTCCATCAACACACACGGGGATGTAATTCGTGTCGTCGCAGTCGCAAGCCAACACTATGGAGCGGTTTTCCCCACTGTTAAAAACACAAATGTCAGAAAATGATGAAAAATTGGTGTTAAGATATCAACATCAAAGGTGATCATTTGATTTCTACTACTTACTTATTATTAGTAGCTCATAGGAATGTAATTTAAAAGTATCAGAACACTTTAAGGCAGACAATTAAAGGGAATCATATTAATACCATATTAAGTTATATGACATATTAAAAAAGAGGATCTATCTATCTATATATCTGTATATATATATATATATATATATATATATATATATATATATATATATATATATATATATATATATGGGGACAGGTAAAACTTCATACACATGAAATGAGCTCATTTCAAATTATGTTTCATTTTTGAAATCACCGTCCATTTATTTCGCAATCTGTTCCTTCAGTTCTTGACAGTGAAATAATTATCCCCAGCAATCAACTTGTATCTCTATATTTCATCATTAGTTTTGTAAGAAGTCCTGTCTTCTTAAAAGTGAATACGAAATGAAGGAATCAAAACGAGAACGAAAAATGCATGCTTATTATCTGTCCTCTCGTTTTACCGTTCCTTCTATTTCTGAGAAAAAAATGATCTTACCTTTTACTGTCATTTCTGAATAAATGGGGATGGTCGCAGCCAAACAGGTAATTGAATGCCGCCAATATGGCACATGTGAGTCTAGCAAAGAAGATAAGCTTTAAGCATCCGGTTCGATTTAGGCGCATGCGCCTAGTGATGTATCCGCCTATCATCGTACCAAGGGAAGTAGCAGCAAGCTTGTCAGCGCCTGAAAATTGTAGCCTCCATGATATAAGGATATTTAGGAAAACAAGAAATGTTAGATTGTAATGGAGATGATTGTTCTTTCATTCACTTTGAACAATATTGACAATATTATACCGCATTTTAGTAATAACGTCTTCCTATTCCTATATTGTACTTGTGTCGTTGCTTATATTTACAGTTATATAAAAATCCTTGTCATTGTCCTTCTCCTCCACATATCCCCCACCACCCAAATTGTTGTAAACTTTTCACTAGTAATAAACATTCTAAAGAGATTAAAAGCAATTACGTTTGTGCCCTTGAGACAACTATTTTATAATTTCGTTTGTGTTTGCCTTCCTTCAAATGGACACTTTAGCACGAAAACTTTCAAATCATTTAATTAACAAATGTCCAAAATATGCATCGCAACGGCAGGGACTTGAAATCTGATCATGATCTAAATTATAACTTAAAGCCATCTTCTGTAGCGTAATCATGCTGAGAGAAAGCGACATTTTCTTGTAGGATAAGAAACTCATAGAAGAAAAACAAAACAATAGTCCGCCAGGCAAATTATAATTTATTGATTGAATTATGGGTTATAGTTTAATTTTTTTTAAAATATCAAACTATGTGATATATTCAGGAGAAAAACAAACTTACCAAAAATTATATTCGCTTTCCACGTAGGGAGGAAGAACTGTGTCTCAAGGTATTTTGGACCAAACGAACCCAAAGCCATAACAGCAAACAAAGTGGCGATATTATTTAAACAGCTCAGGGTATACACGGGTTCCTTGAATATACGCAGTGCGCTTTTGGGAAGTTCTGCAGATGAACAAGGTGAAATAAGATGATTCGCGTATTTTCAAATTCAACAAAGCAGATAAGACAAAAAAGTATAATGCAAATATTTAATAGCGGAATCACAAAGACAATTGTTGAGGATATGATTTCGTAATGTTTGTGTCAATGGATGGTTTTCCAAAAAAACAATTCCATCCAGTCACAGTGTGTTATAAGACACCATTTCATCCAATCACAGTGTGTTATAAAATCCATTTCATATAATGACAGTGTGTTATAAGTCCCATTCAACAATGCCATAGCTAATGATGGATTAATTTCGCTGTTGTTAGATACAAACGAAAACATTGACAATAAATAATCCACTAATATTTTTGATCTTACAATTGATATCTTACTTGTACAGAAATTAACTTTTCTTGCAATATTAAATTTGTTCCTATTCAGTACTGTATCCATATTATTGCAACGATATTAAAATTACTAAATATTATTTTTCTGTTTATATAGCCATGACAATAGCACGTTACGAGTCCTTCAACAAATTTAAGAAATTTGTACACAGTGTAAATAAGGCAAAGCCCAAGATGTAGCAGGCAGAAGCTCCCTCTTATACACAACTGAAATAGGGGAGGCCAATTATCGTGTAGCTTACATCTCTATCCAATTTAATTGGTTAAACCATATACGTTTGAAGTTATATCTATACCCTGTTTAAATAAGGCAACTCCCATTATGGTTTAAGCTACAGATATACCCAGTTTAAGTTCGGCAAATCCACTATGACTATGGTATAAATTACACTAATACCTATCGTAAATAAGGCTAGGCCCATAATGGCGAAAGGAATATTTATACTATGTTTACATAAGGCAAAGTGCATAATTGTGTGATGAAGTACGTTAAATTGTAAACAGGGACAAGCCCATGAAAATGGCGTCTGCTGCACTTTGTTTTGTGGAATTATACATGGCGCAGATTTATTGACATGACCACTTAATGGTAGACAGATGAGTTTTTCACAAACAACCGACTCGGATGATTTCGACGCATATATAAAAATGCTGTATTATGTAAACCGAGTATTACTTCAAACTGTTAATTTCACACAAAATAAAACATGTTTGAGGAAATTTAAACTCGCATCAGGGTAAACTGTGGTGAAGTTTGGGACTCAGTCCATAATCAGTTTATAACAGTGGTAGTGGGCGATGCACTATCAGCAGCTATTGCGATAGCCATGCAGCATCATCTGAAACCTTTACGACCGAAGTTGGCTGAGAAGAGAGAAGAGATCAACATATTGCAGTAGACGATATCTAAGCATTCTAAAGATACTGAACTAAGACGTCTTGCACTGGACAAGTAACTTTTTACGTATCCCCTCTACTGATCCAAAAGAGTTTAACATATATACTGTGGTGCCTACTTTATTTAGAGAAACGCTTCGAATTGATGTGACCCTTGACAAAATAGATCGACAAACTATCTAAGTTTGGATAATGTTCTATATAGAACTGTTGATACAAATTTCATTCAGCTCATCAACTGGCATAGGTTCAATTACAAACTACAAATATATACGTATGCATATATGTAAGCATATACCAATATATGTATATTAATGCATGTGCGTATTGGTATGCGCTTATACATGTATGTGTGTGTGTCTACACTGTTCTAATCTTGTGATCATTGGAATATAATGTCATATGCAGTCGTACGGAGTTTACATTAAGATTTCATCTTGAAGCAAAAATCCTTATTTAGCTGATCTGTATTGAAATTAGTTAAGATACAGCTTTAACACTGTATAAACTCTACGGTTTTAATTTAAAGTCAAAACATCATCTCTCCATTCTATTGTTCTCTTTATCTATTTCGCACTATCGTTCTTCTCTCTTCTTCTAGGCATAATGTCAGCATTCATAATGACAACGAAACGGCTAACTTATTACAAGAATACATTATATGAATACATTGCATGAATACATTACTTAAATGTTAACTATTATTGATAGTAATGTTTCTCAATCAAATTTTCAGAAATAGATTCACTGATATCCTAAAAGAAATTACTGTCTCTGAGAAAAAAAGTATAAAGAAATTATTAATTCCAATTCTGTCATCTAAGCCACTAATGGCGTATGACAGAGATTGTTTAAATGCATCATTGAATCAATAGGAACACCATTGACAGTTTTTTAATCGATCGCTGAAGGAAAACAAATGTCCAGATAAATGGAAACTTGCACACATTCTTGATGTTCCTAAAAATGCGATTTGGACTTGCATGACAATCATAGTTCAATCTCTCCACTTAGCTGTCTCGCAACAATTTTGAATGATGCAATTGTAAACAAATGTAAAATTATTTTCATAAATAATTTTCTTTGTAAGTGTCAATCAGGATTTCTTAGTGGTCACTCAGCTGTTGTTTTATTTGCTGCAACGTATCATAGTATATGCAGGTCACTCAAGCGATCTCAGAATTCTTGTATTTTATTTTATCAAAAGCCTTCGATCATGCCTGGCACCGGGTGTTATTAACTAAACTGATCGATTACGGTGTTTCAGATATTCTGATCAAACGGTTTGAAAAGTATCTGAGTAATAGAAAAAATGGTCCATTTGCACGATGTTTATTTGCGAGAAAATATGGTGTTCCACAGTAATCCGTACCTGTGTATATATTGTTTCTAATTTATGTAAACGATACTGCCGATGACATGCGCTCTCTCACCCGTCTCTTTGAAGATGCCCCATCACTGCATTATTCATCCACTTATGGTGCACAAATAGATCCTGTCATGAATAATAATCTAAATATGTTTCATAAATAATGAAAGTGATAGCTTTAAGGTTTAATCCAGAAACAACACCATGACTTTTTTCACGAACAAGAACATAACACATATTGAATTTTGTTTTAAAAATACTGATCATAAGAACGTAATATCTCACCACCATTTAGAAGCACTACTTGTATTGAATATCAGATGAACTTGTCACACTGATAACATTTTAACAACAGCATCATGCCGAATAGCTTATCTTCGAAAACTAGCATACAAACTTAGCAAGGAACGTTTATAAAAAACTATATGGGAACGTTCGCAAACCAGATGAAAGAGACAAAAAATAAACCCTCTACAACATTAAAACCAGCCAAAATCCTGACTATCTCATTGAATTACTACTTCCTCTTCCCCATTTTCCGCACACAAAAACAATTATCCTCCCAAGTGCAAGGAATAGTGATGTACAATTTCAGACTAGCATGGACAGTTTGTAAAAACTATATGGGAACGTTCGCAAAATAGATTAAAGAGACAAAAAATATGAACCCTCTACATCATTAAAACCAGCCAAACTCCAGACTATCTCATTGAATTAACCCACCCCCTTCCCATTTTCCGCACGCAAAAACAATAACCCTCCCGTGTTCAAATATGAGTGATGTACAATTTCAGACTAGCAGGGAAAGTTTGTAAAAACTATATGGGAACGTTTGCAAAATAGATGAAAGAGACAAAAAATATGAACCCGCTACATCATTAAAACCAGCCAAACTACAGACTATCTCATTGAATTACTCCCCCTTCTTTCCCATTTTCTGCACATAAAAACAATAATCTCCCCATGTTCAAATAATAGTGATGTACAATTTCAGACTACATTCTACCAAATCGTCTTGTATCTCCTCAACAGTGGAACAATCTTGAGAAGAATACTCAAAGTAGCATATCTTACAGTGCTTAGAAAAAAATTGTTTATGTCTAAATTTGGTATTTAGTATTAACCATCGAACACAATATAGTATCAATACTAGATGAAAACAAGACGTACGCTCAGTAAAAGCTGATCTTTACCGTGTTCAGCTTGTTCACCCCCCTGTTACTTACTGCATTATTATTGAAACCACCATGTATGTCGTCATGTTCTGTCCCAAATACAACCAACAAAAAATGAATGGAGATGATAAGGTGATTTCTAGAAGTGTTACCTTAGTCTTAAGGGTCCGTGAAAAGAGCGATGCAAATAGAAAATCCATAATTCTACAAGTATCCAAATACATAATCAATACCAGAAAATTTCAATAATCTACGCCAACTGTGAATGCTTTATTTCTGCCCCCCCCCCCTCTCTCTCTCTCTCCAAAGATTTTTCATTATTAGTCAATGTTGTCACATTGAGATATATTGTATGATGTAGGAAAGGGTGAATTTAAGTTTGTAGAGCTTCTGCCCAAGCCCAATGCATCATGTTACGACAGTAAATATGTTTAAACTAATTAGTTTCAGGTACCAGTCACTTTACGAGAAAAAGAAAAAAAAAATCTTTTCAACGTTTGACGAAGCACTAAAATAAAGTGCCATACAATACCACATATACCTTTCAGGTTTTGACAACCAGACTGGTTCTGGTTCTCCTTCGGACCATTTCCTTTCTGTTTGTAGTTCGAGCCTCTGCCACGAGGAAACCAGAAGAGGGGAAAGGAACTTATTATGCAGCATCCCCCGAATACAAGAAAACCTAGCCACCAGGCACCGACCCAGCGAGGATCAGATGGAGTCAGGGAGGTTGCTGTTATCAATTAATCAATCATACAAACAATATATATATATATATATATATATATATATATATATATATATATATATATATATATATATATATATATATATATGTGTGTGTGTGTGTGTGTGTGTGTGTGTGTGTGTTAAAGCATAAATGCAATGTGACTTTCCAGAATATAAATATATAATAGGGGCCGACGCTTGTTTTTATGCCTGTCAGACATGCATAAAGAAACTGTGTTAATCGTAAGTAATGCAAATGATATATAGATGTAAGTATATCGTAAAATTCTGAGCCGTGTTGACATGCGGAATAGACTGATAGTTATTATTTAGCTATATGATTGTTTTCACAATAAATTATTTTGCATTTTTAAATAGGATATATCCTGATATTTTGTATTAGCAAAAAACGAAAAGACGTTCGTAAAAGAAAGAAAAAGACTGTTGAGATAAACCTGTATGACATAATTTATTATAGAAAATAAGCATATTTTAAGAATATACCTTAATTTTAATTTGTGCATTTAGTATACGTCTTTAGTGGTTACAAAAAGTATGTACCATAATCATGCTAATTTGTCTTAATATGATGGCTAAAATTCTTAATGTAGATATGTAAATTATTATATGCCATGCTTTAAATTCATGTCACTTCTGATATACAACACTTTGAATTCATTAACATTCTAATATAACACGTCTTACAGTCATTAAAATTATAATATACCTCGTTTAAACGTGGTTCATATCTCAATATATCACGCTACCAAGTAAATTAAATTAACACGCTTTGAAGTCCTTAAAATTCTACTATAGCACGGTTTTTAAGCAATTAATATTCGAATATGCCACGCTTTAAATTCATAAAAATTCTAATATAACATGCATCTGAGGCGGATGCTCTAACCATTTAGGCCACCGGAGCGGTCAGAGAGAGAGAGAGAGAGAGAGAGAGAGAGAGATATTTAACCTCTCAAGTGTGTAGGTATTTTGTTGAACAATCCCCCAATAATTAATGCAAGAAATGGCCCGAATATGGCAAATGTTGTAAGGACACCTGTAAGAGACAGTAGACAGGTGTGAATAAACATGAAAGTATACAAAAATGATTGATAACATAAATAATATATAAATTATGCCTTCATATGCTTCTCATTTATAATGAATGTATCCTGATCACAAGTTTCAACAGCTGTGTTTTCTTCTAATCTGTACCTCTATGATGTGTCTTTCTCAAATGTTTCCATGCTTGATATTTTGTTGTAAATATGCAATTCAAATTGACAGTTCCTTCCTAAGATCAAAATCATTCTTGAAATTTTATAAGAATTTTTTATGTATAAGGTTTGTTTCGGTAGCGCGAATTACTGAGAGTGTAAAACCTTAGAGATGGCCGCACAGCAGACAAGTTCTATGTCTATATACTCTGATCGTATGCTTCATACGTCTCAGAAACTGTAATCGACCGTTACTTTTTTTTAAAATGTGTGCATTTGTTGTGCCTTTCCTATTTTCGTTACAAAATTGATATGCATCACCTACAACGAAATCTGATAACGGTTGACATTTTTCGAAAGCCTAAATTAAGTGCCACGTAACAGCTGACATTTTGATAGATTTTAGCCTCGCTAAATTATTATTGCCATCTTTGTATACCGTAGTTTACGCCAAATTCTTTGTTCTGTATTACGCACCTTATTTTGGCCGAAATGCCATTCATCATTGTGCATGACACTTTTTGGATGAAGTGATAGACACGATATGACGTAATACTTTTCTAATAATATTAGATGTGTTAGCTGTCGTACCGTTTCCATATTGTGTCAAAATATTATTTTGGTCAATGCTCCTTTTCTAAGGATATGAATTGCATTATCTGAGAGATCTGCACACATAGAGACTTTAAAAAGCTAGATTTTGATTTGATGTTAAAGTGCAGTGTGATTTACAAAAGGATCCACCTTCCAGATGCTATATAGGCAATCCTAATGCATTTTCGGTATCGCCAGAGTTTACATGCATTTTAAGCTAGAGATACACACACACACATATATATATATATATATATATATATATATATATATATATATATATATATATATATATATATATGAGCCGAACATAAACGAAATAGACGATACTATACTTACCAACGTAAAAACCAGTCTTAGATCTCTCCGTATTGTTGTCAACGTGTATTATCTGCAATGCTTGTCTTGGTGATGTGGCTACCCCTTGGATTACCAAGGCAATGCCCATAACAACCAGTAACAATAGGTTGCTATTATAATCTATACGTGCAGCAGCATCTTCTTTCGAATCCTGTTTACACGTGGAACCATTAAGTTTCGCACTTTCACTTCCGTTATATTGAACGCATAGATTTGCTGTGGGACTACGAGACGTGTTGAACATTATAGACTGGTCTTCTACAGGAGCATCCGAAAGGAAAAGCTTTGGTAGTGCGAGAACTATACCAGACACGCCGACTGTGAAGACACAAACCGCCAGAATTCTGGGAATATGATACCTATAATGACAAAAATGTTGTTTCCATGTGCTTCCGACAGGTCTTTCTCTAAACGTAAACAGATCCCTTGCACGTAATTCTGAATATAACTTTGGTTTAGTCCTTATGCTATCTCCAACTCTGGCATGAATGTCCTTATAGCCAAAACCTTAAAGACGAGATCATTTAAACATTGGAATTGGAGAAGAGTTTTCAAAATTAGTTTATTTTTAAACTGGCTCCTGATAATTCTATGACACGATTTACGATGATTAATTAAGACTGATGTTTAAAATTACTTTTTCTCCCTATGTAAGTATCACTTTTGAAAAAAGACATTTAAAATACATCTAGAAACAATAGATAGTTGAAGTGCAATCACGGTTTATATAAGATAATGTACAAACCTGTGTGATAACTATCAACGTATTGAACCGCAGATTTACAATGAAAAAATTACACTTAATACTATGAAATTATTTATTGACCGCTCCGACGACCTTGTAGTTAAAACATCCACCTCGAATGCTGGAGGTCGCGGGTTCGAGCCCCGGCAAAGTCATGCCAACAACTTATAAAAGTTTTTCTAACAGACTCGCTTGGTAATTAGCATTATAGGTTATTGTTAGGATCGGTTGGTCTGGTGTCAGAATAATGTGACTGGGTGGGACATCATGCTACATGTCTGCGGCATGATACCCCAGTGCTAAATATCACTATAAGTTGCCACACTGAAGACATCGTACCGATATGACTAAAAAAATTTAAAACTACGTTAAAAAAACAACACACACACTCATTATATTTTATCAATTTCTATTCTTAATTACGATTGTATTTGTAACAAAAAGGAACATATATTCTCGTCTTTACTTGTATGAATATTATTTTGTATGAATATTATACAAAAATGAATATTATTTTGTATGTATGGATATTACTTTGTATACGTCTTAATATAGTTAAAAGAATATTATATCACCTAAGTGTTGGATATTCATATTAGCACGCGTACCAAACAGGAATCAGATGCCATTAATGCGATACGGGACAAATGAATAAAAAGAAGAAAGGATAATAGTATTCCTTATTAATGCGACAGTAGCTAATGAATTATTCTACAATATTATGGATACATACATAAATATCTGCATCTGTTAACAGCCACGTCGAAATATAAAACAAGATCACACTTATTTAGAGCACCAATTATAAATAGTTTATATCACAAATCTAACCATAACGTTTACCACTAATATTACTACTACTACTACTACCACTACTGCCATTGCTACTACTGCTACTGCCACTACTATTGCTACCACTAATATTGCTTCCACTATTACTGCTACTACTCCTATTGCTACTAATACTACTCCTGCTGCTATTACTACTACTGCTTCTACTACTACTTATACTGCTTCTACTAACACAACTACTGCTACTACTATTACAGCTACTTCTATTACAGCTACTACTACTGTTACTACTACAGCTGCTGATACTAATGATACTGCTTCTACTACTAGTACAATTACTAATATATACAAAAATTATCTCTACAGCTGTAGTAGAGATCCTAGATTATACAGTCACCTGTGAAGAAAATGAGCAGCAAATAACACTGTCGCTACAAAGCCTATGTCGTTAGCACTCAGAAGCAGAGCGCTTTTGGTGCTACTCAGTCTGAAGACTTTTTCAATTGTCGTTATCTGGGAGGACAGGTAGGTGTTGATAGAGTAGGAGAACATTGAACCAGTCCCAAACAGGATGCAGAAGCTAAGCAAACTGGTGAAGCAACTGTTAGAATTTAGCTCCACTTCCGTTTCGTCCTTTAGTATCTTTTCTGAAGATGCCGCCGTTGTCGCACTGCCATTTGAAATTATGGAAAGATCATTTAGGCTGGTTTCTGTGGAAGCTATATAGCCATTCGCAACTGTTTTACGTGACATCTTGGAAGATCTACGAACAGATGAATTTGTAACTTAATCTAACATGATCTTAGTGTGCGTGTCTTTTATTTCGTTGTTTTTCTATTGCTATAAATAACTAAAATCGAGATAAAAATTAATAAACGTACAACAATATCAGGTGCTTTGTAGAATGTGTATCCCTGTTAAGGTCGTGTTCTGTTTCACATTGAGTGTGTCTGAAAACATCCCTAGAATTACGACAGAAAGAACAACATAGCGCCATATAAATATATACATAACATATTTAAGGGGATGGTCGATACAATAGGTGCTTCTTTACTCCGTCAGCCTATCTATGGACGAAAGCATGAATATGACTATGAAAAACATTAAATCAATACTGGTATTGACGATCTTTATCTTTCTATGTTTAACTTGTATATATATCGATATATCGGCATGTGTATTAGTAAATACTGATGCATGATTACTCGTCTGTTCTGTTTCTATTGATGTACGACTTATTTGTCACACTCGCTGTTACTGCCGTCACGTCAAAAGTAACACTCCCGTCATGAAGAATATCTTGCTTCTGGTTAGTGTATGAACTATTTGTACTTGTCACTGCAAAAAGAAACCTAATGCTAGCATGTGTTAAGTTAGAGTATATGTTTATTATCGTGACCTTCAAGTCAAGGTAATCATTTAAAAACACGTTTTATTCATTTCTTTTAGTGGTTAAATTCTGCCTTAGGGTTACTTCTTGGAAATTTTGCTAGTTTGCTTTTAACGCGCTTTGCGTGGTTCTGATCAACCGTCTATACCAGTAAGCAAAACGCACGTGAATTCAAGAGCATAGGTTATTGACTGAAGATATATACATCTCGTGAACTAAAACCTGAGCCAGAGAATTTACTGGTTCCAGTAACATATGTTGTTACTTTTGATAACTATTTTATGATTGGCTGTTAGCGGAAACTCAATTTCATGTAAGCTCAGAGTTCTAATGTCTCCAGGCCGGTATATGATCCGTCAAAAGTACATTGAAAGATCAGAGTTCGATTACAGTATTGAACAAATACCGTAGACCATGATATACAGACTGGCCAAGTTGCGTAATACACGGATCCCGGACTTTTGCAGCTGAAAGTACATTTCATACAACAAAGTATTCACGAATAACCATTAGTATGTGCGAATAATACATATGTCGCACTTTTATGCTGTCTTATCATTGACAAAGAGGACTACTTACCACTGCACCGGTAGCAAGACAGACTTCAGGGCATCACTAAGTCTGAACTGGATAGACTCGCAGTCTTTCCAGTAGTGGTTAGAAAAGGTTAATACTTACTGACTAAGCTAAACGATGGTGTGAGTGGTCCAACAGGAAATCAAAAGGTTTAGGCAATTAGTCAGTCCAGGTTTTCTGCCGAACAGAACGTCTGATGGATTCCGGAGAAAATCAATAAGTAGTTTATTTCGTTAAATAATTCGTCCAAGGAACGTTGTTCTGGATGAATTTGAAAGACCCGGAACCAGACCATAGCGAGATTCGGCTTCATGGAAAATAGAGTGAGTCTCGGAAGAGGCACATGAATCTCATAATGTATGTTATTAATTACTCAATCCGGGCAATATCACTGTGATATATATATATATATATATATATATATATATATATATATATATATATATATATATATATCCTCTACTCTCCCGTAACACTAATTATAGGTTAAAGGCACTACTAAACAAAAGCAAATGAAACCTTTTGTACGAGTCCTGATTGATCTTAAATGTTTTCTTAATAACTCCGTAATCGTTAACTTTGCATTAAATGGCGCTCGTAATGAAATCAACATTGTGCTACAAAACAGACCATGATGGCACTCTTTCCATCAATACATGAATACAATTATACTTTCCGAGAAAAATGTAATCGTATATTTTTTTTAATTAAAGAAATGCATTGTCCACGTAGTATGAATATAATGAACCAGTGCTGATCCCTTCAAAGCCATAACTTGATTAAACACATTGCATTCTTGTATGTTCTAAACTGATATTCAAAGTCATTATTTGCTTGTAAAACAGACATTGAAACAGACATAAATTTTCTCTTCTCTTTTCTTTACTTTGTTACCGATTTACACATCAAAATCAGAAAAGGGCAATAAAAGCACTAATGCACTATATAATAAAAAAATATATAAAAATTAAATAAAACAAAACAAAACAACACACAAGCAAGAAAGAAACATTGATATATGTCTTGTTTATATATTTATATATATGCAAGATGTATAGATTTTACATGTATTACATCACTCCAACAAAGCAGAGTTTAATTTCATGCGCAAAGCAAAATATAAGAAACGGTCACTTTCCTACATACATCCCTCTTTCTTCATATGTTAAAACATGAATCACATATAAGAATACTTCATCGACATTATTTAATTGGGGGCAGTTCTCTTGGAATTTTCATCTCAAAATATTCAGGCAATATGTATCGTTGATGAAGTACAAGCAATTGGTGTATTATAATGTTCTATAAAGATTCATCAAAATTTGATTATAAGATTTATACAGTCTAACCGCCATTGTAACTAAATATTGGAATGCACGACTATATTTAGATGAACAATTAGCGCCTACCACGTGGTTTTCAGCAAGCACAATAGAGATGACTGATCGCCATTAAGCTGGTTCGCCGTGTGTAAAACTGACAACTGGCTATTCTTTTTAAACAGGTATCACTACGTGTGACGTTTCACAGAGGTACTAAGTACAAGGGCCATTGATTTTACTTTGTTTTCTTGAGAAATATAATTAATTAATCTCCATCAAACAGTTTTTATCCAATCATTAAATTCATGACATCTTACAAGATGTCTCCATTCTGAGCAAACGAAGTTATAAAATACATTATTCATACACATTATCCATCATCTTTGTTCAGCATGAACATTGCTATTACCAGATACATCAATGAGGCTTGGATCCGGCATGCAGCAGGAACAACTGGAAAGGCAGCAAACTTATAGAGAATGCAAATATTTGTCAGCGATGTTGTCATCAACGCGTACATAAATCCATTCTAACAAGTCCTATGACTATGTTCAAATACAATCATTATTGACAACTATTTGCCAATATATATATATATATATATATATATATATATATATATATATATATATATATATATATATATATATATATTCGTGTTTGTGCTGGCGAATCACTTCATGGCGGATCTAGTTAGAGCTGCTCGCAAATTGATTCGTAATTTATATGTGTGTATCGGGACTCATAAATATATGTTCTCCAGGAGAAGGTACTAATAAAATGGACAAATTGGAACCAGCCTGGAATTCGGTGAAGATAAAATAGAGAATATATGGGGTTAGCTGTCCACTATTGGTTGATAATGAAAGTTAGATTTTTCTAAAATGAATATTTTGAGATTTTATTCTCGATGTAGTGGAGACAAAACAAAAGAGACATTTGTTTTATTGATGGCATTTGAGTTATTTAACAGGCTTGATTTTGGAATGTCATTACTAACACTTTGGTGCGAAAAATGTAGATGTATCTATATGCTGATAAATGTAGGTTTGATCATGAACACTCACAGATTTAAAGTAATTGAATTTTTTTAATCAGGGTGTTTGCGCAGGTTACTATGGGAACTGAATTAGTACCGTTAGTCATCCAGTTGTACAATATTGCTCATGATGTATTAGAAATTGAAGCTTCACAGATATTGTCAGTAATAAAGTACCGGTATGATTATCACAAGTCAGGAGAAACAGTTTGGTAGCTGGAAATAGTTTATAACCTTGGACGGAGCTGATTTGCATTCGTTTTGACTAAAACTATTGCTAAATACAGTATACACAAATATGTATGCAACATTTGTTCTCGTTACAAAACCATTGTCTAAATTAAAATGTGAGACAACAATAATTTAACCCTTCGTAAGAATATTAAGCCCAGTAATGCAATTTCAATTTAATCATAAGGTATGTCCATAACTGTTATCTCATGCGCAGCTTCAATGCTCTATACATGCAGAACTACGAAGTTTTAACTAAAGCTATCTTTGGACTTGCAAATGTTTTACAAAATGTTCTTGTATACAACGTTTTCAAATCAATCAATAATAGGTAAGACTCAGTGATGGGCAATTCGTCATCCACATTCACCTGTCTATCGTATACTTGCCAGAAATTGTTTTAGTTCGTGTAATGTTTGTGAGCAAGAAAGACCCATTATTTCAATCCTTATAAGTGTACATGACAATGCCATGTACGTGTCTATGTTATAGGGTTGTCTAATTATCTTCACTAGAACAAGCATTACTTAAAGCAGTGGTCAGCGGCTGCAGCAGTAATATGAAGGATTATATATGTATGTGTTTGTGTGTGGTTGGAAAACATACTTATTTTCAGCATTTCCCCCTGAGCTAGGTATGAGTTCATGACCTCTCTATCTCACTAACCTAAAACAAAGTCATGCAGTTAGATTGTACTGTATTCAATCAATGTCAAGTGATCATATAATTCGTGTAATTTTGTGTGTACATAATGCTAGATTATGTATGTCCCTGATCGGACAGTTATTGTATGCTGGAATTTATTTGAATGCTTCACTAGTCATAAGCTGGCGTTAAGTAAAAACTTTGCCAAACAGATTTTATATGGCGTTATGGGAAGACTTTACCAGACTGTCCTTATATGTTCTTATGTGAATGTTTTTCAGCTATGTGAATAAGTTAAATGTATGTGAACATTTTTAAAAAAATACAACGATTTTAGCAAGACTCATTTTTTTGTAAAATATTCTTATATCGTACCTTTGTTTTCCCATGACTCTTTCGGGTAACAGTCCTGTCATGCTACCATTTCAGCCCGCAACACTATAGAACCAGCCGATATGCAATAAACCGGTGTTGATACGCTTTAGTGTTTCTGGATAACTTTTAAAACAATTAATCTGTTAAATAATCATTCGGCTACCGAGAAGTCCTATTTATTCAAACGACACTTTCCTTATTTCTTCTTGACTATGTAATGGTGATAATCCAGAATAATTATTCAGACACTCAACCCTCAACTTTTGGACTGGTCTTGGCCCAAATGCCGGTGCTCGGCTTTTGATGTTAGTGGTTTCTTCACAATGACATTGATAAATGCTTGGCCAGCTATGATGTAGTCGTCTGGCTGTGCTTGTTATATATAAATTATTCATTCATGTTCACTACCATTCAAAGTGTGTGACACATTTTAAATTCTAAAATTATTACTGACCGTCCCAAAAGACTGGGCACACCACCTTTCAAACGTCAATTACCAAGAGCCCTGCTAGCCTCATGCTGGCCTTGCTTCGAAGATCGGATCCTGGTCATTCGAATATTCAGATAGTGGTATCCCACCCACCCCCTTCCCCAGATCATCAGAAACGAACAACGGTCTGAACGGAAAGGAAATAATTCGTATACTTGGATTGAGTATCGGTGGATCAAATGGTAAATGTGCCATATTGTTAAATTTTGATCAAATCCACTTATTTATGACCAGGTGAGAAGAAGGGATGGAATAGGAGATGTGTGTGTTTGTATGTTTGGGTACAATTTGATTAATTTTATTCTTTTTGCAATATTATTAGCGTTGTTATCGTTATGCCTTTCTTTGTGTGTGTCACGTTTCCGTAAGAGGAGGTAGCGAGTTGGAAACCCGAGGCGGCATCACTGTTTTAAAATACTTTTTGTACATTTATGTTCAAAATTTATTTTAAACTCGCTGATTTCATCGTTCATCTGAATATCTGTTATATTATAGTCCTGTCCCTGGACGGGAACTTAACCTAGTGTTTGCATAGCCTACCCTCAGCAATAAAAAATAGTTTGATCATAAAACTTATTTAAGTGGTTCCTATGAAGTTTTCTTTTCTGTCTATCCACGTCAGAAAAGGAGCAATTGTTCTTGTCTGGAAAATATGTAAATAAAAAGTGCATTCCTTAATTTATGTACAAAACGTTTCTTCAACAATAAAGAAGTAGTTAGTATTAGGGTTAAATCGCATTATAATGTGGTTACATTTTGCATCATCTGTCTGAATCATAAAATACACGCAAAAAGACTGAATGAGTGAGCTACTTCTGCAATATTTCCAACTGTCAACGAGGAATTTAAACCCGCATTATGTCTTTGGCATTTAGAATAATATATCTTCACTAGTTTTATAGTTTCTTTAAATTCAAAATTAATGAATAAATATTTTTTGTTTTATTTGTTTGTTGTTTTTGTGTTGCTATTTTGTATTCCTTTTTTATAAAAACATCATGTTCTAAGATCGGGACATTCAGAATGTCACGTACATAAATGTTTGTTTGTTTGGTTTTTTTTAAAAATATATTCGATTCGTATTGGGTATTTGTTTTGTTGTTATACTAATATGATGATAATTGCGTGTTCTTTGAAAACAATTTGACGTTTCTACTGGTCGTTTACTACGACGTTATCTAACATTCCTTGCGTGATCACTGCTGTATTTCGTTGCATGGATGGGTTGTTGAATGTGCTGCCATGGCTATAAATGATGGAAACAGTAAAATATACGTAATTCGGCCTGTCTATCTATATTTAGCTGTGTGTCTTCTGTTTTGCAGTTTGTATGTACGTTAACCTGAACATAATTCGTACATACTGTTCCTATCCGCGGAAGGAGGCAAATATGTAGGTTGATATGCTGGTAAGTAATTATCTAGGAAGGTAAGGTGGTAACAATGCTGGTGGGAAAAAATTAAATATATTATATGGACACCAATGAACACGTGATACTACAATACTATCAGTTCGTAGCATTGCTCACCCTGACGACTAATTAAAAAAAAATACTCACATAGGTTTGATCACCATGATGGGTAATTTAAAAAATACCCACGTAGCTTTGATCACCCTTACGGCTTATTAAAAAATACCCACGTAGCTTTCATCACCCTGACGGCTAATTAATTAAAATACTCACGTAGCTTTGATCACCCTGACGGCAAATTCAAAACTATCCACGTAGCTTTGATCACCCTGACGGCTAATAAATACAAATACCCACGTAGCGTTCATCACCATGACGGCTTATCAAAAAATACCCACGTAGCTTTCATCATCCTGACCGCTAATTAAAAACATACTCACGTAGCTTTGATCACCCTGACGGCAAATTCAAAACTATCCACGTAGCTTTGATCACCTATGATGGGTAATTTAAGTACCCATAAAACCATGCAGGCAAATCAAACACACAGACGCAACATTGTTATCTTACTCTTTTATCTGATTATACGTGATAGCAATATTACCGTGTGCATTTAATGGTCCATATTTGTAGGACTATATTGTAGTAGGTCGATGTTGTAGTAGGTCGATATTGTAGTAGGTATATAATGTAGCTCTATATTGTAGTGGGTCCTAATTGTAGTACTTGCAAATTGTAGCAGGTCTATATTGTAGCAGGTTTTAATTGTAGGTCTATATTGCAGAAGATCTATATTATAGGTTTATAATGTAGGTCTATATTTGTAGATCTATATTTTAGGTATATATTATAGTTGGTCTATATTGTAGTAGGTCTATACTGTAGGTCTATATTGTAAGTCCATATTTGTAGGTCTATATTTTGGGTCTATATTGTAGTAGGTCTTTATTGTAGTTCTACATTGTAGTAGATCTATATTGTTGGTCTATATTATAGGTCTATACTGTAGTAGGTCTATATTGTAATATATATATATATATATATATATATATATATATATATATATATATATATATATATATATATATATTGTATGTCTATATTTGTAGATGAATATTTTTGTAGGTCTATATTGTAGTTGCTCTGTTTTTCAGGTCTATGTTGTAGTATGTCTATAGTGTAGGTCTATATTGTAGTGGGTCTTGATTGTAGTTGTTCTATGTTGTAGCAGATGTGTCTTGTAGTAAGTCTATATTGTCGGTCTATGTTGTAGGTCTATATATATATATATATATATATATATATATATATATATATATATATATATATATTATAGGTCTTTATTGTAGGCTTTTATTGTAAGTCTTTATTGTAGGCCTTTATTCTAGGTCTTATTGTAGGCCTATTTTGGAGTAGGCAAACAATGTAGTAGGTCTGTATTGTAGTAGGTATATTATATATATATATATATATATATATATATATATATATATATATATATATATATATATTGTAGGTCTTTATTGTAGGCATTTATTGTAAGTCTTTATTGTAGGCCTTTATTCTAGGTCTTATTGTAGGCCTATTTTGGAGTAGGCAAACAATGTAGTAGGTCTGTATTGTAGGTCTATATTTTTAGGTTTTTTGATGTATACATATGAACACATGTTCAAGTTTAACACCATTCCCTTTCTGCTAATGACCTTTACTACTATTACTAACAGTTGCTACTTCCACTACTACTAATACTACGACTAATAATAATGACAAGAAGAAGAAGAAGAAAAAGAAGAAGATAAAGGAGAAGAAAACAAAAGAAAATGAAGAATTTATGGCATCAAGCAGAACACCATAATTGGTCATGGGGCGAATTGCTCCATCTGATTTAATTTCCGTTGTTTTGCAGCACTGTCGTCATTTATATATATATATATATATATATATATATATATATATATATATATATATATATATATACACACACATATGGGGCATAACATAACTGACCTTAATTGACAGAGTCCGATGCAAGTGTTTAATATATATTGAAAACTTTTAGGTCTATACATAAATTATTGAAAATGAAATGAAGCACATGTCTCTCTTCCAAAGGAGAAAGTGAGCAAATCTTCTCTTTAAACTCGATTACATATAAGTAATTACTGTCAAGTACTGTAATGTTTGGTTTTGGTTCTAAACAATGCTTTTATCCCCCCCCCCCCCATTTTTTTTTCTTTATTTATCCCCCAATCCAACTTTTGTTTCAAAGTGCATTAACGGTACTCTGTAGTGCGTCTTCATTGAATTTTATAATTCAAGATTACGCGTATGTTTGGTCACATGACAGTATACATTTCATCCGGAACACTTTCTGTCATTCACAAGGTAATAATTTTTTTAATCTTAGATAATATATTTGTTTGCATGTAAGGTAATTACTTTGTGTCTAATTTTTAGCAAGGATAAAATGATACAATTCCAACAATAAAAAACCTATATTTGGTGATATCCTTTGTAATTGAAATATGTAAATTTCGATGTGGATATATATATATATATATATATATATATATATATATATATATATATATATATATATAATGTCCCTTGAATATAAAAATGAAATGTTCTTACCTTAAGTTTGTTTCTGAGAGTATTGTGAAGGCAATGCATATATATGACTCTCTGAGGACGTCCGTACTGACCAGACTGA
The DNA here is from genome assembly GCA_028554795.2 of Sinohyriopsis cumingii. Classification (NCBI taxonomy): domain Eukaryota; kingdom Metazoa; phylum Mollusca; class Bivalvia; order Unionida; family Unionidae; genus Sinohyriopsis; species Sinohyriopsis cumingii. The sequence continues at coordinate 69,300,607 of CM068834.1, read as the reverse complement.
CAAAAAAGACATCAATATATCACCTGGTTACCTGGTATAATTGCAACGTCTATCACTTGTGCCTTGGTGTGTGACACGAGAAAAAACGTGACGAAAAGTGGTGAATGGTACACATTTGGGGACATCATATATGAAACAAAAACATGCTAGAGACATCAGCCAAGGAGTCGACGTACTGCTGAATTCAGCAACAGAGAAGAACAAAAAGGAGAACAGCATAACAAACATAATATAAATGAACAAAAGCTGAAAGAAGACAATACAGTCGGCATTTTGAACAGTGGAATGTGTCCGTCAGCAACCGATTGCACAAAACATAATGGGTGATACGCTAAAATGGGCGTGATTCCTGCTCAGGTCGGCAAATATTAGAACACATTCTTCGTTACAGAGAATGAATCAAGGAAATATGTGTATCAAATATTGTACATTATGCTAAAAGAATTACTGCTGAAATATTATGTTTAAAATATCAGCCAGCTATTGTAATTTTACTTGTGTGTTTATGTGTTTGTATCTAATTATTTATGTATGTGGTGGGTCGGTGGTTCTTCCTTGGGTTTGCCAGGGTTCTTCCTCCACCAGTTATACTGGCCGCCATGTATAGCCTATCTTGTGCTGAAAAATGGCGTTAAACCCTAGAACAACAACAACAACAACGACATTTATGTATGTGTGTATTTATGTATGTGTGTTTTTTTGTGTATGTGTGTATTTGTGTTTGTGTGAGTAAATATGTGTATTTGTTGTGTATGTGTGAGTATTTGTGTGTATGTGTGTATTTGTGAGTATATGTGTGAATGTGTTTGTATGTGTGTGTATTTGTATTTATATTTGTGTGTATGTGTATGCATTTGTGTGTATGTATGAGTATATGTGTGTATTTGTGCATGTATTTGTTTGCGTATGTGTGTTTTTGTGTGTATATGTGTATATTTGTGTGTGTATGTCTAAGATTAGATTGTCAGATTAGGTCAGTCAATTGGCATTGCGTTAAAATCAAGGTTATGACACCATTGTGGAAAATAAATATATAAGCAATGAATGGATGAATTGAATCAATATTTTAAACATAAGTGCGTGAGCGCTAAAATATCCGTTGATGCTTTTTTATCGAAGATGAGGGAAGTAGAAAAAGGAAAGGAAAATAAAACAACAACAACAACAACAACAAAAAACAAAGAAAAGAAAGTGAAGAATAACGAAATATAAGAAATGCTAAGACTACTAACTAAAGTAGGACCGAAAATAAAAATTCGATTTAACTGACTCTAGAATGATCTGGAAAATATTATAACAAAAAAATTCGAAAGTACTCTAAAATGCGATGATTTTTTCCAAGTTACGTAACCATCTGTACAACCCATAATATTCAAGATGGGAAATATTTTAATACTCTCTGTCTCATCTTGACAGGTTTTCCTTCAACTATTTCTGACTCCATGTTGTCTGTCTAATATATACAAGGTATTTTCTTTAATAGTCACTATAACCAGTGTGGAAACACGGGACATATTTTTTCTTTGAAACATCTAACCCAGTGCAAAAACGAAATTGTAGAGTGCCACCTTAAGCAAATATGAAATTTTAAGCAAATATGTTTCTTGTTATGTATTATCGTGTACGATGTTCACAACAAAACGGTACATTAACGTTAATGCAATGCATTTACGTAAGCTAGTTTTGCTTATTTGGCTCTTGCTTACACAGTATGCCTGGTGGTAGTTTTGTGCATACAATGACCTTAATTATGGGGACAATATAAGCGTTAGAACACATGCGTGAAGTCAAATTAAATTGAAAAATGTTGCATTAAATGAAAGATATAAATAATGAAAAGGTTTTATTTTAATTCCTTTCTAAGAAATAAATGACGACGAAGGAAAATCACTTTCTTTTCCATTTAGTGTTAAAAGAAAAAGTAAATATTTTACCCTTTAACCAACATGTATCTCATTTGTTCGGCCCCTATTCAGATATTGCAATTTATCAGTGACATCCCATAAGTCATTGTGGCAAGTTACACGTTTCTTTATTACAGCATAACATTGGTTGCGTTGTTGAGAAACTGCAATAACAGCTCCCATATCATCACAAAGGCAAAGGGGAGCTGGAGCCTTTGTGGGAATTTACCAAACAAATGAAATCTGTACTGTGGAGAAAATCATCAGAATAATGCAAGTATCACACCTATGTGGGGTTTATGGGGGCTTTCTACGGACAGTATGAACTTCTGTAAGAGTAGCAGGTGTAAGGTGAGGTTTTGTTTGCATTTGTAATATGCATACTAGTGAGAATGTTTGCATACTTCTGTGTTACTTCATATACTGTGCTGAAATTTCTTTGTGCTTGAGAAATGTGCCTCTTTTAAGAACATAAAAACCCAACCTGATTGACCCCATGTGATCGAACATTCAGCCTGATTTAATCGAAAGTCCATTATATTTTTCAGTTATTAAATAAGGTAAACAAATTGTACATACTAGACAATACCAGTTTCTGAAAGTACGAAGAATGCGTTACTAAATTTACACAACGTAAAGTAACGTTATTGGCTCCTTTTCACAATTGAACTATAACGTCCAGGAAACGAAAACGACCAATATTAGCCAGCAGTGTTCGATTGGTACACATCTGAAGTAAGGTCTAGATGTATACTCTATAACCCACATTACACTCATGAATCATACACCCATGTAAAGTGAATTACAGGTCCTTTATACAATACATAATATATGAAAGTTCTGTTTTTAAAAAAATAAACGAAGTATAACCAGTCTTCAAGTCCTAGGAAATTCGTTTTCCTTAAAATTCTAACCGTATGTAAATTACAAAAATTTAGAGAGCCACTTACATAAAGTTAAGCCAGGCGTGATTTACTTGTATTAGGCCACTAATTATATTTACAGGCAAAGAACTAGCCAATTGGTATCTAACAAAAAGAAAATGATTTTATCCTGCGTTAATACTGGATATATTTCATCTTCGGTATCGAAACCTATATATTTAAACTCGTGGATTTGTTACTCGTTGTATATCAAATTGTTTGTTATACACTGTGAACTACCTCCCTCATTAATACTAGAAAAGGAATACCCTCTAAACATTTAATTGGTTGCATAAACTGCTAAAGCTACCTTCTAATATAGGTTACTTCCATCATACGCTGCATTTGCTTCGGCTAAACATCAAACGAGAACTCGCAAATATAAGATATATGCAAAACTAAGAAAAAGAGCAGGTTTATAAAGGAAAGAAATAATGGACAGCACAATTTCGAAACCAACATATAACACCACCATTCCATCCAAGCATTGTCGCTGCTGCCACTGTGGTTAAAAAAAGGAAACAAGTTTCAATATTTTCATTTTAAAATGATTCTATACTTTTAAAATATTCGAATGATGTTCGCTTCATAATGAAATACGTCAGCCTTTTGTATGTACCACCTACTACATCTTTTAGCGTATTTGCAATCGACAGTTGTTTTGGCCCTTCAACTCAATGCAATTTTGTCCCGAACTTTGAATACGAGTTCACTGTGTATTGTTTCAATTCTATCGAATTCAATTAGATTAATTTATTAAAAACTTTGATAAAGTGTTTCATTGTTGTCTCTTAAAGTTTATCCAGTTCAACAAGTGGTTATTTGTCCCTAATGTTGAATAAGAATTTCACCATTATTTTATTAAGCGTATCTCCTTTAGAGTTAGAGAGTAATGTATCCCCAAATTTGAAAAATTATATTCGCTGTTTCCAATCAAAACTCTCTTCAATTCAAAAGGTGGTATTGTTTTATCCAAAACTCTGAATATGGCTGCCAATGATTTGTAGTATACTTGTCTCCTATTCAGTTACACGTATCAGGACTACCGAATCGATGATAGTATCAATCGTTCTTTGTTTTACATCATTTTGGTCTCGCTGAAACATTATGCACATGTTTCAAATGTAATCTGCCCTCCACGGCTGAAGCAGCCTTCTCAAAATAACTTGTTTATGATTTCTGCAACGTTATCTACTATAAATGTTGGCCAAGAACATCCCTCTTTCATATCTGCACCACCATACAGGAATGACACCAGTTTTCATTTGCATTCTGTTTTGACTGGAATTTTGTTTCCTATTTATAATAAACATATTGAATATTTTCCCTCCTTGTGTCATCATGCTGGTGCAGCACACAAGTAACAAAACGAAAGCGACATGGGAGGCAACTCTGTCCATTCTTCAACCTCTCAAGATTACTCTGTTCTGTTTAAGAGAAAAGGGGTGATTTTGCTTACCTTTGGACATACTAGCAATTAAGTTTTGACATTCTTTCTCAAATTTGAAGCAAACCTAGATCTATCTGGTGTAAGCAGCATTCTTTGAATATGCGAAGTGAGTTTCATTCTTTGACAAGCCATTAAGAATCTCTAGCTAGATCTATCCAGTGCGAGCAGCATTCCTTGATTAACCACGAAGAAGAACTATACAAGATCTGTCAGGTACGAGTATCATTCACTGATTAACCACGAAAAAGAGTTTTTCATATGATCACGTATATGTACCTATAGTGTGTGATCCAGGGTTAAACGCTTTCCGTTCTTTTTCATATTGTTGGCTAAACACAATTTTAACTTCATCGGTATATCATGCGTTTCTAAACAGAAATCCTGTGGATTTATCTGGATCATTGCTACGGTCTTTGTGCAGAACGACTCTGGTGTTGTTCACATAGAATCCTTTCATTCTATCGTGCTTCATCTTTTTCTAGGATTACTAGCGTGTAGCCGATTGGTTTAGGAGTTGGTTAGTTGCCATATCGTGTGGCCAGATTAGCATTGCTTCTGGTGATTTATGAAATCTATTTGATAAGGTCATTGAAATTTTTTACATGTCGTTAATAATAGGATCACAGTTAATGATGTGCTCGAAAGTCTGTTTCTTATTCGAGGTTGTCTGTTCCTTCCGTTCTGCACTAACGATGCTTATTTAGGTTTTCCTTTTTAACAGTTTATTTTTTAAAATGTATAGTCTTTACCAAAATGAAGACACCATTTTCAAACCTTATTTAACAACATCTGATGATGCTTTTATTAAGGTTTGGAGAAACAATTGGACCCTAAGATCTGCATTATGTTAAGCTAAGGCAGTATACATTGATTTGAAGAAATAATTACAGAATCATTGCATGACAAAATATTCAGTTTCGCACCTTGCGTATGGGGTTCAAGTTTTCGTGCGATCGTTGACTGGTAATACAGGAAATATTGAGTCAAGTGTGCCTTTTGTTTTGTCTATTATAGCATAAGAAAAAAAATCACACAATACCCTTTAGGCACATTCGTCGATTAAGAAAAATGCAAATTATTAGAAACGTTGTGCATACTGACTATCATATCACTTGTCAATGTTCGCATGGGCTTCAATGAAAAGAGTGGCCAATTTACCTGTGGTATTCTTTATGCATACAGGAGTTTTCACAGAACATAATATGCTATAATACTAAGATTTATATTGCAATAATGAAAACATCCACAGATGAAGACAACCATGCAGTGTGATCAAAGAAGTGGGTTTTGTGCTCGTATAACCTGCAAAACAGAAGAAACGTTCTCTTTTTCAGAGCTTAATAATTTTACATGAGAATCAAAGCAAATAACTTTTTCGGGATGCTATTATTTCAATCATTTCGATTTTTGTTTGGATCTCTATTCGTCTGTTTATTGTATGTATCTCCCAGGTGTGAGATTGAAATAGAAAGGGACACAGTTTGTTTGTCTTGTAAACATGCATTGTTTTTGTTTTTTATTGAGATCATTGACAGAATGACTATGATATATAAGGACATTACGTCACGATCTGAAGATATTTTCCTTCTTCCTAACAATATCTCTCCCTACGACACAGTGTAGCACTGTATCTGACATATTACTAAAAGTAAATGGACCCGGAACTCGAGATGAGAAAAGGTCGTATAAGTTTATATGCAACTGTCAAATCTACTTATGACGCGCAGAATTCGAGTTTGTCCAATTGACAAAGGACTAATAAAGTCATTCGAGTTGGTGTCTTTGGCCCATGTGTTTCTAACAAATTTTCAATCAGTGGCCCTGGTTTCTAATTATGTTTCTCTGGCGTTGCTGGTCTAGATGTGACCAAAACGTTTTGCCCAAAACATATGTGTTTCACAACGGGGTTGTCCAGATATAAAAACTGTATTTGCTTGTTGAAAACTATTTCAAAGTGGCTGAATCTTATTCATGCATTTTAAGCTGGATTAAACCGATTTAATGATTAAGAATATGGTTATCACCTACTATTTATCTCTCTCTCTTTCTCTCTTTCTCTCTCTCTCTCTCTCTCTTTCTCTCTCTCTCTCTCTCTCTCTCTCTGTCTCTGTCTCTCTCTCTGTCTGTCTCTGTATACACAAGTTGACAGATGCGATTTCCATAATGTTTTCCATTTCGTATAAATACCTGTTATATGTGTTCTCTATATCTTCTTTTCAGTCCATATTTTTTCCACCCAATCAAAATAGCCATGTCAGTGAGACTCGTTCCTTTCGTTAATTCTTGTATGTTGTTCAAATGAACTTTAATCTAACGAATTCACTAAAGATGGGACCGCTCCGTTGGCCTAGTGGTTAAAGCGTCCGCCTCGGATGCGGGAGGTCGTGGGATCGATCCCCGGCCGAGTCATACCAAAGACTTACAAAAATGGTACTAACAGCTGCCTCGCTTGGCGCTCAGCATTAAGAGGTTAGTGTTAGGACTGGTCGGCCTGGTGTTAGGATGTGACTGGGTGGGACATCATGCTACATGTCTGCGGCATGATGCCCCAGAGCTAGACATCACTCTAAACAGTCACACTGCAGACATCGTAGCGATATGACTGAAAAATTGTTAAAGCTACGGTAAAAATCCAAATCACACACACACGCACACAATAAAGATGGAGCTCTATTGATGATGGAGAGAACAATACAATCAATATGTATTACCAAAAAGAAAAGATATGTTCCACAAATATAGTGCCAATATATAGTTTATGTCCGATGAAAACTTCTTGTAAGACAATCATAAAGTCTGCCTCGCAAAAGTAATTGCTCCAATTTGTCAATATGTCTTGCCTTTATCATGTCTATATCCAATTCACAACAAAGTCAATCAAGCGCAAATTTGCAAAATTAATTAACCGTAACAGGAAGGACATATCAGTTTGAGTTGAACGCTTTATTACAAAATTTAATTAAAATTGTTCTGATGTAAATGATAAACAATATACATGTGATGCAAATAAATCGTTAAACAATATGACGACTAATTTTCAGTATGACAAACATTGTAGGCAATTCTAGGCAAGTATGTTGTAGTCTCTGTAAGATAACAAAATAAACGCTAAGACAAGAAAGAAAATAAAAGAATATGGTGGTTATATACATATTTTAAAAGTTCACATTCATATATATATATATATATATATATATATATATATATATATATATATATATATATATATATATATATATATATATATATATATATATATATATTGCATTCAAGAAAACAAATATGAACTAATATATACCAATTTACAAAATACACCACCCAAGTATCTCTAACAAAGTATCCCTAACAATTTATTCCGACAAGAATCATATTCCTTTCTTCAAAACAGAAAACGCGTGCTTGCTAGCCAATTTGAAAATTCTGGCAAAAGACGATTGTTTCAAATTAGTGACTAAAGATTAACGACTACTTATACAGCTATGTTAACTCATTTTACAATAACCATATCTAGTCAAGTTTCCCATAATCACACTTTCAAAAGGCATTACATTGTTTCCACTTTAAATTAAAAACAAAAGCTTTCTTCAAGGTGATAAATAATTATTGCATCTCTGTTTTATAATCTGTTATATAATTTTGCATAAGGCAAATAGATCAAAGTCTGAGTTATGTCCCTTGTTCCAAATGTAAAAGTATTTTTAAGTACAAATATTTTATCTAAGGACACTTGCCTTTGATATGTTATAAGTATAATTAAAAAATTAAAAGTACATTAGTTACAGAAACTGGCAAATTGTCTGTGCGCACAACGTTCAAACGAAGGAACACGGCTGTTTTTAAATGATTCAAAAATGTTTTGAGAAATACAATCGTGGCAAAAATTATATGCAATGTTTAAAACTGCAACCATCTAAGTTTAGGATTTTTTCAGCCTACGTTCGTAGCAGTAAATGCTGCTGCAGATCTTACCTTGTCACTTAACAAACTAAACAAAATTACATATGTCCGAAATATTTGTGTTGTAATTGTTTCCAATTATGAGTTCATAATATGTCATTAAAAGGATCTGTTATTAGATGACAACAATATGTAATGGTGCATTTTTGTACAAATATCGAGAACAACATGACACTCGATATATTGCGTTCTGATAGTATATGTATGTGGAATCATCTGTTCCATGCAAAATCGACATATAATACATTGTCTTTAATATTCACGCATCTATACATGTATATATTCTATACATTATTCAGTCTTTTCTTGTTTTTTATATTCTGAATTAGTGCTTCAATTTCACAGTAATATTTCGTTCTATTAGTTCAAAGTGAATGCTCAGCACTTTTTATTAATGTCAAACGTATATCAATCGTGAGAGTAGGGATTCGCACTTTTAGCGATGCAGAGTTTCCTATAAAAGCTAATAAGGAATATTATAATATTTCCTTGTCCAACAGCAAACTCTCAAGACGATTCTTTATCAGTTACTGACAAAAAGTATAATGAAATAAATGTCAAATTATAACACGTTTCAATTAAATCAAGAAAAATATCGAAGAAGTACTGATGGATAAATACAATAACTTTAGACAAAGAATAATATGGTCTATGCGCATGATGTCGCCACTTATTTATGACATCTATGTGAAAATGTAATTATTATGCAATGCTAGGTCAATGACTGCAGAGAAAGATTTCAATCAAACGAACATCTCAAACGAATAAAAAATCGAAATCAATACTTGTACTATATTAATCATCGTCCACAAAACTATTTAGTTGTTTTCAGGCAAAACACGGTTTTTTCTTCATTTTCTTCAACGTTTTGAATTGTATTCAAATCACGTGCAAAATGCATTTCGCGCTGTAAAAGTGCCTTCATGTCTAAACATCAAGATATGCAAGCAGACCATAATTATTTAGTCATTTCCAGCATTAGCAAATATATCTCATTAATCTGAGAAAAGGTCATGTATTTGGTCCATAAATAAAATCTTACGTAAGAAGACCATCCAAGCCTTTATACAGTGCAGGCGGGCGTGGCGTTAAAAAATTGGCTTTATACAGATTGGATTTAATCGTAATGACTATATATATATATATATATATATATATATATATATATATATATATATATATATATATATATATATAACAGGATAATATCACATATGTTCGGTTCATAATCTTTCACTAAGCTTCGTGAATTGTGTCGCTTCTATCTCTTTAGATATATCTACTTTCATCTCATATACATCTATGATTTTATCTTTCCTTAAAGAGAACATCAACGCAAAAGACGTTGATATGAATGCAATGACTTTCAATCCGAAGTCTACAGAAATCAACCTCGTTCTCATGGCCTGGCTGTCATAAAACGAGCATGCGCCCTCTTTGCCACAGGTTGTATGCCATATAAGGCATACGGTATCGAAGATTTTTCCGTACACCAAATGTGCTGGGAGAAAAACTAGAATGAAAGATAGAATATTCGTAATCATCTGCAGTCGAAAGGGTGAAATAATGAGATTTTGACAAAACGCTAAAACTCCAACGTAAGCCAAAATACGTTGTGTCAGTAATAACGTCTTCCAGAACATTCGAAAAACACATTGAGGACGTTATTTGGAAACCGAAGGGTTACGATTATAAAATGGGCATGGAAGCTTGCCAATCAAAACATTTATAAATGTAACAATTGAAGCAGGTACATCTTCAGAATAATTTCATCTCCATGTCCAGAGTGTAAATGACTGGTCTAATATAATCGTAGTATGAGTTATATGCAGGCCATTTAAATATGTAACGTGTTCCATAGTTAAACACTCAATAATTTTATATTATGTCTTATTCATTACCTAGGTCCTTGTTCAAATCTCTCTCTCTCTCTCTTTCATATATATATATATACATATATATATATATATATATATATATATATATATATATATATATATATATATATATATATATATATATATATATATATATAATACTTACCTAAGATGGATAACAGGAAAGAATGCAATCCAATAGCTAGCGATCGGTCTCGATCTCGAGCTGAGCTAGAAAATTGAAAACAAACATATTAGTGACTGCACTGATGTAATCGTTAACACATAATCGGTGTAACATATGAACACTTTTCAAGTTAACACATAATTAATGCAACATTTGAACAATGTTGACGTTAATAAATATCCAGTGCAATACTTGAATACTTTTGACGTTAATATATAATCAGTGCAACATATGAACACGATTGACGCTAATATATATTCAGTGTAGCATACGACTTCTTTAGACGTTAACACATAGTGTAACATATGAACTCTTTTTACGTTAAGACATTGTTATATATGTTTGATTTAATTTATATGTGATTTAATTTAATTGTTTGTTTGTTACTTTCATGTTTTTTATTGCATTACATGCTATTGAAATATAAAATTTTGTACTGATATAGAGTTTAGTTCTGACTTTTCTATTTTTGACGTAAACATCTAATATAAGAAACTTTGTATGTAATGCTAACCTAGTTCCTGGCCTTAATTCAGAACCAGCAAGAGTTGTGGTAAGCAACTTTTTTAAAATTGTTTCTCGGAGTTAGGTTCATTAAGTGGTTTCGAGGCCATACATGGAGTACGTGGCCCAAATCCGTGCATCTGTTTTGCGTTTTAGTTTGATTTATTACTGATGTTTTGAGAAATAATAATTATTCTTGCCTTACCATTTCAGATGTTAAAGTGTTTTATATTGTGAGCAGGTTTGGGCTAATTATTTTTTTTGGTCAATTTATTCGGAATTCAAATTTATTTCCTCTGCAAATACTAGTTATCTAAATTAATTCTTGGAAAAGACATTTATCGAAATTTACACAGAATTCAAAAACTAAAATATTTTGTCTGCGATTCAACAAAGAAGTTTTACACATCAGTACGACTATGGCCACAGCATACGTCATCGCCATCTATTTCGGAATAAAGGACACGTTATTTATGATTGCTACAACTTGAAAAACAAGCATCAGAATCAAGAAAGGCCTATACCAGATGCTCTTATTTCTAAGAGGTCAATGGCACGGCCAGGCATTGAAAGCAATACATTTATCGGGTGTAATAAACCCCAGTCAGATTTTATTACGGAGAATTATGAGTCATCCATGTTGAAAAGTTGTGTATCACTCTTGGGTGATTCGGCCGATACCATCCCTATATAAATGTTAAGGGAGATATGACCTTCTCAGAGTCTTTTATTTTGAGGTACTCTACCTTTTTCTGAGATTTCTTTAGAGTGTTCTTATTCAGAGAGTAGACTGCGGCTTTGCTAATGTCCCTCTCTATTGTGTAAATTTGTCATCAGATTTAGTCTCAGGACCCATGACAGTCAGAACAGTATGTGCTTTATCCGTTAAGGGAATTCATTATTACTAGGCAACGACCTAGCTGGAGATAATGTTGTGGATAATCCACTTGTAATTGACAAGACTTGTCTGGATCAGAAAGTCAATCCAATTGAAAAAGAATTCTCTGATTAAAACCCAAATAGTACAGTTATTAGAGCTATGGTAAAAAAAAAGCTCTTTAGAATGATGTTGATCAGGAAATTATTCCTTTCGTTGACACATGTATATGTAAGGCTTTTGATGAGGTCACTTTCATTCTTTGGTTGGATCAATCAAAAGGTATTGATCACAGTGATCCTCTTTATACTACTCATTCTCTTTATTCTAATCAGGGTGGCAAACGACAATCACTTGTCGTCGAACAGGCTCACCTGTTCTTTTCAAAAGGCCATTATCGAATCTGACGCCACTGAATTACCTTTCTGTTATTTCATTAAAAATAGAATTCTTATGAGAAAATGAAGACATCCCAAAGTATTTGCTGGTGACCAGTAGTCAGTGAACTATCAAATTGTACTTACAAACTCGCCCAGACAGGAAATACTTAGTCCAGCCCATGAAACGCCTTTGACTGGTCATTTAGGGATTAATAAGACTTATCACAAGATCTTGACTCACATTTATTGACCAATAGACAAAATTGATTCTGTAAATACTGCAGATCATGTCATACTTATCAAAAGGAACACCCAATCAGAAGATACCTAGGCTCATCTGCAACCTATTCATGCATTTGATGAACCATTTAGTAGAATAATGGTAGATTGTGTTGGCACCTTACCTAAGACCAAGTCAGGTAATCAATACTGTTTTACCATAATGTGCGCGTAAACAATGTTTCCAGGGTCAATTCCTTTCAGGAAAAAAAAATCTAAAACAATAGTAGAAGCTTTAATAAAGAGTGTTTAACTCAGTTTGGTCCAAATCTGTCCAATCTGATCAAGGATCAATTTTCATGTCTAGAATTTTCCAGCCAGTTTTGTACGAATTATATATCCAACATTTCAAATATTCTGCCTATCATCCTAAGATCCATGGCGCTTTAGAGAGATTTCATCAAACTTTGACAAATATGATTCGATCATATTGTTTTGATATGGGTAAAGACTGGGACGTAGGCATTCATTTACCATTGTTTGATGTTAGGGAATCAATTTAAGAATCTTTAGGACTCAGTCCCTTTGAACTGGTTTTTTGACATACTGTGCGTGGACCATTGAAGCTATTAAAAGACAAACTTCTTTCTAATGAAGATACTGAAATTAGTCTTCTTAACTATGTTTCCAATTTTAAGAATAGGTTGACAAAGGCTCTTGGGATTGCAGGAGCTATTCTGCACTCTCGTCATTCAAAAATGAAATTAAGGTATGATAAAAAGTAAACGGAAATAAGTTTTCAGCGTGTTGATAGAAGAATGTCTCTCTTTTAGGTAACACTCAAGTCGAAGGATCTTTATGTACCCTAGAACGGCGTTAATATACTGTTGTCACGCGAGAGTCGGAATGAATAGGATCACAGCTGTGGCCCATTTTTTTTTCTCAGTCAGACTTCAAAGCCTGCTGATTGGCTAAACATAAATTGTATTCGTTTCTATCCAGCTACCCATTACATAACCTTACCTTAAAAAGACGATCATGCTTGGGGCCAGACCTACAGAACCTATTAGTGTTCCCAGTGAATTCACGACGATGAAAGGTATCAGAAAGTCACAACTGTTATCGCATATCCCTGATGTGGCCTGACCAGTTTCGGACAGACTGCATTTAGTAAAGCCCTTAATAAATAGAAAATAAGAAAAATCCACATTGTCAGAACTTATTCAGTTGATATAGAGGAATCGTAACGTACTTTGCATATTATAAAATATAACTATTTAAAATCGAATGAATACACAATTAGCGGTTATGCGTGTAAAATTCAGTGCACATCCATTTGGATAAGAAATAAAGATAAGAGCATAAACATGAATGTCAAGCGATCAAGCAACTTGTATAATTTGTCTTCTAACACTAATGACATAAATAACAGCAAAATGGGATCATTGGATATGGCCAACATGCACCACCTTAAACCGATAACGCGCCAACGTCAAGGGCTCATTTATATTTTCCCTTAAAATGAAAAAAGAAGAGAAGTTTATCTTGTATTTTCCAACTGAATCAATGCATGTCAAAAGTACAAATACTGTTATATCAACAGCTTCTTAATTTTGAAATTGGTTAGATTAGTTCCTACTTTTATCCTTTCTGTTTTCTCCTGATTGGACCCATGATTTTTTGCATGATTGTTCCTTTACACTCCAAATCACTATACAAAAGTTACAGTTAATAGTCCAACACATTTGCATGTGCCTTCCCAATTTCGCGTGATTGCGTATGTTTGTGTATTGGGGGCTGTCCATTGCAATATGGAAAAGCAATCGTCATTTAGACTTTTGGTTAATGTTCCCATTTTGCCATAATAGACTTACCCCGCCAGCTTTTTCCTCACAACCAGCATGACATGGAGAGAAGTAGGTCTTACTGCCATCTAAACAAACAGGGAGGTAATTCACATTGGAGCAGTCACAAGGAAAGGAGCTGTTTCCCCCTCTTAATAAATTAAAAAACAGTAAGTTTTAAAATCTTTGCATTCTAATTTCAACACCAATGTTTTTAACTGCAATTATTTATAATACTGGCTTATTAATAATAATAATAATAATATATATATATATATATATATATATATATATATATATATATATATATATATATATATTGTTGCATGTTTGTAATTTTACCTGTATTGTTAAAATTTCAGAATAATCTACACATTTTAGCAGGAATATATGTGAGTTCCGTTCACTGAAATAGGATAAAATGTGAATCAAATAATTTTCACCTGCAATCTATTTATGTTGTCACCATATTTTTCCAATTACTGTAAATCGCATAGCAAGAAAACTCATTTTTAAATAATGATGAGACTTGTTTGTTTGCTGATTCCAAACATTCAGACTTCAGGAAGTGTAGGAGAGTGAAAGACTGAACGTTAAATATTTTGTTCAAATAACAGAAAAGTTATTTTCGGCATTTTTATGAAACGGCTGAAAGTAATTGGGAAATAACAGGAAAACTTCAAAATATTTATTTTAACATTTATTTTAAGTTTAGAAGAAAGCAAATATGAATATGGGACACCTCTCCGATTGCACTGCTCTGCATATTACGCAGTATGAGACTTCCTTATCCATATTTAATGTTTCTTTTCGTTTTGTCTTTTCCTACTACGTTTGATTAAAATTAATGATATTACCTTGCAGCGCCCACTCCGTACATATGTAAAAATAATGATATTACCTTGTGGTGTCCAATCCGTACATATGTGAGTGGTCACAGCCCAATAAATAGTTGAATCCTGTCAAGGTAGTGTGTGCGAGTCTAGTAAAAAAGAGTAGTTTTAAACATCCGGTTCGATCAAGGCGCATGCGTCTACTGATTAATCCACCTACCATCGTACCAATGGTAGTCGTGGCAAGCTTTTCAGCTCCTGAAAAATTTAAAAGATATGATGAGGATTGTTAACAGAAGATTATTTCAATTTTTGATGGAATTATTTGGGTATTTTATATTAAAATCTCACGATCATGATCTCTAACGCCGATATGGTATATATTGATGTTTTCATCACTATTGTCATTGTAGTAGTCGTAGATACCATAATTGACGCCTAATTTGCTTGAAACATGAAGGGAAAATAAGAAAGAACTAAATTAGAATTTTATTTAGTTTTAAAACAAATAAAGAAAATTACTTTTGTCAAAAGAGAAGAGATATTTTTAATTTCAGTTGTGTTTAACACTACCCAGCGATATGCATTAGATAATTAAACTGTTCAGATTTTGCCAATCAGTATCTTGATTATTCGCATTCAACGCATGCACTTGAAATCAGTTTTGTTCCGCTTCTTCCTTAAGACATCAACTATAACCTTAAAATATCGATTATTACTGAAAAACATCCATTATTACGATAATCCAGCTAAAACATAATCAATATTCTTGTACGTTTACTTGTTCAAAGATTAGAAGCAGTATTAACAACATTTCTCTCTCTCTCTCTCTCTCTCTCTCTCTCTCTCTCTCTCTCTCTCTCTGCAGCTATTTTGTGATTGGACGCGTTACATTTTTAAAACTTGCATTCTATTCAACTGCAGATCGTATTTAGAAATAAAATCTCAAACAAAAATAAGCATTTTATTCTTAAGTATTCAATGTTCTTTGTTTAATAAATTACTGTACTTTTATTTTATTTCGTTTTTTTTTAATTTGATGAAATTCACTTACCCAGGATCATATCTGCTTTCCATGTAGGGAGGAAGAATTGAGTCTCCATGTATTTTGGACCAAATGAACTTAAAGCCATCGAACCAAAGGCGGTGGCGACAGCATTTATACAACTTAGGGTATATACTGGGTCTTTCAGTATACGCACAATACTCCGAGGAAGGTCTGCAAATGAACGCAAAGGTCAACAGTCTTGGAAAAATGGTAAAATACTAAAATAGCTGATACTACGCCAATTGAAATTTTGGAGCTGTGCAACATCGCAAAATCTTTAAGTCAAATGTAATTCTTCAGTTCCCAATGACGTAGAAAAAGAAGGAGAGTGCGATAACAAAAGTTAAATTGCAAATAGATTGATCTTCTTGGAGTCAGATGTCGCTTATACTTTGCCCCCAAAATAATCGTTCACTGGCTGAATTCAAATTAAAGTGCGCAGGTGCTCTATCTACTTAGAACGCCTGTCCCCAATATTTGCATTTGAAGGCTTTCGCAGTACTGAAAAATCCTCTACATATGCATATTAAACCTAGAAAACGTAACTTACTATTAATATATACTATGTGTCTGTATATTAGCACTAGAAGACATACCTTATTATTAAAATATACTATATGCCTATATATTAGCACTATTAAACATACCTTACTATTAAAATATACTCTATTAATGTATAATAATCACTAGAAATCATACACCTTACTACCAAATCACTAAATAATATCGTTCTTTTGACAAATTAATACCCAATACAATGGATTTGATAAACTTCATTTTAAAACAATGCCCAAGCGAAATGGAGAGGATAGATTGTTGATACTAGTATTATTTAGATTGTTCATTACTATCTAAGTATGCTTTATTTGGGTGAGATCAGAAACGTGCTTAATATATTATGAATGAGTGTGACAATTACTAATTTATTTTTTATATATAGTAAGACATTTAAATACAGTTATTTCTAAGAGTATGTTAAAACAAATCTGCACTCAATTGGCGGAATAAAATTTAAAGAATACATCAAAAGTAGAAAGAATGATAATCGAAACATAGAAATATGATTTTAATGCCAACCAACCAAAGCGATTAGATGAACACTGTTCTGCGAGCAACGACGTTAAATGTATGATAAAAAGTGACGTAAGTGAATGAATTACCGCTTAGTCCAGACAGCAGTTAATTACTTTCTTTCTCTCTCCCTCTATCTCTCTCTTTCTCTCTCTTCCAGACCATTCTCAAGAAAACAAAAAAACAAAAACACAAAATGGAAAATTTATATATCACACACATATTAAACATACAGACATAATTTCTACTAGAAAAGAAATGATAGATGAGTAAATCAGCCACCGTTTAATACCAACCAAACATGCGGTCTGTTTGAACCAGATACCCAGGTATAATACATTACATAAATGATGTATACAGAATGAAAAGACAGGAAGAGAAAATTAATCATTATTAGTTTTGTAACTTGTAATTGACTTTGATAGATCATTTGGGTTAAAAATCAGACTATATAATCAAATGACGATATACCATGTGTCGTTTCCGCCAAAGATTTTCAAATGCTTAATTAAGTGCTAGATAATTATTTAAAGATAGTCACATACAAAAAAATACATAGTTTTTCGTATGCACATTGGTGTCTAACATTGTTCAAATATGTATGTGTCTAAAGCTGTACATGTACACAGAATGTCTAACGTTGTACATGTACGCATAAATGTCCAAAGCTGTACATGTACACACAGGTGTCTGAAGTTGTACATGTACACATATATGTATTTAGCTGTACATGTACACATAGCTGTGTAAAGCTGTACATGTACACATAAATATCTAAAGCTGTGCATGAGCACATATGTATCTAAAGCTGTACGTGTACACATAGGTGTCTAAAGCTGTACATGTACACATAAATATCTAAAGCTGTGCATGAACACATATGTATCTAAAGCTGTACGTGTACACATAGGTGTCTAAAGACGTACGTGTACACAATGGTGTCTAAACCTGTGCAGGTACACATGGATGTCTAACTCTGTTCATATACGTATCAGCTAAATATGAGCTCTTCGTCTGAAATACTAATATCTCGAATAGTCGGAACATTTGACGATAGCAAAATCATATGATTAACCAGAATGACAAAGAACCATTCTATGAAACCTACAATAAATAAATAAATAAATAAATAAATAACAGCTTAAGTGGAATTTGAATACAAAATAAAATCGTACGTAAAATGATGTGTTAAAATCGTATGTGAAATGAATTAAAATTGAACATCTTACACCAAAACGGAGCACACATTTTGATAGTGGAGTTTAGGAAAGAAATTTGCAATAGAAAATGTGTGATGCCCCATGTGTGTGGA
This sequence comes from Sinohyriopsis cumingii, assembly GCA_028554795.2. Lineage (NCBI taxonomy): Eukaryota > Metazoa > Mollusca > Bivalvia > Unionida > Unionidae > Sinohyriopsis > Sinohyriopsis cumingii. Next base: position 69,282,221 of record CM068834.1, on the reverse strand, counting down.
AAGTGGCTTTTATTCCATCTTCTGTCCAAACCAGCACTGACTTTCGGTACAGGAATATGATTTCACAAGCAATTTATGACAATGTTACCTTTTGTTCACACATATTTATACACTTTTTTAACAATTAAAACACAACGAAAAATTATTAGTTAAATAAATCAATAGTTTCGATATATTTGATCCAACGATTATCAAGCTAATTATAATCGATAGTGCCTCGTCTAATATATTTACAGTGTCGAGACGTATGAAGGAATAAAACGGATCCACAATAAATGACTTTTGTATTCAAGAGAAACGTGGATGAGATTTGATATTATGGACATAAGTACAACAAGATTGTTACGATTTTCCAATGTCATAGAACCACACCAAATAAAATCATTACTAAAACAATTTGTTACTTTGGTTCGTCCAAAGCTCTGCATTACGTTACTATCAGCCTATTGTAGAGACACAATTTTCAACCTGAGCTAATCACAACCCAGAATGCAGAGAAGATCGTAATACAGGGAATTCAATCACGTGACAAGACGAATGATCATAATTAACATATACGCGATCGCTTATGTCGCTGAATATTTGATTGACATTTTGAAAATAGCTAAAGTTGGGCCAGAAAATAAGTGACTGTGCAATGTGAATCCTTGTCAGGAATTATATTTTCACTCAACATATAAATTGTAACAAAACTAGGGTGTGTGATAATTGTGTTATCGACTCGGTTTATAACTTTATTTCCTTTCAATGAGCATTTGTTGATTATGCGGAACCTGTGCTAGGAACATAATTCTCAGCCTGAGAAATTGGCCAAATTCTAGGAACAGAGGACATAATATACATTATTATCTAGCATTAATTGGTTAATTTCTTCAAATAGACCCTGTATCATAACTTAAATTGGGTAATTATGTGCAATTATCTTTAGAAACCCTTTGCAGCGTTTGTGTGTTTCAGAACCACACACATATACACTCAGAGAGATGTTGTTCTTCCCACCCTCCTCTATGCTTGTGAGATATGGACTGTGAATAGCCGCCATATTAAAACACTGAACCACTTCCATATGAACTCCCTGAGGAAACTACTGAAAATCAGATGACAGGACAAGGTACCAAACACAGAGGTGCTCACTAAAGTCGGCATGACAAGCATCCACACCATGCTGTGCAAGGCACAACTCCGATGGGCTGGCCATGTTGTTTTCATGTCAGTACGGAGAGCTACAACAAGGCGAAAGATCTCACGGTGGTCAAAAAAAAGGTACAAGGAGACGCTCAAGGCTTCGCTGAAGAACCTAGGCATTGATCCTGACAGCTGCGAGAGTGTCGCTGCTAACCGATCTGCTTGGCGCAGTCAAGTCAACGCTGCTGCGGAAGCCTTTGAGCAGAAAAGACTGGTGGACGCAGCTGAGAAATGTGATATGCGCAAATCCAGAAACAGCAGTTTCGCAAATCCCGGTCAGCAACCTGCACATCCATGTCCCCACTGCAACAGACTCTTCCGGGCCCGGATCGGATTGATCAGCCATCTCCGGACCCACCCCCAGTGAATCGGTGACATTAAATGGTCCTCGTCGACACCGATGGACGAACATCATCATTTATATATATATATATATATATATATATATATATATATATATATATATATATATATATATATATATATATATATATATTGAAAAACAAACAATGCTGGTATCATTGTAAGAGAAAAGGATGAATTTTTAATACATCACTCCCATTCCCCATCCTTAATAAAAAGAAATGTCCCCATATGCCATCAATTCACACTCCCTAGTCTGACATATGCCCTATTCCATTACATATCATAACAAATTGAGATAGTATATAATTGCTGTATAAATGTGCATGATAGCATTGATTCAATTTTATTGAACGAAAGGATACCGTGATATGGGCTTTAAATATTTTACAAAAATGCTACTTTCAGAAAAAGGGGAGCATCATGGGCAGAAATGGTTGAAATTTTTTCAATATATCAGAGAAAAGGGTTATGAAGCGCTGATTGATGTAGTCTATCCGTTTGGTTATGAAACGCTGATTGATGCAGTCTCTACTTTGGGTTATGAAGCGCTGATTGATGTAGTCTATCCGTTGGGTTATGAAGCGCTGATTGATGCAGTATATTCCTTGGGTTACCATATTGAAAACATATAATGTACCGTATACAACATCGCAGATGTCATACCTGAATCTGGAACAGGCGTCAAGTTCATAATATATGACCAAAAATTAAAAATCCAGTTTGTCTTGTATCGTATTTTTTATTGTGTACTGTTTGAAACAGATGATTCAGCGCCGCCACAGTCCGGTACTTTGTTGTCTTATGTGGAGACAAGGTCTTCCGAAGGAAACAGCGAATCGACCAAACTGAACGATAGCATAGACTGAGTGTTACAGAGTCACTGACTGTATTTCGATCTTTTACAACTCGATGAGTAGAATTACAAGAATATTCTTCAACAAACTAAAAGATGCAAAACCAATGGCAATCAGAGATGAATAGAACGAACATTGCTTGCTCCAAAAACACATGACATATATGTGACATAAAACTATAAAAGCTAAAGCTTTTGATGATAGCAATTTTAACTGAACATATATTGGCTTTGCGTAATAATGGCATGAACATTTATTTTGATGCAAGGGCGTATTAGTTAAAACGAAAATTAAAATAGCTTGGAAATTGAATTTTGCAAAAGATAGATAGATAGATATATAGATAGATAGATAGCTATAAAGATAGATAGATAGCTAGATAGATATATATATATAGATAACTATATATATATATATATATATATATATATATATATATATATATATATATATATATATAGATAGATAGATAGATAGATAGATAGATAGATAGATAGATAGATAGATGGATAGATATTACAGAACATTATATGGCCGACAAATTAACGTTCGACCCTCTTTCTGTCCCTCATATTATTACCTTGGTTTACATATAAGGAAAAGTAAACATAAATTCTTTATCACTATTGTAACATCTGACATGGTATATCTGTTGCTGTGGAATAACATCTAGCAAAAATATGATTTAACACATATCCAACAAAGTGGCACCAAGTGTACATTCCACATATATGTCAATGTAAACAAAATATGTTGCTGCGAATGATCAAAAAAACAGAAAAAAGGCGATGAAAAATAATTATTTAGGTGGATATCAAAATGCAATGCCCTTCAATATATACCTAGACGAAATGAAATTGTACCTGTATGTGTCTGTTACGTAAAGTGTTCAGCAGAGGAAATGATTTATAAATGAAATGGGTACGGAAAAGAGTTGTCAGCTACTCATGATATTGTGATACATGGCGGATGTTAGAGGTCTTTTCTGAGAAACCAACATATTTACAAAAAATTTCAAGGACTAAGCATTTCTTCAGACGAATTATTTCAAAACGAGAAAATGATTAAATTTGGTTGCAAAATAATTGCAAGAAACCAGACTCAACATTATCACAACTGTTGTATATATGGAAAACAGAGACAAATATAGTATTTGCTACGGAAATATACAGTAATAAAGCTAGTTTTGTTTATAATGGATAAAATGCATTTGTATTGCCTGATCAGTATGTTTGGATAAACAGAGCTCTAAATCGGGATTGGGACGAAATGCCACCAATGATTTTGAACACGGCTTATTATATATATATATATATATATATATATATATATATATATATATATATATATATATATATATATATATATATATATATTAAATAATGGCTTTATATTTTCGTCAGGTAAGGAAAAAACGGACTATTATTATTATTATTATTATTTGCATATGCCGACTTAGTAACATACGGCAGTTATCGCCTTCGCACTAAGCTCCCAACAATAACAATATGTTATTTGGTTAACGGACCTCACAATTTGTCACAAATTTAAATTGCAAACGATAAAGTGTAAAAGTCTGATTTATAGCAACTCAGTGTCGGATGCTAATAAGTATGTATCTTGATTATGATTGCCTTCGGAATGTTCAAAATTCAATTTCTTTTGAAGCTCATTCAACCTAGTCATATTAATGAAGAATGGTGTTGACATTTCATCAAGAAAGGAAAATTAAAATTATAAAATAGATACCTTTTAGATTTTTAAAGAAAGACGGATTCTGCCTTTCTACATCTTTTTCATTCCGTTCGGAAGGCAAGCCCCTCCCCCGGGGAAAGCAAAAAAGGACGATTGAGTTTAGTATACAGCCGCCTCCAAACACAAGGAAACCCAGCCACCAGGCACCGATCCAGCGGGGATCAGTTGGCGTCAGGGAAGTTTCTGCAATAAAAAAATAAAATTAAAAATATAGTTAGAGCGACTGATCAATCAGGGAATCAATCAGTTGATCGATATATATATATATATATATATATATATATATATATATATATATATATATATATATATATATATATATATATATATATTAATCAGTCAATATATGTAAATATTTATTTGTATCTAAATAGCTAATATTTTTTCAATCTTATATATGATGGACCTTCGCTCAAAAGTAAATGCAAGTCTCTGCATGTAATTTGAAATATACTGCGCTTATAAAACGAAATTCATCTTCATATAACTGTAAATCTGATTGATGCAGTCTGTTCTTTGTGTTATGAAGCGCTGATGGATATAGTCTATCCGTTGGGTTATGAAGCGCTGATTGATGTAGACTATCCGCTGGGTTATGAAGCGATGATTGATGCAGTCTGTTCTTTGTGTTATGCACCGCTGATGGATGCATTCTATCCGTTGGGTTATGAAGCGCTGATGGATGTAATCTATCCATTGGGTTATGAAGAGCTAATTGATGTAGTCTATCCATTGGATTGTGACGCACTGATGGATGCAGTCTATCATTTGGTTTATGAAGCGATGATGGATGCCGTCTCTACTTTGGGTTATGACGCGCTGATTGATGTAGTCTATCCGTTGGGTTATGAACCGCTGATGGATGAAGTCTATCTTTTGTGTTATGAAGCGTTGATTGATGTAGTCTAACCGTTTGGTTATGAAGCGCTGATTCATGCAGTCTATCCGTTGGGTTATGAAGCGCTGATTGATGTAGTCTATCCGTTGGGTTATGAAGCGTTGATGGATGTAGTCTCTCCGTTGGATTATGACGCACTGATGGATGCAGTCTATCATTTGGTTTATGAAGCGATGATGGATGCCGTCTCTACTTTGGGTTATGAAGCGTTGATTGGTGTAGTCTCTCCGTTGGATTATGAAGCGCTGATGGATGTAGTCTCTCCGTTGGATTATGACGCACTGATGGATGCAGTCTATCATTTGGTTTATGAAGCGATCATGGATGCCGTCTCTACTTTGGGTTATGAAGCGTTGATTGGTGTAGTCTCTCCGTTGGACTATCAAGCGCTGATGGATGTAGTCTCTCCGTTGGATTATGACGCACTGATGGATGCAGTCTATCATTTGGTTTATGAAGCGATCATGGATGCCGTCTCTACTTTGGGTTATGAAGCGTTGATTGGTGTAGTCTCTCCGTTGGACTATCAAGCGCTGATGGATGTAGTCTCTCCGTTGGATTATGACGCACTGATGGATGCAGTCTATCATTTGGTTTATGAAGCGATGATGGATGTAGTCTATCCGTTGGGCTATTAAGCGCTGATGGATGTAATCTATCCACTCGGTTATGAAGCGCTGATAAATGCAGTATATTCTTTGGGAAATGAAGCGCTGATTGATGTAGTTTATCAGTTGTGTTATGAAGCGCTGATGGATGTAGTCTATCCGTTGGGTTATGAAGCGCTAATGGACGTAGTCTATCCGTTGGGTTATCAAGCGTTGATGGATGTCGTCTATCCGTTGGGTTATGAAGTGATGATGGATGTAGTCTATCCGTTGGGTTCTGAAGCGTTCATGGATGTAGTCTATCCGTTGTGTTATGAAGCGCGGATGGATGTAGTCTATCCGTTGGGTTATGATGCGCGGATGGATGTAATCTATCCGTTGGGTTATGAAGCGCGGATGGATGTAATCTATCCGTTGTGTTATGAAGCGCTGATGGAAGTAGTCTATCCGTTGGGTTATGATGCACTGATGGATGTAGTCTATCCGTTGTGTTATTAGGCTCTGATTGATATAGTCTTTCCGTTGGGTTTTGAGGCACTGATGGATGCAGTCTATTATTTGGTTTATGAAGCGATGATGGATGCCGTCACTACTTTGGGTTATGAAGCGCTGACTGGTGTAGTCTATCCGTTGGATTATGAAGCGCTGATTGATGTAGTCTGTCATTTGGGTTATGAAGAGCTGATGGATGCAGTCTATCATTTGGGTTATGAAGAGGTGATGGATGCAATCTGTTCTTTGGTTTATGAAGCGCTGATTGATGTAGTATATACCTTCGGGAATTAAGCGCTGATTGATGTAGTTTATCCGATGTGTTCTGAAGCGCTGGTTGATGTAGTCTATCCGTTGGGTTATGAAGCGCTGATGGATGCAGTCTATCTTTTGGGTTATGAAGCGATGATGGATACCGTCTCTACTTTGGGTTATGAAGCGCTGATTGATGTGGTCTATCTGTTGGGTTGTGACGCACTGATGGATGCAGTCTATCATTTGGGTTCTGAAGAGCTGATGGATGCAGTCTGTTCTTTGGTTTATGAAGCGCTGATTGATGTAGCATATACCTTGGGGAATTAAGCGCTGATTGATGTAGTTTATCCGTTGTGTTATGAAGCGCTGATTGATGTAGTTTATCCCTTGTTTTGTGAAGCGCTGATGGAAGTATTCTATCTGTTGGGTTATGAAGCGCTGATGGACGTAGTCTATCCGTTGGCTTATGAAGCGCTGATGGATGTAGTCTATCCATTGGGTTATCAAGCGCTGATGGATGTAGTCTATCCGTTGGGTTATGAAATGATGATGGATGTAGTCTATCCGTTGTGTTATGAAGCGCGGATGGATGTAGTCTATCCGTTGGGTTATGATGCGCTGATGGATGTAGTCTATCCGTTGGGTTATGAGGTGCTGATGGATGTAGTCTATCCGTTGGGTTATGAAGCGCTGATGGATGTAGTCTATCCGTTGGGTTATGATACGCTGATGGATGTAGTCTATCCGTTGTGTTATTAAGCTCTGATTGATATAGTCTTTCCTTTGGGTTATGACGCACTGATGGATGCAGTCTATTATTTGGTTTATGAAGCGATGATGGATGCCGTCACTACTTTGGGTTATGAAGCGCTGACTGGTGTAGTCTATCCGTTGGATTATGAAGCGCTGATTGATGTAGTCTGTCATTTGGGTTATGAAGAGCTGATGGATGCGGTCTATCATTTGGGTTATGAAGAGGTGATGGATGCAATCTGTTCTTTGGTTTATGAAGCGCTGATTGATGTAGTATATACCTTCGGGAATTAAGCGCTGATTGATGTAGTTTATCCGATGTGTTCTGAAGCGCTGGTTGGTGTAGTCTATCCGTTGGGTTATGAAGCGCTGATGGATGCAGTCTATCTTTTGGGTTATGAAGCGATGATGGATACCGTCTCTACTTTGGGTTATGAAGCGCTGATTGATGTGGTCTATCTGTTGGGTTGTGACGCACTGATGGATGCAGTCTATCATTTGGGTTCTGAAGAGCTGATGGATGCAGTCTGTTCTTTGGTTTATGAAGCGCTGATTGATGTAGCATATACCTTGGGGAATTAAGCGCTGATTGATGTAGTTTATCCGTTGTGTTATGAAGCGCTGATTGATGTAGTTTATCCCTTGTTTTGTGAAGCGCTGATGGAAGTATTCTATCTGTTGGGTTATGAAGCGCTGATGGACGTAGTCTATCCGTTGGCTTATGAAGCGCTGATGGATGTAGTCTATCCATTGGGTTATCAAGCGCTGATGGATGTAGTCTATCCGTTGGGTTATGAAATGATGATGGATGTAGTCTATCCGTTGTGTTATGAAGCGCGGATGGATGTAGTCTATCCGTTGGGTTATGATGCGCTGATGGATGTAGTCTATCCGTTGGGTTATGAGGTGCTGATGGATGTAGTCTATCCGTTGGGTTATGAAGCGCTGATGGATGTAGTCTATCCGTTGGGTTATGATACGCTGATGGATGTAGTCTATCCGTTGTGTTATTAAGCTCTGATTGATATAGTCTTTCCTTTGGGTTATGACGCACTGATGGATGCAGTCTATTGTTTGGTTTATGAAGCGATGATGGATGCCGTCACTACTTTGGGTTATGAAGCGCTGATTGGTCTAGTCTATCCGTTGGATTATGAAGCGCTGATTGATGTAGTCTATCATTTGGGTTATGAAGAGCTGATGCATGCAGTCTATCATTTGGGTTATGAAGAGCTGATGGACGCAGTCTGTTCTTTGGTTTATGAAGCGCTGATTGATGTGGTATATACCTTCGGGAATTAAGCGCAGATTGATGTAGTTTATCCGATGTGTTCTGAAGCGCTGATTGATGTAGTCTATCCGTTGGGTTATGAAGCGCCGATGGATGCAGTCTATCTTTTGGTTTATGAAGCGATGATGGATACCGTCTCTACTTTGGGTTATGAAGCGCTGATTGATGTGGTCTATCTGTTGGGTTGTGACGCACTGATGGATGCAGTCTATCATTTGGGTTCTGAAGAGCTGATGGATGCAGTCTGTTCTTTGGTTTATGAAGCGCTGATTGATGCAGTATATACCTTGGGGAATTAAGCGCTGATTGATGTAGTTTATCCCTTGTGTTGTGAAGCGCTGATGGAAGTAGTCTATCTGTTGGGTTATGAAACGCTGATGGACGTAGTCTATCCGTTGTGTTATGAAGCGCTGATTGATGTAGTTTATCCCTTGTGTTGTGAAGCGCTGATGAAAGTAGTCTATCTGTTGGGTTATGAAGCGCTGATGGATGTAGTCTATCCGTTGGGTTATGAAGCGCTGATGGATGTAGTCTATCCATTGGGTTATGATGCGCTAATGGATGTTGTCTATCCGTTGGGTTATGAAGCGCTGATTGATGTGGTCTATCCGTTGGGTTATGAAGGGTTGATTGATGTAATCTATCCGTTGGGTTGTGACGCACTGATGGATGTAGTCTATCATTTGGGTTATGAAGAGCTGATGGATGCAGTCTGTTCTTTGGTTTATGAAGCGCTGATTGATGTAGTATATTCCTTGGGGAATTAAGCGCTGATTGATGTAGTTTATCCTATGTGTTCTGAAGCGCTGATGGATGTAGTCTATCCGTTGGATTATGAGGCGCTGCTTGATGTAGTTTATCCCTTGTGTTGTGAAGCGCTGATGGAAGTAGTCTATCTATTGGGTTATGAAGCGCTGATGGACGTACTCTATCCGTTGGGTTATGAAGCACTGATGGATGTAGTCAATCCATTGGGTTATGATGCGCTGATTGATGTAGTCTATCCGTTGGGTTATGAAACGCTGATGGATGTAGTATGTCCGTTGTGTTATGATGTGCTGATGGATGTAGTCTATCCGTTGGGTTATGAAGCGCTGATGGATGTAGTCTATCCGTTGGGTTATGAAACGCTGATGGATGTAGTATGTCCGTTGTGTTATGAAGTGCTGATGGATGTAGTCTATCCATTGGGTTATGATGCGCTGATGGATGTAGTCTATCCGTTGGTTTATGAAACGCTGATGGATGTAGTCAGTCCGTTGTGTTATGAAGTGCTGATGGATGTAGTCTATCCGTTCGGTTATGAAGCGCTGATTGATGCAGTATATTCCTTGGGAAATGAAGCGCTGATTGATGTATTTTATCCGTTGTGTTATGAAGCGCTGATGGATGTAGTCCATCCGTTGGGTTATGAAGCGCTGATGGACGTAGTCTATCCGTTGGGTTATGAAGAGCTGATGGATGTAGTCTATCCATTGGGTTATGAAGCGCTGATGGATGTAGTCTATCCATTGGGTTATGATGCGCTGATGGATGTAGTCTATCCGTTTGGTTATGATGCGCTGATGGATGTAGTCTATCCGTTGTGTTATGAAGCGCTGATGGATGTAGTCTATCCGTTGGGTTATGATGCGCTGATGGATGTAATCTAACCGTTGGGTTATGATGCGCTGATGGATGTAGTCTATCCGTTTGGTTATGAAGGGCTGATTGATGTGGTCTATCCGTTGGGTTATGAAGCGCTGATTGATGTAATCTATCCGTTGGGTTGTGACGCACTGATGGATGCAGTCTATCATTTGGGTTATGAAGAGCTGATGGATGCAGTCTGTTCTTTGGTTTATGAAGCGCTGATTGATGTAGTATATTCCTTGGGAATTAAGCGCTAATTGATGTCGTTTATCCGATGTGTTCTGAACCGCTGATGGATGTAGTTTATCCGTTGTTTTATGAAGCGCTGATGGATGTAGTCTATCCTTTCGGTTATGAAGCGCTAATGGATGTAGTATATCTTTTGGGTTAGGAGGCGCTGATGGATGCAGTCCATCCTTTGGGTTATGAAGCGCTGACTGATGTGGTCTATCCGTTGGGTTATGATGCGCTCATTGATGCAGTCTGTTCTTTGGTTTATAAAGCGCTGATTGATGTAGTATATCGTATGTGATATAAAGCGATGATTGATGCAGTATATTCCTTGGGAAATGAAGCGCTGATTGATGTAGTTTATCCGTTGTGTTATGAAGCGCTGATGAATGCAGTCAATCCGTTGGGTTATGAAGCGCTGATGGATGTAGTCTATCCGTTGGGTTATGAAGCGCTGATTGATGCAGTATATTCCTTGAGAAATGAAGCGCTGTTTCATGTACCTTATCCGTAGTGTTATGACGCGCTAATGGATGTAGTCTATCCATTGGGTTATGAAGCGCTGATGGACGTAGTCTATCCGTTGTGTTATGAAGCGCTGATGGATGTAGTCTATCCATTGGGTGATGATGCGCTGATTGATGTAGTCTATCCGTTGGGTTATGAAACGCTGATGGATGTAGTATGTCCGTTGTGTTATGAAGTGCTGATGGATGTAGTCTATCCGATGGGTTATGAAGTGCTGAGGAATGTAGTCTATCCGTTGGGTTATGAAGCGCTGATGGATGTAGTCAGTCCGTTGGGTTATGAGGCGCTGATGGATGTAGTCTATCCGTTGTGTTATGAAGCGCTGGTGGATGTAGTTTTTCCGTTGGGTTATGAAGCGCTGATTGATGTAGTCTCTACTTTGGGTTATGGAGCGCTGATGAATGTAGTCTATCCGTTGGGTTATGAAGCGCTGATTGAAGTAGTCTATCCTTTGGGTTATGAAGCGCTGATTGATGCAGTCTATTCATTGTGTTATGAAGCCCTGAAGGATAACTGCAAGCTTTGAAAACTAAAAAGGATTTTTTCATATTTACTTTTCAAATTAATCATGTAAATTCAGCACAACTTCCGATGCATTAGACTGGAAAAGGTCCATTAGGCATATGTATTATATACGGCTTAAAGATAATGTAGAAATATAATGTAACAAATTATCGAAGACGATCAGGTTTGTCTAGAACGTTTCTTGTGTGCTTAATTATAGCTTGAAGTACTCGAGTTAATGATTAACAAAAACATTGATTTTGCACCAGATCTACTGCAAGTGCTAGCTTAAAAAAAGAGTCCAGTTGATAACTTCAGACAAAGATCTGCCCTGGCATAATAAACCGGCATATATGGATCTCTCTGTAGTCACTAACGAATAGTTAGTAGACCGATTAACACAAAACCTCAGCTGCCGGCAAATCGGGACGTAAGGCTCTTGCATTTGGATTGGTCTTAATACCCAATGGACATGTAAGGTACATTTGAATGTAAATGACTTAATTCCTTATTCAATTACCAATTAGTCATTAAATATGATTTTCCAAAAATAATGTGTTCGAAAAAGAACAACAATCTTTATGCAAAAGATACCCGAACCTACCAATACATTTTCAAGAGAGTTGAAAAACAAATACCATGGTACACAAGAATAATTGTCCTTTAAAATATATTAAATACTTCCACCACATCAATGTTTTAAAATATAACATTGTGGTATGGTACCTGTTAAATAATTTGTGGACCTCATACTGTTTGACAAGAGAGAATGAAAGAGAGTGAGACAAATATACAGTGATATTTAACCTTTCAAGTCGGTATGTATTTTGTTGAAGAGTCCCCCAAGGACCAGTGCAGAAAATGGACCGAAGATGCCAAACGTTGACAATATACCTGTGACAAACATAACAAACATATCTATATATGATATTTTTCGCTTCATCCGTACAAGTTTGTTTAGGTTGAGTAAACTACGATTATAGTGATTGCTTACTGTTGATGGAGGAGGTGTTTAATTCTGAGACTCATTATTCGCTATTATAACATATAATACAAGCTTTGTTCCACCGCATTTTTTATTTCCCCCTTACCCACTTATTATGCGAATCTCCCAAACTCCCGCATAGTATTCTGATCAAAAGTGGAATTTTCCAAAATCACACAAGAAATCCACAAATCCATATTGCGGATATATGCATCTTCTTAGCTAAAATAACGTTTATTACTGCTCGATAACATTAATGACACCATCTCCAAATCGGTACCGTTTGTTGCTGGCACCAACGATTACGTCCGATTCTATTAGAAAAAGTGGATATGAATATATTATGATAAATAAGAAATGGATGCCAGACGTTGGTATATAGCCAACAATATTGTAATAACTTTGGAGTATGATCATTTGGTTATTGCGCACCGTTTTAAGGAATACTTAGATTTTTGTGATTACTTGTCTGATTAATAGCACTTGGTGCAATGGAAATATTCCTTAGCCCGAAATAATTAGCCAATTAATAGGTGCAAACGTCATGGAGTGAAGTGCTAGCGAGTTTCCATGATGCCATGGGTGTACTTGAATAACATAGCCCCTATTACAATCTTGTGGCATACATTGGTGGTATGACTGCCGTGGCAGTATTTGTGGCACGAAACCGGTAAATTACGCAATGGAATAAATAAGAAAGGACCTGGCAGATACCGTATGTGTCGCTTTGACGGCAAATGTTGTGATGCACTTGTACTATTGAAGTGTGACTCGAGACCATGTATTGACTGGCCTAACGTGGCGTAGTTAAATTAGTTCCACGTAATAGGGGATATTTGTATAGTTTCTACGGCGTGAGCTGCTGGCGGTACGGAAACCTGACAAAGAGAAACTATGCATATGGTATCACGGTACCAATTGTTTTTCCATATACCTCAATGCTAATGTTTTGTGAAATAAATATACTTTCTGTCCTACTTGGGCATGCATGTCACACACTGTCATATAGAACAATGCTAGATTGTCAATTTGACAATGACATAACCAGGTACTCCATTGCATTTAAGAGAGATAACTCTACTGGAACTAGACAGGGGTAAGAGTTATCTAGTCACAACAAGCACATTTTCAGCCATGTGTACCATATTTTAAAAAAATCATAAAAAATACAAAATATGATCTAGATAGAAATTAACACAAACTCACATGTTGCCAAGAGACTCAACTTGTTTTTAAGCCAAACAGAAAGTACAACTCTTACATAATGCACCAATCACAGCTAGTGTTGTTCTTTAATTCTGAATACAATGTTCCATACACCTTAAGCTCCGCCCACCTGGACTTGCGCAATTGGTACCGTTATACCTATAGCAAACCTTAATTTTTCCAATAATCTGTGAAATAGTTCGGGACTTTATAAGTAACAAATGTACTTAGTCTCACTTGTGAAAAACAATTTGATGAGGTACTAACCTATGTCTTATATGAATGTGTATAGAAATGTCACTGAGCTGTTTGAACACTTGTTTTCATACTTTTGCTTCACCATCAAAATCATCTTTTGAAATAAAATGAATTCTTTCAACTATGAGTTGTATCTTATTCATATCAGCACTTATTGAACTTCACATAGGTGATATGGGATAAATCACATTATGTCATATTATGTAATAACTAGGTCAAAGGTTAATGTACCAAATAGTATGTACCTGTCCTACTTCAAAATGTACAATTCACCTAAAAGAAAGGAATTTATATTTGTTTGGTAGGTGCAGAACTTAACATCAGAGACAGGTGGACATGACCCAGTCTTATTATAAAGTATAAGCTTTGACCACTTTACACTATCTGCAGATACAAGAGGTCACTAACCACCAGTCCTCACACAAAGGTCCACCTATCCATCCTCTTTGTAACACAAATAGTAAGCTTTCCTCCTTTGTAATGTGAATAAAATTGTTTCATTAAGCCAATCAGTCACCAAATATAATAAATCACAGCTTCTAAGTGGTTATGTTGGATTGGGGGGTGAAATTAGGGGAATAAGATACAGAAAAATGCCAAATATAAACACTAAGTATAGCACATCAAATGGAGTTAAAAACAGGAGGAAAGTGTTTATCTAAAAGGGAGAGGTAGCTTATGATAAAGGAATTAAAGGAGGCAAAATCAGCAATGCGAAAAATGAAAAGTGAAAGTTTGATGACCTTACGTTGGACAAATATATGGGGCAGGGCCCAACAGGTCCAAGGACAGCCCAAAGGCAACTGTGCTATAACATCCCTTACAGGACCCAAATTTCAAGTGAAGTTGTGTTCATTTCCATCTAATATAAAAGGGTGAATAATTTAGATAATATAGATACATATAAAGTATATTTCTTCTACATAAGAATTTAATAATAATTGGCATAAGATAGAGAGAAACTTATCTCAGATCCAAGCAGAACATACCTTATCAGTTTTTAAACTTGTAAACTTTACTGTGAGAAATTATTAAATTGCTTCTACTTACATTTGTATCAAGATTGAGGGCTAATATAATACTTCACAAATCTTCTCTTTATTTTCATAACCAGTCACTGAAAATGTGAGATTTTATTTCCTTGAAATGTTATGACTGGTGTAAGGGAGATAACTGAATGATATACATAAGGTGTGGTAACCTCGAATACATTATCCATGTAATATAGATGAGTTCATCAACAACCTGTATTAACTTCATTGCAATTAAATTATCTCAAAATACATTACTGATAAAGTGAGAACCTAACATTTAGACTCCTATATTTAGTGGAGACCTCAAGAGTCATGTAATTTTAATTTTTAAGATGACGCAGCTCTTTCATATCACATAGTTAATATTTTCTACAATGCCGGCATGTAGAGTGCAGCCTTCCATAACCATGCAGATATCATCTCATGCCAATTTGGATTCTTGCGATGGGATGCAAAGTTTCAAGAACAGTGTGGATTTGAATGGAATGAATACGCACTGTGTGACTAAAATGGTTATCATTCTGTAATGTTGGACCAAACATGGAAATTCCACAAGAGCAGCTTGACAGAAAGAAATAGGATTAATTGAAAGTCAATAGTAGATTATAATTGGGCTTATACAAGTGCCAATGGGAAATGCTGACTTAAGGAAACTGTTCTAGTTTGTTGGTATTCACTGCTACTTCAACAAAAGGGAATGCAAGAGAACTGAACTAGCTACATGAACAATTTCAAAGCAGGAGAATGTAAAAAAACAAAAAAGGACAATTAGAGCAGGACAATTCAAATCAAAGTGGGAAGGAATACCATATCCTTAATAAATTACCTAAAATTACTCATACCAGAACATCCTACATGGTACAAGTGATCTATCTACAAGTGTACTTAGAGTGTTCTCTATCCTGGTTTATGGCATGCCTTACAAGAACAAGATAGCTGTTTTTGTAGACATGATTTTTAATCTTTTGCAGGTAAAATAGCCAATATTTGGCCAAAATCAACTATATTATGTTTACATAACTTATTTTGTTGCATGCATTCCAATCTAGGAGGTAACAGCACATACATAAAGGCATCAGGTAACACAAGTCTATATATATCATAGCTATAGTTATCAAAAGTCCCCATCCAAAGCCATCTTGTGCTATTTTCTAAAGATTTCATACATTTTATTCTTAAAGAACTTTCAATATTTGACCAAAAGTGTTCAGCACACATTTGTTTTCCTACATCAAACTAGTATAATTCATAAATGCCGCCCACATGTATGCGTTTCTATGGATACCCTGTGAGGCCTTTCCTTTAGGTATCACGGTACCAATTGTTTTTCCATATACCTCAATGCTAATGTTTTGTGAAATAAATATACTTTCTGTCCTACTTGGGCATGCATGTCACACACTGTCATATAGAACAATGCTAGATTGTCAATTTGACAATGACATAACCAGGTACTCCATTGCATTTAAGAGAGATAACTCTACTGGAACTAGACAGGGGTAAGAGTTATCTAGTCACAACAAGCACATTTTCAGCCATGTGTACCATATTTTAAAAAAATCATAAAAAATACAAAATATGATCTAGATAGAAATTAACACAAACTCACATGTTGCCAAGAGACTCAACTTGTTTTTAAGCCAAACAGAAAGTACAACTCTTACATAATGCACCAATCACAGCTAGTGTTGTTCTTTAATTCTGAATACAATGTTCCATACACCTTAAGCTCCGCCCACCTGGACTTGCGCAATTGGTACCGTTATACCATATGTGCGGATGATATATATTTGGCAGGTTATGAGATCTGTGGTCTTGCGTTGATTAGAGGAAAATGTATGTCCACGTCGGGCTTTCTAATTTGCAACTAAGTTGTATAGATGTCTTTGGAAATTTGGAGTAAAGTTGTGACTTTTAGCGGAATCGCGCCAGATTTTGACACCGCTCGATCAACCGAATATGCCTGGCTTTTAACAATATTATGCCAGACGTAGGAAATAGATGCATACTATACTATGCCATACGTTGCTTACTATACTGTGTGTCTAACGTTAGAAATATATGCCTACTATACCATGCCAGACGTAGCCTACTATGCTGTGTCTAACGTTATAAATGGAAGCATACTGTACCATGCCAGACGTAGCCTACTATGCTGTGTCTATGGTAAGAAATAGATGCCTACTATACCATTTCAGACGTTGCCTACGATGCTGTGTCTAACGTTAGAATAGATGCCTACTATACCATTTCAGACGTTGCCTACTATGCTGTGTCTAACGTAAGAAATAGATGCCTACTATACCATGCCAGACGTTACCTACTATGATGTGTCTAACCTTAGTATAGACGCCTTCTATATCATGCCAGGCGTTGCCTACTATGTTATGTCTAACGTTATAATAGATGCCTACTATACCATACCAGGCATTACCTACTATGCTGTGTATAACGGTAGACATGAATACATGCAATACTATGCCTGACATTGGAAATACTTGACTATTATACAATTCCAAAGGTTCGGAATATATGCCTACTATACCATGCCAGACGTTAGAAATACGTGCCTACCATGCTATGCCAGACGTTGCCTACTATACTGTTTCTAACTCTAGAAATAGATGCCTACTATATTATGCCTGACGTCGGCAAATTATGCCAAGATACAATGGCAGACGTAGGAAACATTTGCCTACCGCACATCACCGAAGGTTGGAAACAGGTGCCCATTGTATTATATCAAACGTTGGAAATATATGTTGACTATACCAAGCCAGACGTAGGAAACAGACGCCTACTATACCAAGCTAGGCGTTGGAAATAGGTGCCTACAGTATACTATGTCTAACGTTAGAAATAGATGCCTACAATACCTTGTCAAGCTTTGGAAATTGAAGACTACTATACAGTACTAACCGATGTAAAAGCCAGCTTTAGATCTTTCGGTATTGTTGTCCACGTATATCGTCTGCAAAGCTTGTCTTGGTGCTTTGGCAGCCCCTACGATTATCAAGGCGAACCCCATGATGACGAGAAACCATATGTTACTACCAGAAGACCCAGGCGCATCATTGTCATTTCTGGACTCTGATGTGCATGTGGAACCCAGGCGTGTCGAATGTTCACTTATGTTGTAAAGTACGCATAGGTTGGTTGTCGAATTACGAGTTGAGTTGGACGTCTCAGGCTTGTCCTCAGCTGGTGCATCCGAAAGG
Organism: Sinohyriopsis cumingii; assembly: GCA_028554795.2. Lineage (NCBI taxonomy): Eukaryota > Metazoa > Mollusca > Bivalvia > Unionida > Unionidae > Sinohyriopsis > Sinohyriopsis cumingii. Next base: position 69,264,168 of record CM068834.1, on the reverse strand, counting down.
AAAAGCTTTGGTAGTGCCACAACAATAGCAAATATCCCGACAGTCAAGATAGAAGCAGCCAAAATTCTGGGAATGTGATACCTACAGTGACAAAATGGTTATCTTCTAGTGTCTTTCTCGAACTTTCTATTGCCACCCAATAAAATAGGTTTATACATAACTACAATTACGACATTTACAGTGCATATAGGATTTATTTTACTGTGTTTATTTTACTGTGGTACGCGTGCCGAGTTGACCAGAGATGTCCACAACTTTGCGGAATAAATGCAAACTTTCTCTAAACATTTAACAAACCTCAAATCGTTGCAGATAATCTTAATACGTTCGGTTCTTACCGCGTGGTTTTCGCTTGGTTCTAAGATAACTTTGATATATTTCAGGACATCCGATTCTCTCTTTGTGGTTTTCGCTTGGTTCTAAGATAACTTTGATATATTTCAGGACATCCGATTCTCTCTTTGTCCGTTATGTCTTCTCTATCTTTTATTTTTTTTTTTATTTAAAAAAGTAAATATGGCCAGAAGCCTCAAAAGGAGTATCCTGTAAACTATCAATCTGAGACTAAATCTGACCGAATTTTGAGAAATTGTAACCTGATTATGCCAGAGAATCGCTTGAGTTAGTGAATAATTATTTCTTGGGGGACAATCACGTTTTCTCCTTATACTTGAATCAAAAGTAAAACATACAAAGTTCATTCAGCCACGTTTAGAAATAATGGTTAATTGAAAATATGCACGGTCTATATAAGTAAATCTTACCAAAGATTTACAATCGAGGATTTAACATGATTAGACGCGATAGCTCAGTTGGTAAAGCGTTCGAACAGTATTCCAAGATATGAAGGTTTAATTCGCACGCAGAATAGCCAGGGTAGGCGGTCTTGATGTGCACTGTGAAAGGCGGATGGCCCCCTCCCGGCCCCTTAGCCCAGCATGATACACCCAAAATAATGTTGCCTTGAAAACCAACCAAACTCTAATATATATTTTTGTTTTAGGATGATTGTACGAATCTTTTACAATATTTATGTTCCGAAATTAATTCAGGTAGTTTCTTGAATATTAATATAATTGTAACCAAGATTATCCATAACATGGGTCACTAATGGGATACCTTTTAATGCCAGTCCAAATTAATATTCAATGGAAATAACTGATGAAAGAGAAGAAAATAAAATTAAATTGATCCTTATTACTAAAATGTAGAAGAATAAACCAAACCAAACAGCTATATAGACCTTTAAAAACATCTTTATCAGTTAAAATTCAGAATGAAATGTAAGACTGGAGGAATGGATTCACATAGATCAGTAAAAAATACCAAATAATTCCTGAAAAAATGTCGCGGCATGTTTCAGCTTGTTAGAGTAAGAAATAATAACTTATTTGGTTATTGAGTTGTGTTTCTAATAATACGTGTAGACTTCCCAATGTATATTTACCTATGAAGAAAATGAGAAGCAAACAACACTGTCGTCAAAAAGCCGACATCGTTAGCACTCAGAAGCATGCCACTTTTTGAGCTGCTCAGTCCAAAGACTTTTTCAATTGTTGTAATCTGGGACGACAGGTAAGTGCTGACGGTGTGGGACAACATAGAACCAGTCCCAAAGACGATGGAGAAACTGAGTAAACTGGTAAAGCAGTTCCTAGAGTTCGGTTCCATTTCACTGTTCTCATTTTGTTTATGTTCCAATGATTCTGCATTTGCCTCATCGCCTAGTTTGATGCTTGAAATTGAAGACAAGTCGATTTCGTTGGCTTTCTTAGGCGCTAAATGCCCAGTTGAGACTGTTTTACTTGGCATTATGTAATATCTGCAAATATATTGATTTATCATTACACTCAGAACCAATTTTTTTTCAGAACAATGTAGATTTAGCGTTGTCAGTTCTCTTTACACAATCTCACATATTTCATTACAACTTGATGCTTGATAGATATAAATGATCAAGTTAAACAACTGCATGGTGTAACTTTAATTGCTTTTTGTATCATAGTGTGAGACTGAGATTTATATGGAAACGTCAGTAATATCAAAACCATGGTTATACACACATGGTAAGGTTATACATGGAAAACTGATCTGGCAAATAAAACACTATGGAGGTAGCAAATTAATCTGACCTCAAGCTGCACGGGACACAATAAGCAATCTCAGGACACTCGGCTAATAAGTATGTCGCTCAGTATAGAAGAATGTCTTAAATGGAATTGGAAGCACTAGAAAAATAAACTTTACAACAATGCATGACGACTAGCCACATGTAATTCTTTCGAACCAGAAAACTATTTGATTATTTAAACCGTGTAAACCATCAGACTATAGATAAATGTCAGGCAAATGGTACTTTTGTTTCTATCTATGACTTTATCATAAATTCATTATGACAAGATCGTATATAAGCGAATATTTACCAATAACAAGTTGCACGGATTTATATAAAATGTGTAATGCATATGTATACGTCATTTTCAATGTAATCTATATATTTACACATTAAATATGTTTATCTGTTTAATACATATCTTGCTAATGAAATAATTCCAGATTTATGGAGCACTTGATAACGAAACCAACTGTGTGTATCTAGGTAACATACATGCCTGTAAAGTTGCTAAATGTTTGAGGAAAGTCCCCACTGCGACACGTATGTGGTGTGTGTGTGTGTGGGGGGGGGGGTAGCATATTGATACAATTGCAAAGCGACTTGACATGAAAAAATGTATATATGGTTTGTCTGAAGATAATTCAACGATATCATAAATTATATACAATAATATTACATCATGTTTACAGTTTATGTGTGTGTATGTGATTTGGATTTTTAACGTGGCTTAAACAAGTTTTCATGGGGCGGCGAGTGGCCGAGTGGTGTAAAGCGCTGTCGGTGATTCTTTCCGGGGATTTCCTGGGTTCTTCCTCCACCATTAATACTGGCCACCATGTATAGCCTATCGTGTGTTGAAAAAAGGTGTTAAACCCTACAACAACAACAACAACAACATTTTTTCAGTCATATCGCTACGGTGTCTGCAATGTGACAGTTTTTAGTGATGTCTAGCACTGGGGCATCATGCCGCAGACATGAAGTTAGATGTCCCACCCAGTCACATTATCCTGACACCAGGCCGACCAGTCCTAATACTAACCTCGTAATACTAAACGCAAAGCGAGGAAGCTGTTAGTACCATATTTGTAAGTCTTTTGTATGACTCGGCCGGGGATGGAACCCACGATCTCCCGCATCCGAGGCGGACGCTGTAACCACTAGGCCACCGGAGCGGTGTGTTTACGGTTTAACATTGGATCATCAATATTTTTGTAGTTGTTCGTACGGATTGTGTTTATTTGTCCAATATTTGGATTTTCTACACACATGTTTTAATCATAATTAACTTCTCCTTCAAGTCATACATCATTCAATACTGCATTTGTATCACCATCAAAAGTGTTGTTATAAATCCGAATTCCAAACCGTTTATTATGTTTCACAGATACAAGAACATATATATGTCTGTATGTCTATATGTTAATCTATATATCTATATTAAACTGTTTATCTTCTACATTGGTGTGCGCGTGTGTTGGTTACACACCGGTTTCTCATTTAAGCAGCATTAGAAACACACGGATATGTGTTTAAAACGAAACGACCAAAATGTCTCACACATATACATTACCCTGTCTCACATAAATTAATCGTGCTATTTGAGCTATGTGGATTTGTATTGGTCATCGTGCCAGGCGAGTAAGGCATGAGCGGCAAAGTCTCAGCGTGGATGGATACTCAATGTAAGACAACGTGTATAGTACGTGAATTGTTCTCTATTCAGGTTTCACCACCAATCGTCAACACTATACAGCACAATACACTCAAGTACATTCATTATCATCGTATCATCATTAACATAGTAAACAATACACGCAAATCAATGCATTACCATGCTTTACTATATATATATATATATATATATATATATATATATATATATATATATATATATATATATACTCTCATAATCATCATCCTCATCGTCCTGCATAATCCATACAAGTTCATGTATCTTCTATTTAGATCTCTCGTTGGATTTATCTGTCTAGTCTCTTCACTTACTCCACTTGCATCATGAAACTTTGTTCTCCATGAACCGTATATGTAAGAGTTTAAAGTTGTTTTTTCTGAGTTTATCGTGGAATAAACTGTCAGTTGCCGATTCACACAGCAAATAACGCCCAAAGGGCGTTATGTAAGCTGTGTAAGTTGGCAACTGACAGTTTATACCACGATAAGCGCAGACAAAACAACGTTAAACTCTTATAATTGAAATTTCAATTATTCGTTATGTTATTTTGTTTGCATCATTAAAAAATAGAAATCTTAAGTGAGCGTAGTAATACATGTTTGGGGTTTTCCTGTTACGTAGCTATATATAGCACTTGGGATTGTCCTGCTTGATCGTAATAAGGTCATCATAATACCAGTCCTTCAACCAATGGAAGCCAAATTTTTTTCAATTTATTTATAAACAATGTAAGAATTTTGTTTTTCTTTAATGCTTACTTCGTGTCTGCCTTCACTTGCACTGTTTATATTATGCTGTACACGTGACTCTATTTATAGAAGTGGAAAAGTAGTTCTTCTTACAGTTCATACAGAGATGATCGCAATTCATTTTGATCACGTGGTAACATTGTGACCAATGGATATATTACTTTCCTGTACCAGCTAATGCAATTGCAATTATCCAGTGTTGACCTGTGTAGACTAACGGTGACGTAAATTACGTTGCCACTCAGTTGAACTATAAATGTCGTCAAATACATTTTACTGTGTGTCATCATTTTAAATATGCAACTTTATTCGTACGTTAGAGTATGATGTGGTAACAACCTTGCTATTAGCGTTGATGACGCCTATATGGATATCAGGGCTGATGACGTTGATTTGAATATCAGGGTTGAATAAGTGGATTTGAACATTAATATCATTAAATGTCACGAAAATTAATGCGATTTCTAACGCATTTCAGTGTATCCTTCTTTAGTTGAAATTAAACTTTTCTTCTATGTTTTTGTAGCACATATAATTCTGAAAATATTAAATTGCATGTCAACGTGTAAATGAATATACACGGTCTATTGATACCGACCACACCATATGGTCCTTACTTTAAACATCACCGGCCATACTCCAACATTTTCCTATTTATGTCCGATTTGCATTACATGATTAAAAATAGTTATACTCGCAAAAAAAAATTTAAAAAATTATCAAGTGTAAAGAAGAAATGATAATTTAATTACTCGAAATAGAAGTATACAACGCTGTTACTTCCCCTTAGTTACGATTTCCCACATATAGAGGAGGCAACCAGAAATGACGTACATTTATCCCTACAAGACGAAGCACATGCTTCTTTTTGTCGAAAAATAAAACAACATAAGCTATGGATAGGGAATATTTTAGATGAAGCTAATGAAAACTAATTTACTGTTCAGCCTTATATAGGTATGCGTGCACGACGAACTAGACTGTGTCGCTTTCAAAACTGTTCCATTGTTTCAATTTATTTTGAAACATCCCGTCAATACAGGTAAAAAGAATCAATGCTGGCTTCTCTGTGTCTGCAAATTTTATTTTTAAAAAAACGATGAAAGATATTGGCCCACTTAAAGAATCCAAAGGAACCAAATTTGGCTTCGTTTTCTCGGTCGACTTCAGAAGAAAAAAATCGGCACACTAAAAGATACTAAAGTAAAGATTCCGGAGTTGGTTTGCATTGTAATAAAATAACCTATGTATTTGATATCCTGTCGGTAAGTTTAAGCAATGAGTTTATTGCTCCATGCCAGTTGTGTTTATCATCCGGGCTTCTATTTGTTTTCCATATGTAATCATAATTTATGCTTGCAGGGCAAATATTATACACAAAAATAACTTGCTTTAATAATACTTTTGTAACCCGTGCTAGCAAAAAGATTAGCAGTTGCACTCACATTGAATATATTTTAAAATAATGATTCTTTTTTTATTTGCGAGATACCGACTTATTGTTAACCTGGTTACAATACCATCTGGGTCAGTTTGCAATAAGTAACTTATCATGCGTAAATGGCAGGTGCCTTCAAGGAATCGGGTGATACTTTCGTCTCATTTGCGATTTTGTTATTAGATATAGGCGATACACACTACATCAAGGATGCATACGCAAGCCGGCATCCGCTACATATATGGTGTTCGTGGATATATATATATGTCTTTTTTTTAAATTTCGCATAATGGAAAAAGAAGGAATATATGATAACAATGCAAGGTTAATTTCTTTCATTCATTTTCAAACAAGTGGATGTTTATTAATTTATTTTGTACCGAGAGTGTGGGAGGGGGGGGGGCAAAATTAAACACAAAAGTATTTCCTTTCTAATTTGTACGGAATATAGGAGCAAATATGATTGACGATATTAACCTGTAATGACATGCTTTCAATTTACGAGCGCACACACTAGGACAACTTGAAAAACAAAAACAAACAATAAAATTAACTGGTAAGAGCTTCATATTGCAGCAACTAAATACTGACAAAATGCTCAGCATTACTCTCTCTCTCTCTCTTTCTCTCTCTCTCTCTCACCCTTTCTCTCTCTCTCTCTCTCTCTCTCTCTCTCTCTCTCTCTCTCTCATGTGTAATTTAGTATGCATTGTACGCAGCAGTGTTACACCCTGAAGCCTATAATTAAGTATATTTGTTATAATATCTCATGTACACTACCCGTAGCAAAATGTATACATATTATGTAGAATATTACCTGTGTTTTCTCTCATAAATATGTTCGTTACGTAGTATGCTTATTTTCTTTCAAAGAATATCAAAATAGTTTGTTTAAATTTAGTTTTATTTTCTTCCTAAAACATATCTTACATAGCATCTACTTTATTTGTTGAATAAAAAGAACGTATAAACTATTGTTAAGTTTGGTCGAATTGTATTTAGAGTTGGGCCGAATTGTCTTTGCGCCAAATTCATTATAATCCGGCATAAATGATACAACTTTCCCATTCCTCCCCTATTCGATCCTACAGATTACATTCACTTTTTTTTGGTAAACATGATTTTTCGGATAAAGAAAGAACGCTTTTTTCTATCATCGCTCTTTTGGTTACATCCGTATGCAACACAGTGCACGATACGATCGTACGCTGTATCACATAGACATTTACGTGGGGAAATTTAGCACTTGAATGGCTAATTTTGAATAGAAGGGATAAATGTACGTCATATCCGGTTTTGGCACCCGGAAACGACCGATTGTTTACGAAGATTGCCGAATAGATTTTTCATTTTATAAAGCGGAGTTTTAAGTCTAATTAAACATTTTTATGGTGTGCATACATAACCAATGCGTTTTGTTTATAACTTTAATGATATCACACGTTTGCACAATATAGGTGGTCGGTGACCTTTAAAGTCATTCAATATTTTCAGCAGAACTCTAAAACTGCTAAATTTAATACCACATAGTATGTGTCATTATTTATGTTATATAAGCGAATCCATTTACTGACGAGGCTTGCAACAGGTTGTGTCGTTCTTGAATTGTGTTTACTGTCAGATACTGAAGGGCTAAAAAATTAAAAATAGCTCCTCGTGGATTTTTATATTTTAACATTGTTGCAAACCTATGCGAGATTTGGAAACTAACTATTTTTTTTAAAAAAAACTGCTGGGTTTCATAGTTTTTCTTATACACGCCTTACCGATTTCTGCCTACTCGGAGTAGACGGTGTTTGTAGGGAATTGCGCGTTAAAAGGGTTAAAACATTAAGTCACTGTTTGATATTCAGATAAGAACGAATTTTGCTGGAACCCAAAATATGTATGATATCTAGATATCTTGTATGGTTCTTCAACCCTGATGTGATATGTGTTAGCCAATAAACAGTGTGGAGTAACTAAAAGAGTCATTAAATCTTATAACCGGAATTGTACAATCTAGTTTGTTATATGAAAGCCATCTAAAGCTGCATATGACTGCTGGAACAACGTGTATCGTAATTTTGTGTATTACCTTTGGCATTTTAAAACGTCTATGTTAATAGAGTCTCTCTAATTTTGACATATATAATGTCTGATATCTTGTATGTATCTCCGTTTAGTATAGTGCGATATTCTGTCCTAAAAACAGTTATAAAAAGAGTCGTAAAATATCTTACCTCACGTGTTTAATTACAGAATCATCATTAAGAATCTAGATGGCATACTTACAACAATATCGTCAAAACAGTATTGTCAAAAGGATTGAATTGTAAATCCAGCGGTAAAGACCAGTATTTCATAAACTTTTGTAGACCATAAGCAAAACCGTCTTAACCTTGTTCAGTGATTCTCCTTTCCGAGTGACTAAAATAAATGATTATGTTTAAAAGATAAAAAGCACAATATTAAATGTAAATGCTATTCAGAAGTACTGTTAAAGTAATTTGGTGTCAAAGTAATTTGGTGTCAAAGTAGGCTTGGTGTCAATCAGTTTAAACATCATATCCTCCCATCACCCCACCCACCGTGATATTTCCAACCTTGGTAAGTATGTATTGACTTTGTATAGACTGTAGGCAGATAAATGGACATCGTAGGGCTTCTATCCGTATCCAGTTGCCTTAAAAAATGTAATACGAAAATAGAAAATAATGGAGGAAAATTATCATGCTATGAAACTATTAGTACTTTGTTAATACGTGTTCTAACATACTTTTTGTACAATCTAATGGTTTTTTTATACATTGTATTTTAGGGATAAATATCACATATATTTATTCATCCAAGTCCTCTATTTGACGCGCGTACACACACAGACACACATACTTCCCCATTAAATATTTGCAGTATATACTTTCTTATACATTATATTCAACTGCAAGCGAGATAGACCCCAATCCGTCGTCACAGAGATAACCTCAAGATCAGATTCAATGTTATTTGTTCTATTAATACCCTTAACAAATTGCATAACCCAGATCGGCTGGCATATTCTACGTTGGTGATTTGCCTGTTTAGTTTGCAGTTCGATCCGCTTAAAACGCGGATACAGTGGGGATCATCCGAATGACGACCAGCTGGTTCTTATAGGCACTGTTTCTGTGCTGATTTTAATTGACAGTAAGGTCCATTTCAGGGCGTTTCCATGTCAATGATCAGTCACAAGACTAACATGATTGATAAACAAATTGATAGTTGTGACTGATCTTTGGCCTAGAGAACACAATTAAACCAAATTAAATCCAATTATAAACGAATGGCAAAAATACTTAAAAACATAATATAAGCCTCTCAAAGTCAAAATTTATTTATAATGATAATTTCTATAGAATGACTGATTATTAATTGAATCGAATAGGAACATATTAATGTGTCATACCCAGAACTCATATATAAACAAAGTGTTTATTAAATAGGGTTATCTAGCTTTTTTTATCGTTCATTCCATTCGCCTTTCTATCTGTTTGATAATGGTGTTATCTTGTAAGTCAAAGTGAAGTGTGACTTATTTTTAATAACTTATTAGATGCTTCGAGCTATAAAACATAAATAAAAGATCAATAAAAGTCTGAATTATCAAATATTATTTATAGTTCTAAACTAATTAAATCGAAACAATATTTTATTGTCACAAAACACTAAGCCATAAATATATTTGTATTCAAGCCACAAAAGTAAGCATTATTTATACGCTCATTACGGGTACCCATATTATATTATATACGATTCGGTCATAGGTAAAATAATCAGTTATTGAGTAGATGGTTTCCATTTTCATTTTCGTTTAAATTTATGTAGCTAGCATAAATTGAATTAAACAATATAAAATTACTTTTTGCAATGTCTATAAATTATGATAAGTACTTGTTTCTGTATTAATTTATTAATTATGTATGTAAAATAAAATAATATTAGGTTAACAAAATGAAATAATATATTAATAGATATATAAATAAATAAAAATAAGTAAATACATTTTTTGCTACGGTGACGTTTTGGCTTCTTGCAGTAAATAATAGTGTAGTCTTATGACCGATAATCCTGCTGAAAACAAAGGATCAGGGATTAAAGGCCAAAGTAAACCAGATTTTATAAAATTCTCCATTTTCAATATCAACTTTGACTGCGCGGCTTGAAATGACGTCGGCATTGCATAACGACGTCACCCATATTTTGTCACTTGCATATCGTAAAACTGTAAGTTATTTTAAAAAAAATGACTACATGTTGAACAAACATGGGGTAAAATGATAAAGTCACGGACAATGATTTATAACTTTGGAAAAACGTGAATGATTTACAACCTATAGTAATTCGGTTACGAAAAGATTTACCAAGTCCTGTTTAGATATACATCCTACTGAAAACTTCATTTACAATGAACACTAACCTTTTTGTAACAGCAATTTATGATCATCAGACATTTCTAAATTTAAAGAAGTTTTAAATATCCATTCAACTGTGACTTTGTAGACGAGCGGCACGGTATTGTTTCACGTAGATCATCCCTCGCTGTGCAAGCCCAGTATACTTGCACATACGCAGGTTACGTCTCGCGACTCGGTCGGTTACTATTACATACCCGTGCACAATGTAGCAGTATAATCGATATGTGGAATGTTTGCACGTGAAATTTTAAAATCATACATTGTGCAAGTTAGAATATTTACCAGCTGGTGACCCTATTTTTAAGAAATTGAATTTTTAGCTGACTTAAATATTTACAAAACATGAATATGTCGTAACATTTGTGAATCGCTAAGTTGTTTGCACGATTTGATTTAGTCTACACGAAGATTCAAAAGTCGTGAAAGTTACGGTGCCTCAGCGCTTAATGATAAATGTATTCACATTAGCAAGCATGGTGCATTTATCCATAAAAATAGAAACAAATTCAACAGTAAATCTTATCATCCCATACAATTTTTTACAGATTATATGATACTGAAAGTGTTAATCTAATGTCATGTTAACAAATCATTAAGATACATACAGCTACTTACGTGTCTACAGGACGCAATAGGTTCTCTGACTGGGAAATTCTTTGAAGAGACGAGAATTTAAAATAATATCAGTCATCAAAATTTATTACATTATATTAAAGGTTGAAGGCCAGAACGTTTTAAAATGTTCCACCTGTAAGTACATAACTAACCGTACCTGGTAGAGTCAATCACCTTGTTTCTGTCACACCCCTATCATCCGGTTACAAACATGTGCCAAAACGTCCTATATCAAGGACAAGTAACACAGATTACAGCAGCATCTACCTCTCATTTGAACATCGTGTATACTCATATCAAAGGGGAAAGTACGGCAGATGCTTTCGAAACCAAAAAGCAGGCATGTGAATCAGCCTGGTCGACCCGATTATTTGCATCATAGAACGTGACCTGAAGGCAGTTGCAAAAGACTGCCAGGAAGCGATCCAACGAGGCTGTATTCGTATCGTACAGAGGCGATACACCAAAAGACGACCGATGATAGTATGACTTTTTTTGTCGTGTGTGACCGATTCGCATATTCGATAAAATCCTTATCTAATCACAAATGATACTTAAATCACTTCATGCAACTGTTACACATTTGCCTTGCACATTATAATCTCAGGTTCGATCTGTGGAGATTTGGTTTGGCGTGCTGGTTCTTTTTCAACTCTTATTAAGAAAAGAAATCCCTATAAGCTAAAATACAGAGACGCATTAATTTCATAAACGCAGAACAAACAAGAAACTGGAAAATGCAAACAATAACAGATGTTTGTAATACTCTTTATTTATTTTTTTATTGATTTCTTAATACTTTAACTATTTTATAATTATTTTGAGGGTGGGGTGGGGAAAACTAAACTTAAATGCATCTCACACCCAAATTTCAACTTTAAAAGTATGCCAAGAATAAACTATATTGTCTCATTCGCAAACGCTAAAACCCAGCCATGCTGCATTTACGGAAAAGAATTAACCTCCGGGGAAATTGTCGGGACCGTAAAGAACATTGAGAGGGACTGCGATAGACATCCCTGAGCAGAACAACTGTGTAGATAGACTTCTATATATAAATTCAGTTTTATTTGTTTTTACACGAAACAAACACACATATTTGAATTGAGACACATATTCAAATACAAGCCTTTAATAATTTCGGCCGCCAAGTTAACGTCACTCCAAAGGCCAATAGCTTATCATAGCTAAAGGATGGAGGCGTGTGCCCACAAACAAATGGAGACAGCAAGTGCATTGATTGGGTTTACAAACCAGTGATAAATACATGAATTGTTTGTTTCCCGCTCTTCTCCATGTAAAAGCTATATCTCTTCACCGTCTCCCTCAACCACAATGTCTGGACACAACATTTGATATACCAGTCGAATGATAAAGTTTGAGCTGTAATACTAACCTATTACTCCATATGCGTATGATTACGTTCATGCATGTACTATACTCCGAAACCCGGGTATCATAATGATGATCAGTATAGACCTCCGTGACAAGTGTTTTAATAATATATGTACCTAAACAACAATGATTAGAAAAACAAATCCAGTATATATACATGGATTTATTATTGCTCTGTGTGTAAGTAGTGAACTGTCAAAACATGGTAAGTCTACTCAATACGTTTGAAACAAAATATCTCTTTTAACTGTAACGTGTAAACCCCGTTTCGTGTTTACATGCATGTCCTGAGACGTTCAACATATCAAGGCTAGTGACAAAGATTACAGAAGCACAGCCAGTATAGATCTACTCATTGTTTACTTCGTACATGAACCATAGCAAAGTTAAGGTACATTTTTAAGAATCAACTATCCTGCAGGTTGCACTACAAGAATGGCAGATACGAAAAACCAAAACATTGACTGATGTCATGATGGTCGGGATTTTTGTTGTTTGATTTATTTTTGTTTCCTTATGAGACAGTTTCGCAGACTTGGAATAAATTATATAAATAACAATTCATAGGATTCATTTATACAGTTGCAACACGTTTACTTTGCACTTTTGCGGGTCTCTGGTTCGATCCCTGGATTCAGTCAGTTTAAGGGACAATGTTTGCTTATTACTGATACATGTCTTGAATGTGTGCTTGTGCACGCTCTTCTCCATTCCAAAACCCGATCATGTCATCGTTCCTGCTGTCTATGATATCCGCTCTTAAAGAACGGTTATTAATTATTTTGTACTCATTGTAAGTTTGATATATGGTGTTTATGTTATGTATATCTATATTTTGTGTAACTCCTCATAAAAGATTTTATCTAATGTTTGTCATTTTTATTCATGGCTTAAAATGGCACTGTTTACCTTTAGATTTTGCCTACGTGAGTAGGGCCTGTTTTAGGGGTATTAAAGAAAGAACAAATGGGGTGGGATCTATAAATAAGTGCCTTCGTACGTCTTGATAGTTACTAATAATATAATTATTTGCAAACGTTTTTACGAGATTCTGTTTTTTTGCTATTGGACAGATCGGTCAGGTGATATATTAAAAGAATGAACTTAATTGTTATTGGATGTGTTAAGTAACATTAACAGGTATTTTGAGTTATTAGAAGGAGTATATGATCTGTCACGTGGGATCGTGTTGTAAAATATTTTCCAAATAGAATGTGTTTATAAGCGGAGAACTGAGCGATCAATATTCGTTTCTACTTTGAAGTCACTCTTATTTATTGTGCTCCTGTCGTAACACTAAGCCTGCAGACGGGTTTTATGTTTTATGTAGATAATTTGTGAGAGGGGAAACAAATTTTAGAATGGAATAAAAATAACTTTTGCAATAATTTATGACAGTGAATTTTTACATCGTTTTGAAACTAAATGCATTCAGAAGACAATTCAACTCTGAAAATGATATCAATTTTAGTGCTCTAAAATTTAATTTGTGATACAGTCACTAGTTACAATATTGTCAAAAATGAAATAACATCATGTGTGAGACACAAGAATCTACAGATTTCCACAATCAGTGAGTGTCTGGTAAACTCCACAGGTAATTGTAAAGAGCGGAGAAAACTTGTTAGATACATCCACATAATCACGTGATCTTTAGACACTATGAAAGAAGTTTACAATATCAGCGTTAAGTCTTTAATTAAGTAATGTAAGTATACAAATCAATGTAACCTTTGTTTGAATAGAACGTCACGCCATCGGCACATATGACTCCAAAATTGTTTGTATCAGAATAACTTTCAGATTGTATTAATTAATGAACACAAATGTCGTACCCAAAATAATTGTTTGTGTATTCCATACATTTTAAATGTGCGAGCCTTACCTGTTGCAAGAAGACGTCCAATCCATTATTGCTGATACAATGTTGCAAATATGCGCTCTCAAATATATATATATTTTTAATGGAATGTAAAATTGCACAAATGGTAAACATACATAATTGAATTATAGGTGCAGGGATAGGTCGTTTCTCTTGCTAACCACTATAAATGGTATATGTCTTAGGGCCACTGGCGCATGAGATTAAGCACAGTAAAATGAGAAATCCTTGATGACATGTACGAGTATTTCTCGGAAGAAGGCATGCCACTATTGCAGGTGACATGAATAAAAATTTGAAAGATTGCTTTAGAGATAATGCCCGTAGATAGGATAAAAATCGTGTAAATGCGATTAATAGTGACCAAAATGTACCGATATGAAACATTAGCATGCTTGTCTTCAAACCGTTCTCGACTACATTTCGAATGACACCTACATTAGTTCCAGTGTTAAACGCTGTGAAAAAGACCAGGAATGTACACTTCCTTACACATTAGGCAGCTTATGTTATGTGTATCTACAGTTTTCGTAGCTCTTTTTACGTCTATAGTATGTGTACGTATTTTTATGACTATAAATTGTAGTGAACTTTTATAAACATTACCAAATGTAGCTATTTAGTATGTAACATTATAGCATTCAATTTTAATATATTAAGAAGGTAGCTTTAGCAGGATCTATAAATAGTTATTAACGTATATGTTTACGATCATTCAAAATAATATTATTAATAATTCCTGGTGACGCGTTTGGGCAATTTCTTTTTGCTGCGATCAAGTGTGTTCGAAAAGAATTAAGTTAGTTCTCATTGGATGGGTTAGGTCATGTGAGTAGATATTGTTAATTAATTGGTTGAGTAGTAAGTAAGATATGTCACGTGGGGTATATCGATGCGTATGGTCGTAAGAGACATTTGCAGATGTACATAAGGAGATAACTGAGCAATCTGTTTACTCCTATATTGATTGATTCAAACTTTTGAGAATTATCTTTTGTGTTCTTAAACGACCAAGATAGTCACAATGCTAATCAGTAGTGGTTGTATATTAGTGGCAACAATTCTATAGTTGTTTCCTGCTCATCACCATTCCGAAAACTAGCTTACGTCACCATATCTGCTACCGATAATAGTTGTTCCGGTACTGTTACAAAATTGGAAACGTGATGTTAACCTACATTTTCATTTGCATGTGATTACCTTATGTAGGTTCTTTGTTTTCAGAATGGTGTTATCTTTCAGGCGATCAACACAGATACCTAGGTTATAGTTGTATCTTTATGATAACATACTATCCCAAATAAAGTGGATTTTGATAACCTATATACCTCCAAAGACATGTTATTGTTGTTGATTTTGGGCTTAAGGCCATTTTGCCAGCACGTGATTTACTGTGTATTGTGGTAAAGTGTATCTGGTGTAGGAAGCGCCGAGAAAAATCCTGGAAAGAGCTACCACGGGAAGTCTCCTGCAAGCTTTTTCACATATCCACAATGCCGACACAAACACTGGAACTCAAACGGACAGCGGTGAGATGTTGCTAATCTGTGAATGCGGAAGCTCTAACTACTGGGCCCCGGATTGGAGAGAGAGATAGAGAGAGAGAGAGAACGGAATGTGCTAACCTTGGTTTCTAGAGAAGAATGCTTGTTAATAGTAGACAGAAGTAATATTTAATACAAATAATAATACCGCTCCAGTGGATGCGGCAGGTCATATGTTCAATCCCCAGCCGAGTCATGTCAAAGACTTGCAAAAATTGTACTAACAGCTGCCTCGCTTGGCGCTCAGCATTAAGAGGTTAGTGTTAGGACTGGTCGGCCTAGTGTCATGATAATGTGAATGGGTGGGACATCGTGCTACATGTCTGCGGCATGATGCCCCAGTGCTAGATATCACTATAAATTGTCACACTGCAGACAACGTAGCGATATGACTAAAAAATTGTTAAAGCTACGTTGAAAATTTAAATTACACACACACACATACACACACACACGCAAATAATTCTATCATACAGGGTAGATAATTTTTAGTTCACACTCTCAGACCTGTGATCGAATCCCCGTAGAGTACGAATTAAAATTTATCGAACCTGTACGTCGGTATTATTTGTATAACTTTATAATGGCGACCCAATTTTTAAGTGTGTGTTATATAAGGGACAAACGTGGATCTTAAATTAAAATATAATGGTGTCACGTGCTGCAGCTAATGTATAATAATACAGTTAACTACGTCAAATTATACTTTTAATTCTTGATCGATATTATGCCTATTTTGGAAATGCAATTCGAGGTCATAGGTCATATATCTTCTGAAACTAAAATATAAAACAAATGAATTAATGAAATACTGCAGTTATTGCAGTGGTTTATATTAATGTATACGTAAAGGCACCTGTTTCTAAAATATTAAAATTAATGTGATCAGTTAATGTTATTGTACAATTATTCTCTGTTATCTATTATATAATATCAAACAAGAAAAGCGGATCTTTTATGGATTTATGTGTATTATTTGTGAAGAGGAATTGACATGTCACTTATATATATGTGTGTGTGTGTGTGTGTGTGTGTGTGTGTGTTTCATTTAATTTCATATTATAGACAGATATTTGCGTGCATGTATGTTAATACTTGTATAGAATGTGCAAATATAGAAGTAAACTAATGTAGAGTTATGTAAAATGAAGTAAATTAATTTGTCTCATATTTATTGAAAAGGACAATATAAAGTGGATCTTTGATACTTACATTTCGGTTTATATCTTTATTATCTGGCAAGATACAGCATCAGGTATTGGTGTATTATAATATAAAAATGTTGATGCAATCATTTAAATTTGATTGTGAATTTTTCAACTTAATTCCTGGTTTCAGTTACAAGCATTTTCTATACGTTTTCCATTTTTATTGAATTTGAACATTACATCCTAAAAGATGGTCTTGACTACAAAATATTCTCTTGTTATTTTAAGGGGAACTCAACATGCCAAAGACATGGGAGGTTCTTTTCTAGCGAACTATACTACAAACAAATGACAAAATGACCTTTCTTTTCAAGTTGGCACAGGCGAATTTATAAATTATTATTCACTTGGGTAGCATTTACGATTAAACCTAGCGCGATGTCCTTGTTTAAAAAGAAATGTGAGATATTATTAACAGACTGTGCTTTCAAAAGCTGATGATAATATAAAAGCTCTGCAATCTGAACTTGATTTATCCGGTGTGGAGATTATCTACCAAAGCATGCAGCGTCTCTAGTCCTTAATTAACGAATAAACAATGATGTCGCAATGGCCTTCAATAAACGCGAAATATCATAGGTTTCACACCGAACGTTTAGAATAACCTACGTTGACAAACTCGGGTTGTTTATAAATGTAATTTTCTACCATGTAAAACTGGTCAGTGTTCGTCATCCATAGACGGGACTCTTGTTTTGAAAAATGTAAAATTCCTCCAAAAAAAAAAGAAGCAAGGTTAATCGAAATGACCCCAAGTAATTGTTAAATTGACTAGATCATTATATAAATTTATTTCTTATATCAAATTATCGTTTCTTAATGTATGTGATCAAAAATTAAACGCCATTGTTCGTATATTATCGCTTAAGGTAAATCACATTATCTCCCTTTAGCACATTCATTTCACGAATACTGTTACGAATCAAGCTCCGTACAAGTAGCATGATGTCCCACCCAGTCACATTATCCTGACACCAGACCGACCAGTCATAACACTAGCCTCGTAATGCTGAGCGCAATGCGACGCATCTATTAGTATCATTCTTGTTAGTCTTTGGTCGGACTCCGCAGAGTTTCGAACCCACAACCTTCCGCTTATGAGGCGGAGGCTCTAACCACTAGGCCGCCGGATCGGTGTGTAATAGAAAGAAGCAAAACCGATAAATAAGTAAAATCAACAAGTTATTTATTTGTTTACAATATAGACTTAAAATGAAAGAGACACAGTCACTTCAATTCCGAAAAATCACAAATGTCCTATGACAGGTCCAAAAGCACAGAATGTTCGGACTGAATTCTGAAAACCCTGATGTAACACATTGATTCAATCTATAAATGTCTTTAAATTAGCTAGCAATAATGACAAAGTACTGCGTATAAATCAAAAGATCAGTCAAAACGCAATTCGGTAATTCCAGTAAATAATTTAAATAAATTATTACTCTTATATTATATCATAGAGAATTACTTAAAAAGGGATTAATTATGTGTTTGTCAAATCTATATTTATATACCTTTACATTAACTATATCATAATCTAACTGTAAACAGGAGTGACCTTGAGGTTTTGCTATGTAAGATATTGTTTACAATTTATAATCATGCACAACATTTCCTATATAAACATGTTCTTTACAACTTATATTCATGCACAAACTTTAAGCATGCAATATAAATTAATGTGCATAACAAATACATGTAAAGTAATACAGAAATTCGTGCATACCAACTTTCATATCCTATGTCCCTTGTTATTTTCGATTTGGCTTACATAAGTATTAACGATATAGGTGTTATCTATCTGCCTGTGTTATATTGTATGTGTACCTGTCTTTCGATGGAACATATGATACTATGACACTAAGACTTCTATTGCAATTATGTACACGTCAATAGAGGGAATGGTCGTTCGCTGTAAACTGAGAAGTATGTAATACGATTTTATAACCTTCAAAATAGATGATATTGCCTTTTTTGTATACACACATATTAATACGTTTGAGGCATGGTAAATTATTTTTTTTTTATTTTTCTTTTTCGTATTTTGTCTATTTGATATTATATGTGCCTCCTGTATGTGGCGTTGGCAGGGAAGTGGACACAATGCCCCGTTTCCCTTCACCATGAATACTTGAAGGGAAGCCACGTGAAACATTTGATTGATATTTATTTGTCTATTTCTTTTGATGCACACGCCGCTATCATATCACGGTCAGTTGATCTTTCGATTAGCCAATCTCCGTTCGGTAAAAACAAAATTTCTAACAATAAATCTCTCTAGCGAGAAATACGGCATTTATCTGATCGGTTAGGAAAGTAAATCGTTGTTGATCATGTGATAAAATAATTAAGCTTTTCTTGTCAGATCTACTTATAATACGCATATCTCATTAATATTCAAATTAAAAAATACTAATTGTTATTCGAGTGATGCTTAATATTCAAGTGATCATTGATTGCTTATTGAAGTTTCATACAATTTTCTTCAAAACCATTGACCATACTAGAACTGTTTCTGACTTTTTTTATTTGACAATGATATTATGAATTATATAAGTTTATTTTAATACTATCTATAAATATATATGCAAAGCGGACATATACACATATTATTGTTTAATGTGTAATGCAAATGAACTCTGGTGAACGGTCAATTTAAAGAATATTATGTTTTGCATTCATTTTACTATATCTTTGAAGATTTCATGCTCGTGCTCTCTAAAATTCCGCCACGACAGGAAACATCTTATTTTGAATGGAAGAGGGTAATGTGATAGTTAGAAGGTGAATATCATAGTTAGGGCAGTGAATATTGAATGGAGGACATGTTCATTTCACGCAAAACCTTAAGTTTTAGTTCGACATTTCCAAAACATTTATCGAAGCTCACTAGCTTTACGTTTTGTTCGTATGCCAGCTAAAATGTCAAACTGAAGGTTTTGCTGTAATATCGATTAATTTGATAATATGTGGCCCAGGTTTTCACTCAAACGTTTGGGCCAGATTTCTATATAAGACTTTGGGACATCACAGGCCCATGTGTTTCTAACAACTGTGGGACTCTGTAACCTTTATTTCTTGACAGGAATCTTGGGCCCAGCTGGCCCAGGTGTTCCTAAAACGCTCTTGGATCAGAACATACGTGTTAGAAGTAGGCGGTCCAGCGTTTTTCAACTATTTTAACATGACTTATTCGTTTGAGAACCCATTTAATGTCGTGGCAATAATTAACCCAGCATTTTAAACTGTAAATCACCGGCTAAACGACTAAGATCATAAACTTTCTCTCTCTCTCTCTCTCTCTGCCGTGAACATTCAAACATACATGGACATGCATTTGCGTTAAACTATTTTCTTCACTTGCATTTATAATTGTTTAGATTTTATTAGAAATGTATATTGGTTCGTCCAGGAAAGGAAAGGTTATGTGAATATTTATGTGAAGGATGATTCAAATTTAACGTTTTTCTACGAATATGGCTTCGTTCCTTATTTTGGGGATTAGTGATGTGTCAATAATAACCCTACGTTATGTATTAAATCCTCGGTTCTGAAGAAAGAATTTTTGTCAAAATTATATATAGAACGCATTATACTGCCTTTACAATTATACAAATTCCCTAATACATCAAATTTTAAATTTGTATTGCATATATTTGTCCACTGTATTAATATTACACTCCATAATTTTACCAATCAATCAAAATAATTATCTCGTAGTGATGCATCATTCTTGTTAACTCTCATTGATTTCAAGATTATATTACACAAATTAAATTTCGCTAATCTAACAAAAATGCCCTAGAGTCATTTTACGAGTTAATAAAGAAATCTAGTACTCAGTGCTTCCCTTAAGATTTTAAATTCGAAGAAAGCTGCCTGATGATAGCAGCCATCGCAGGAAACCGATTGCAATATATTGTTAATCCGATTTAATTTTGTATTAATTGGCAACAAAAAAAGCATACAATGCAAATATGCAAATGATCTGCTGCATAAAGTAACACATTAAGTTTTAATAATTGTTTAATATTTTCTTTAAACCTTTACTTACTTCAGTAATATGAAACACGGATGTGATGTAAACATATTGCAAAAGTATTTCAATTGTGACAAACGATGTAAGCACTTCTAGACCGTCATTCGGAATCACTCTACTGTGACCGATAAAATAAAGGTAAAGAAATAGAATAACATCAAAGAAACGAACATGTGGCTTAAATCAACATTTTAAAAGCCATCATTATAATATATAAGGCAAATATTGGGATCGTAAGTAACGCTAACAAATGTTCCATCTTGTTCTGACTTAAGGTCAGAAATGGGAAGCATGTGTCAGCAATATAAATAAATTAATTACATTGCCTGTTTCCAATTGTAGTCCTAATTCGTAGCAAATAACGTTATTGAATGAATTGTTGCAAGGTCTGATTAACACACCAAGAAGATATCATTTTACTATATTCTAGTCATGATTGCACGATTGCCATACAATATATATATATATATATATATATATATATATATATATATATATATATATATATATATATATATATATATATATATATATATATATATTGTATATATATAAAGTCCACGCCTCATAAAATAACTTCAGAATTATTGACTAATCTTCGTCAGTCTGTTGTTCTTCATCCTTTAATATATGTATTTCCATCTCATTGTCATCTTTAATTTTGTCTTTCCTTATGGAATATATCAATGCAAGTACCGTTGATATGAATGCAACAATTTTCAATCCGAAATCTACAGAAATCAGCCTCGTTCTCATTGCGTGACTGTCATAAAACGAGCATGCGCCCTCTTTTCCACACGTTTTATGCCATATAAGACACACCGTATCAAAGATTTTTCCGTACACCAAATGTGCTGGGAGGAATACTGGAATAGAAAAGAATCAGTATTCACCTGCTGCAATCCAAAGGCCGAAAAAATGAAAAAAATAAAGATAATTTCAAACCTCCAAGTAACATAATACAATTTATATCATAATTAATGTTTGATTTATGTAAATTAAATTATTTTCATTTGATCGTAGTAATCGCTAAACTTATTCGAAAAATTCATTTACAAATCGTAGGGTTAAGATTATGAAAATGTTATGACATACTTGCAAATCCAAAATTTAAAACAATGGTAAATTCAATTGACCAGTCAAGTATATATTTAAAGATCTATCCATTTCCAAGTTCAGCGAAATAGTGACGCATCTAAGAAAATCTTTTTCTTTCAATTTTATGTTTCGCAGACCCATTCTATATTTCAGCTGAGCGATCGGCACCAATTCAATAACTTATTATAATGCATAAATATGATTAAATCTATTTCTATCTATCTATCTATCTATCTATCTATCTATCTATCTATCTCTCTCTCTCTCTCTCTCTCTCTCTCTCTCTCTCTATATATATATATATATATATATATATATATATATATATATATATATATATATATATATATATATATATTTATATACCTAGGATGGCTTGCAGGAAAGAATGCAATCCGATAGCAAGGGACCGGTCTCGATCTGTAGCGGAGCTAGAATGTTGAAAACAGAAAATTATTACCAAGTGCCCTGTCTTAATCAGAACAGCATATTAACGATTTTGAAAATAACACTTATTCAGTGGAACGCTTGAACACTGTGTAATTTTAACACATATTCATATGAATGATGATGTTATTAATACATAATTAGTGTAGCATAAAAATCAATGTTGGTAATCAGACATAATGAATAATGTTGATATTAACATATTGCTAATCTACCTTTCGATAGGCACCAACAGGTGTCAGAATGGCATCATTCTTCATGTCTGTTAGATATTCACATAGTAGTCATGGAAACATGAATAATAACTATACGTGGCTTATACTAAATTATGTGCTAATGGAGTAAGTTTCATAATCTGAAAACAAATGTTCCTCTCTGATTTTGTTTTCTCTGTAGGTGTCAGTTTTCTTCTTCTTCGTAGTTTTGGTTTCTTATCTTCTCAGAAATATCTAGCGACAGAGTAGCCGAGTGATTACAATGAACAATTGTGATATATTGGTAACATAAACACATCAGCGTGCTGACACGTTCGCACCTTTGTACCTCATTTCATTTTGTCTAGTAAAACGAGTGTTTCTTCAAGTAATGTTTACACTTTTGTTTCTTTTTACTTTGGGAGGCAATAGCATGTATTTTGATTGATAATATACATGTCATTCGGATGACTTTGTCCGTAGGCACCTATAGTTACATGTAACAGGCATCTACCACTTCAAGATAGTCACTATGTGCTACGTTTACATCCTAAAGATTCAGAACGTGTCGCTTTCAGCAAAATTGTCCTTCTAAAACAAAATTTTGTCAGCTTCATAAAAGATCTTTAATAACCATGTCCATTTTCTTTATTTATCCTCGGTATCCTGAAAATTACCCTCTCTTCGTTGTATATTCAGTGTCTATCGCATGTGTTTCTATACAAAAGCGATGGACAGATGATGTCGCTATAATAAAAACCTTTTTTGTATTCAACATTTATGATATTTACGTTCCTTTAGGTACATTAGTTTTGCTGAAAGCGACACGTTCGAGACGTGGTTGAGCGAACAACACAAGTTGCAAATGATTTCTTTCATAGGTACAAGATGTCATATTTAGTGAAGCCTAAAGCGCATCCCACTTTGCCTGACGGTATTGTTTAATCAGACGCGAAAACAAACACAAAAAAACATACATCATGCTGTCATCTACATTATATTTAATCACGTGATAAAACCTGATGCATAGTTAAACATTTCTACCATGTCATTTATTTAAAGACGTACTAGTCAACTAGAGCTGCAAAGATTGACACTTTTGAAATATGTAACACGTACAGTAAGTAGTGCGTTATGTGTTTTTATTGTTGACGGAAGATACTTAAAGGATTATGTAGACTGTTGTATAATTTGAAATCTTTGTAGATTGAATCATTTCTGGCTGACCTGACATAGTCTAAGATATTTCACTTGCTTTTCTTTTTTGTTAATTTGAACATCCTTGATGATGATGTTCTAAACTCATCTTGTACCAAACAAATTCCAATTTTATTGCAAGAGAACCAAGCAAGGAGTTAGCAGTAAATGGGGCCACTTTAGCCTCAATGGGAATTAGCATTAAAACACCCCTGGGCCACTTTAGCCTCAATGGGAAATTTAACATTACGAAAACACCTGGGCCACTTTAGCCTCATGGGAAATTTAACATGGGAAAATTTTTTGGGCTTGTTTAGCCTCAAGGGGAATTTAACATGGGAATAAATCGTGGGCCTGTTGAGCGTCAAGGGGAATTGTACATGGGAATAGATCGTAGGCCTGTTTAGCGTCAAGGGAAATTGAACATGGTGAGTCTGTATAGCGTCAAGAGGAATTGAACATGGTGGGACTGTCTAGGGACAATGATGGTAGAGGGTCAAACACAACAGAGACAGAGACATACATACACTAGTACAAGCCTGAGATTTATATATAAAGACCTGAAATCTTGCTGGGGTGTTCAAAAATTTGCATATTTGTAATGATGCTATAAATAGCTATAATCAAGGAAATGTTCAACGACAAAATGGATGTGACTAAAAGTAACGCTAAAATGACGAAATTGTCCCAGAATTTAAAGGAAAATAAACATATCCCCGAAAAGTAAGTTACAATAGTTTAGACTAAAATGGATAAAATTAGTAACTACTTACAATATCAACTTGTGTGACGATCGTGGATAAACACCCATGTATCTATTTATTGCTATAATCAGCTAAAATTCACATGAAATCCCACTATCTATTTATACTACAACTTGTGGGTTATTCCTTTGGAAAATCCCACTATCTTTTTATAGCCTCAGCTTGAGTGACGTTCCTGTTTATGAACTCTAGTACATATGTATAGCTACAACCTATGGAAATCCCCAAGTCCATATTTATAGTCTCGAAATTTCCAGCGTCAGTGACGTCACTGTACTGAACACTAGGGGATAAATGTCAACAGTGTTGCAAGTGGCTGACCTGAATACACGCTACTGCAGGTAGGTAGGTAGAGTGTATCTGATAGGGATAAAGTGAGTTTTTATAGGGACAAACAGAGACCAATACACACACACCCACACACACACAACGTACGCGCGCAGACATACGCACACACACACACACATACACACACACACACAAACACACACACAGGGAAGAGGAAAAAACAACCCCCAAATATACTATCAACACAGAAGGGAGATAATACAAACCCCAAATAAACTATCCACACAGACGTACGCGAACGCATACAAACCCCAAATATATTATCAACACAGAAGGGAGATAATACAAACCCCAAATAAACTATCCACACAAACGTACGCGAACGCATACAAACCCCAAATATACTATCCACACAACGTCGCTAAAGCATACAAACCCCAAATATGCTATCCACACTGGGGAGGAAGAAGAAAAAAAACAACCAAATATACGATCTACACAACGTACGCGAACACACACACACACACACACACACACACACACACACAGAGGGAAGAGGAAAAAACAAACCCCAAATCTACTAACAACACAGAAGGGAGATAATACAAACCCCAAATAAACTATCCACACAAACGTACGCGAACGCACACAAATCCCAAATATACTATCAACACAGAAGGGAGATAATACAAACCCCAAATAAACTATCCACACAAACGTACGCGAACGCATACAAACCCCAAATAAACTATCCCCACAAAAATACGCGAAAGCATACAAACCCCAAATATACTATCAACACAGAGTGAAGAAGAAAACGTTTTTTGAAAGCACCTAAGCCCTCACCTGCAATGACCAACTCTGCCAAACACCTACACCCCACCCCCCACTCCCAACACTACAAAACCCATTTAACCCGTTATTTTATGGCATCAGTGTGTGATTTAGAAGACATCAAGACACAAAATGATGGATGAATATACTGACTATTGTTTACCGACTTGCATGCCTAAAGAGCGTGCGTGAAGGAAAACATCCTTCCATTTCAATTCTAACTAAAACATGATCCAGAGGGAAAGAGAGAGGTGAAAGAGCACAATTTCATAAAGTGTGAGTAAAAACAAAACACGCCATCCTTATTATACAGTGTTAAGACCAAGAGACACTTACGTTTTCTTTCTGGTCTATTCTCTTTTAGAAGGTAGTATGAAATTTCACATCAGGGCCAACGCATCGGCTCACATTGTCAATTTTTCCATTTCCATGTCTTCAATTTCTTCCTCATCTTCAGTTTCTTCTTCTTCTGAATCCCTCTTCTCTTTTTCGTCTTGTTTCTGTTTCTTCTCTTTTCTCTTAGGGCACTCTGAATCCCAGTGTCCTTTCTCCTGACAACGATATTAGGTATCTTGACTTTTGTCTCTCTTTCTTAGACGAAGCAGGTATTCTGGAGACAAATACCCATTTACCTTTGCAGATATAGCAAACTTCATCAGCACTTACACACTTTCGTATGACTCTCATCAAATCAACGACCAAAAGAGTAAGTTTTGTTGCCACTTTCGCCTGTGAATTATGCTT
This sequence comes from Sinohyriopsis cumingii, assembly GCA_028554795.2. Taxonomy (NCBI): domain Eukaryota; kingdom Metazoa; phylum Mollusca; class Bivalvia; order Unionida; family Unionidae; genus Sinohyriopsis; species Sinohyriopsis cumingii. The sequence goes on along the minus strand of CM068834.1, from coordinate 69,237,487 downwards.
TCGTATGGCTTTTAGCATATATTCGACCAGCAGGTCGATTGTGCTGACTCTTCCATCCTCTTGATCGTTTGAGACTGGAATGAATACTCTGACGCTAAGACACTCTCCCTATATACAGGGACCTGCTGCGTATGAAACCTAGTCAAATGTAATTTTGCAATAAGATGAAACAATTTCATTGAGAAAGTAAAAGGCAATGACGTGCCGCGTCGCCTCACACAAGACCTGAAGTGTTAGCTCAAATCCGTGTCAGCGATTTCGAAGACGACATAACTGAGCTTTAATCAATGCTCTCCATTTATGCCACAAAACCACGAGTCCTCATTCACGCCAAAAGAAATTTCTTTCGGTCCATAAAAAATAGTATCACATCTGAGAAACGCAAAAACGAACTTCCAGAAAACTGAGAACGACGGCTTACACCTACAGCGTGAAATGAATGAGTTCAAGTAGTGCGTAAAACTTAGTCAAATTAAATTTTTTATAGTCAAGACGAAACGATCTCTTTTCGAAGAAGAAAGCAGACACCAAGCGACAATGGCGATCCGTGTCACACAACACTTTTCAAAATGTGTATTACTAGAGGTTTGTTCTAGCGATCTGCACGGTTAAATTAAATGTTGATGTATTTTTCAGTAAGACGGACACAATTTCCATGGGATCGCCCATGGTACCATTGTTCGTGCATTAGTTTAATTTTTTTAAATATTATTTTATATAAATCGCCTATAGGATAGACCCAGTAAAGCATGGCCATTCTCGTCACTGTGTGAATAGCTAATCAAGTCAATTCGAAGTGAACGCGGTAAGAAAATAGGTATAGCCAATGAAATGGCTTACAACGGGTGATGCATTGTTTTGTTCTAGGACTGTGTGGCATAATAATCCCTACGCTCTTGCGTTGTTACCATTACAGTGCAGACAGACTGGAATGTGAACTTACAAGCCCTCTTTGTGTATTGTACCATTTCTTCTTACCACATCAAAATACTGAGCGTCACAGTATTGGTTCGCGTTTTCAAGCTGACCATTTTTTTATATCTTACTTAAACATTTTAAGATAAACACTCACACTCACATCGGTAGAGTCAGACCAGACGTGTTACAGTATTGAGGGGCATGTTATCTTTTTTTTTTTCTTTCTTCAAACTAATAAATTTGGGGTTTGTATGAAGTAAAGAACCGACAGTACAGTGAACCTCAAGGATGATGACCCAATCTGTCTGTCTATTGATGCGTGTATTTACTTAAGAAGAAATATGACCTCTAAAACACAAAGAGATACGGCAAGCATGATTAGAATGAACACAACGATGTTTTCCTTCACGCCCGTGTAATTTAGAGTTTCAATCCTCTTTCAAGACAAACTTGGTCTCCTTTTGTAGGGCTTGAAATAAAAAAATAAAAAACTGAAAAATCTTAAGCACTTTGCTATAGATAATTTCATCAACAGACTAAACAACATAAATACCGTTACAACACCAGAAAGCCTTAAATCTTCTATCAAAAAGAAATGCATCAAAAAATTAAAGATTAACCATAACTAACCAATGAAACCGAATTTAACAAAGGCAATGACATGTGAAGAAATGTCTCTCACTTTGGAAAGGTAGGCGAATGTAATATGTCATGCACCATCAACTTGAAAAAATTATAAGAGAAATCTGAATTCAATATTCATTTTTTTTAAAAATTGTTTGGTTTCTTTTTTCTTTTTTGGAACAAATCTAAGCACTAATATAGAGTTGAAAAGGGAAAACGCGCATAAAAGCTTTGATATTTCTGAAAAAATGAAGGGATATTCCTAACGTTCATAATAACCTATATATGCTTGGACTTGTCTGTGACTTATCCACAAAACAAGATGTACATATTTCTGGTCAAGCTGCAAGTGTGTGCGTGTTTTGGAAAAGGATAAAAATTGGATATACAATTTTCTCGTGACACTTATAAAGTCAAGAGTCTGTGCAAGTGTCAAAAGCCAAAGTCATATAAGTTTTGTATTTTGTACGGCTTGTAAAGATTTCTACTTTAGAAAATGTGAAGTATCACAAGTTATTATCACAAACAGAAGTGGAACATTGGGCTTGCAAGAAAGAAAATAACCCAGACAGTTGGTGTCATCAAGAGTGCTAGAGACGGTAGCCGAACGTGCTTGTTTGCTTACTTGAATTAAAGTGATTTTCGCTCCAATGGAGCATGTATCACTGGTTTAATCACGCAACGCGTGATTTTTAATTACTTCTGGGGGAAAGAAAGAGAGCCTCATCCCCCAGGCTTTTATGTACTCACAGACTACTTTTAAATTTAGCCACTCAGGTGTAGGACTAACTAGTCCTTAACAACCTGACGGAAAGGCTTTAAACATGAGTGGAATAGTCTCACCACACACTCATTTGTCTGTCCGAGCGTGGTAAAGGAGGAAAAAAGGTGCTCAGCAAGACAGCCATGGATGTTAAGTACTCCCCAAAACGCCAGCCCGTACTTATTTCAAATCAAGTCCAGTTTTTGCTAATGGACAATCAAAAGTACCAATAATGTGTTAGCCACCTGTGCAATTAGTTAAAATCTAACGAGTCTGTTAAATTTCCTACTTCCTAACATATCTGTCTAATATTGATACTTCACATTTTCTAAATTGGAAATCTTTACAAGCCGTACAAAATACAAAACTTATATGACTTTGGCTTTTGACACTTGCACAGACTCTTGACTTTATAAGTGTCACGAGAAAATTGTATATCCAATTTTTATCCTTTTCCAAAACACGCACACACTTGCAGCTTGACCAGAAATATGTACATCTTGTTTTGTGGATAAGTCACAGACAAGTCCAAGCATATATAGGTGATTATGAACGTTAGGAATATCCCCTCATTTTTTCAGAAATATCAAAGCTTTTATGCGCGTTTTCCCTTTTCAACTCTATATTAGTGCTTAGATTTGTTCCAAAAAAGAAAAAAGAAACCAAACAATTTTTAAAGAAAATGAATATTGAATTCAGATTTCTCTTATAATTTTTTCAAGTTGATGGTGCATGACAGATTACATTCGCCTACCTTTCCAAAGTGAGAGACATTTCTTCACATGTCATTGCCTTTGTTAAATTCGGTTTCATTGGTTAGTTATGGTTAATCTTTAATTTTTTGATGCATTTCTTTTTGATAGAAGATTTAAGGCTTTCTGGTGTTGTAACGGTATTTATGTTGTTTAGTCTGTTGATGAAATTATCTATAGCAAAGTGCTTAAGATTTTTCAGTTTTTTATTTTTTTATTTCAAGCCCTACAAAAGGAGACCAAGTTTGTCTTGAAAGAGGATTGAAACTCTAAATTACACGGGCGTGAAGGAAAACATCGTTGTGTTCATTCTAATCATGCTTGCCGTATCTCTTTGTGTTTTAGAGGTCATATTTCTTCTTAAGTAAATACACGCATCAATAGACAGACAGATTGGGTCATCATCCTTGAGGTTCACTGTACTGTCGGTTCTTTACTTCATACAAACCCCAAATTTATTAGTTTGAAGAAAGAAAAAAAAAGATAACATGCCCCTCAATACTGTAACACGTCTGGTCTGACTCTACCGATGTGAGTGTGAGTGTTTATCTTAAAATGTTTAAGTAAGATATAAAAAAATGGTCAGCTTGAAAACGCGAACCAATACTGTGACGCTCAGTATTTTGATGTGGTAAGAAGAAATGGTACAATACACAAAGAGGGCTTGTAAGTTCACATTCCAGTCTGTCTGCACTGTAATGGTAACAACGCAAGAGCGTAGGGATTATTATGCCACACAGTCCTAGAACAAAACAATGCATCACCCGTTGTAAGCCATTTCATTGGCTATACCTATTTTCTTACCGCGTTCACTTCGAATTGACTTGATTAGCTATTCACACAGTGACGAGAATGGCCATGCTTTACTGGGTCTATCCTATAGGCGATTTATATAAAATAATATTTAAAAAAATTAAACTAATGCACGAACAATGGTACCATGGGCGATCCCATGGAAATTGTGTCCGTCTTACTGAAAAATACATCAACATTTAATTTAACCGTGCAGATCGCTAGAACAAACCTCTAGTAATACACATTTTGAAAAGTGTTGTGTGACACGGATCGCCATTGTCGCTTGGTGTCTGCTTTCTTCTTCGAAAAGAGATCGTTTCGTCTTGACTATAAAAAATTTAATTTGACTAAGTTTTACGCACTACTTGAACTCATTCATTTCACGCTGTAGGTGTAAGCCGTCGTTCTCAGTTTTCTGGAAGTTCGTTTTTGCGTTTCTCAGATGTGATACTATTTTTTATGGACCGAAAGAAATTTCTTTTGGCGTGAATGAGGACTCGTGGTTTTGTGGCATAAATGGAGAGCATTGATTAAAGCTCAGTTATGTCGTCTTCGAAATCGCTGACACGGATTTGAGCTAACACTTCAGGTCTTGTGTGAGGCGACGCGGCACGTCATTGCCTTTTACTTTCTCAATGAAATTGTTTCATCTTATTGCAAAATTACATTTGACTAGGTTTCATACGCAGCAGGTCCCTGTATATAGGGAGAGTGTCTTAGCGTCAGAGTATTCATTCCAGTCTCAAACGATCAAGAGGATGGAAGAGTCAGCACAATCGACCTGCTGGTCGAATATATGCTAAAAGCCATACGAAAGCATAATTCACAGGCGAAAGTGGCAACAAAACTTACTCTTTTGGTCGTTGATTTGATGAGAGTCATACGAAAGTGTGTAAGTGCTGATGAAGTTTGCTATATCTGCAAAGGTAAATGGGTATTTGTCTCCAGAATACCTGCTTCGTCTAAGAAAGAGAGACAAAAGTCAAGATACCTAATATCGTTGTCAGGAGAAAGGACACTGGGATTCAGAGTGCCCTAAGAGAAAAGAGAAGAAACAGAAACAAGACGAAAAAGAGAAGAGGGATTCAGAAGAAGAAGAAACTGAAGATGAGGAAGAACTTGAAGACATGGATATGGAAAAATTGACAATGTGAGCCGATGCGTTGGCCCTGATGTGAAATTTCATACTACCTTCTAAAAGAGAATAGACCAGAAAGAAAACGTAAGTGTCTCTTGGTCTTAACACTGTATAATAAGGATGGCGTGTTTTGTTTTTACTCACACTTTATGAAATTGTGCCCTTTCACCTCTCTCTATCCCTCTGGATCATGTTTTAGTTAGAATTGAAATGGAAGGATGTTTTCCTTCACGCACGCTCTTTAGGCATGCAAGTCGGTAAACATTAGTCAGTCTATTCATCCATCATTTTGTGTCTTGATGTCTCCTAAATCACACACTGATGCCATAAAATAACGGGTTAAATGGGTTTTGTAGTGTTGGGAGTGGGGGGCGGGGTGTAGGTGTTTGGCAGAGTTGGTCATTGCAGGTGAGGGCTTAGGTGCTTTCAAAAAACGTTTTCTTCTTCACTCTGTGTTGATAGTATATTTGGGGTTTGTATGCGTTCGCGTACGTTTGTGTGGATAGATTATTTGGGGTTTGTATTTGTTCGCGTACGTTTGTGTGGATAGTTTATTTGGGGTTTGTATTATCTCCCTTCTGTGTTGATAGTATATTTGGGGTTTGTATGCGTTCGCGTAGGCTTGTGAGGATAGTTTATTTGGGGTTTGTATTATCTCCCTTCTGTCTTGATAGTATATTTGAGGTTTGTTTTTCCTCTTCCCTCTGTGTGTGCGTGTGTGTATGTGTGTGTGTGCGTGTTTTCGCGTACGTTGTGTAGATCGTATATTTGGTTGTTTTTTTCTTCTTCCTCCCGAGTGTGGATAGCATATTTGGGGTTTGTATGCGTTAGCGACGTTGTGTTGATAGTATATTTGGGGTTTGTATGCGTTCGCGTACGTTTGTGTGGATAGTTTATTTGGGGTTTGTATTATCTCCCTTCTGTGTTGATAGTTTATTTGGGTTTTTTTTTTCCTCTTCTCTCTGTGTGTGCGTGCGTGTGTGTGTGTGTATGTGTGTGTGTGTGTGTGCGTATGTCTGCGCGCGTACGTTGTGTGTGTGTGGGTGTGTGTGTATTGGTCTCTGTTTGTCCCTATAAAAACTCACTTTATCCCTATCAGATACACTCTACCTACCTACCTGCAGTAGCGTGTATTCAGGTCAGCCACTTGCAACACTGTTGACATTTATCCCCTAGTGTTCAGTACAGTGACGTCACTGACGCTGGAAATTTCGAGACTGTAAATATGGACTTGGGGATTTCCATAGGTTGTAGCTATACATATGTACTAGAGTTCATAAACAGGAACGTCACTCAAGCTGAGGCTATAAAAAGATAGTGGGATTTTCCAAAGGAATAACCCACAAGTTGTAGTATAAATAGATAGTGGGATTTCATATGAATTTTAGCTGATTATAGCTATAAATAGATATATGGGTGTTTATCCACGATCGTCACACAAGTTGATATTGTAAGTAGTTACTAATTTTATCCATTTTAGTCTAAGCCATTGTAACTTAATTTTCGGGGATATGTTTATTTTCCTTTAAATTCTGGGACAATTTCGTCATTTTAGCGTTACTTTTAGTCACATCCATTTTGTCGTTGAACATTTCCTTGATTATAGCTATTTATAGCATCATTACAAATATGCAAATTTTTGAACACCCCAGCAAGATTTCAGGTCTTGGTAATGCTTTATATATAAATCTCAGGCTTGTACTAGTGTATGTATGTATCTGTCTCTGTTGTGTTTGACCCTCTACCATCATTGTCCCTAGACAGTCCCACCATGTTCAATTCCCCTCGACGCTATATAGACTCACCATGTTCAATTTCCCTTGACGCTAAACAGGCCTACGATCTATTCCCATGTACAATTCCCCTTGACGCTCAACAGGCCCACGATTTATTCCCATGTTAAATTCCCCTTGAGGCTAAACAAGCCCCAAAATTTTTCCCATGTTAAATTTCCCTTGAGGCTAAAGTGGCCCAGGTGTTTTCGTAATGTTAAATTTCCCATTGAGGCTAAAGTGGCCCAGGGTTGTTTTTAATGCTAATTCCCATTGAGGCTAAAGTGGCCCCATTTACTACTGGAGTTCGTTATAGCTGTAATAACTATTCTCTCTCTCTCTCTCTCTCTCTCTCTCTCTCTCTCTCTCTATATCTATATATATATATATATATATATATATATATATATCTATATCTCTATCTCTCTCTCTCTATATATCTCTATATCTCTCTCTATATATATCTCTCTCTCTATATATATCTCTCTCTCTATCTCTCTCTCTCTATATATATATATCTATCTCTCTCTCTATATCTCTCTCTCTCTCTATCTCTCTCTCTCTCTCTCTATCTCTCTCTCTCTATCTCTCTCTCTATCTCTCTCTCTCTCTCTCTCTCACGTAGTAGTAAACTAAAGCACATCCTCTTCAGTGTTTCACATTAACCAATAGCACAAGTGATTCGTAAATAACAAATGTTCCAGTACACAACATTTATTTGCTTTTGCGTTAAGTCTTAAATCTCCTAATCCATGCTAAATTAAATTAGTAAGGCGTCTGCATTTTCCGCTTATTTCTGTTTTAACATCATCAGTGTCGTGAATAAATCTACACATATATTAAACTTCTGTCCACGTTAATGAGATTTTCTCTTTCACTTCCTGTTTTTTTTTATATTTAGAACAAACTAAATGGTAGCACATACATTTTATATAATACGTACCGATCAATGTTCTCTTTTGTATATATTTTAGACGCACCTATTTCATCTTGCAATATGCTTTAAATTCATTCAATGAAATTTGTCGAATTGGCTTTAAATTCATTCAATGAAATTTGTCTAATTGGATGTTAGTTACATTTCTGGTGGCCTTTTGAGAATTTATTAACAATATCTGCTCTAGTTATGCCAAGGCGAGTAATTTCCGGTTACATATCATACATCAACCTCATGGCCATACTCAACATTTCTTTATTAAAATTTCTGTAACGCTTGCAAATGGCACTTGAAAGTATCATAATCGTCTAAAGACTTTGTTGCAAGTTTTGTTTATGTCACCCTTTTAATTTATATTTCATGTTTTAGTTTATTTTTGATCGATTTCACATTTTGTCTAGCCTTAGGTAAATTATGCGCTCTTTCTGTAGTTGATTGTACAATATGTAAGATGTTGCACTTCTATGGTCAGCCATTGTTTGTATGTTAGAAAGCTTGCCAGTAGCTTCTCGTGGGTCGGTGGATCTTTCCGGGATTTTCCTGGGTTCTTCCTCCACCATTAATACAGGCAGCCATGTTTAGCCTATTGTGTGCTGAAAAATGGTGTGAAACCCTACACCACCAACAACAACAGCAACACTCATATGGATTGGACACCACTTACTTGCTGAACACGGCCGTTCTTTTGAGTAGGAAAACACTATTTATTTGCCTGAGACGTTTAGTGGTCATTCGATAAACTAAAGGCCGTGCTTGAAGGTGCATAAGTTCTTGTAGTTTTAGATTTCAAACAATCATTTACAATATATGTTGATGCAAGTGATGTAAGGGCTGGTGGCGTACTAATTATAGATTCTAGAATACAACAATGATGTAGATCATCCAATGCGATATGTCTCCAACCTTGAAATATGCACCAGAGAAATTATTTGACTACCCAGAAGGAGTGGACTCTTTAATTATATTCTTACAACACTGTGAAGTGTGCACAAATTCAGATCTTTCTCAGATTCTTGTATTCAGTGTTTAAAGGAACTGCATAATGACCATTGGGTTAAATTAGTATTTAGGGAGTATTGTGAATTGTCAGACGAGTTTTGGATAATGCCATAGTGACATATGGACTATTTTCTGATGAGGTCTGTAAAATGTCATAGTGATAAATCTAGACTGTTGTATTGTTGTCTGATGAGTTCTGGGTAATGTCAAAGTGATAAAACTGGACTGTTGTCTGATGAGTTCTGGATAATGCGATAGTGATATATCTGGACTGTTGTCTGAGGAGGTCTGTATAATGTCATAGTGATAAATCTGGACTGTTGTACTGTTGTCAGACGAGTTCTGGGAAATGCCATAGTGATATATATGGACTGTTGTTGATGAGTTCTGGATAGGGTATTGTGTCTCTTATGAACTAAATGGTATGTAACGTAAAGCATGTCCTATTGATTATTTTATACAGTAGGTAATGTTTCGTATCTCTCATGGATTGTACAGTATGTAAATTAATGCATGTCTTATACATTATGTGATACAGTTTGTAAGGTATTGCATGTATTATTGGTTACATTATAAATTAGGTAAGGTACTGTATGTAAGGTATTGTATGTCTAATTGATTATAGTATGCGGTAGGTAAGGTATTGTATGTCTAATTGATTATAGTATGATGTAGGTAAGATATTGTATGTTTAATTGATTATAGTCTGCGGTGGATAAAGTATTGTATGTCTAATTGATTATAGTATGCGGAAAGTAAGGTATTGTAAGTCTAATTGATTATAGTATGCGATAAGTAAGGTATTGTATGTCGAATTGATTATAGTATGATGTAGGTAAGATATTGTATATTTAATTGATTCTAGTATGCGGTGGATAAAGTAATGCATGTCGAATTGATTATATTATGCGGTAAGTAAGGTATTGTATGTCTAATTGATTATATTATGCGGTGGATAAAGTATTGCATGTCGAATTGACTATATTATGCGGTAAGTAAGATATTGTATGTCTAATAGATTAGAGTATGCGGTGGGTAAGGTATTGTATGTATAATTGATTATAGTATGCGGTGGGTAAGGTATTGTATGTCTAATTGATTCTAGTATGCGGTGGATAAAGTAAGGCATGTCGAATTGATTATTTTATGCGGTAAGTAAGGTATTGTATGTCTAATTAATTATATCATACAGTATGTAAGGTATTGAATTTCTAATTGATTATATTATTCATTAGGTAAGGTATTGTATGTCTTATTGATTATATTATGTGATAGGTAAGATTTAGCATTTCTTATGGATTGAACATTAGGTAAGACATCATATCTCCTTCTTATTCTGCAGTAGGTAAGGTCCCCCATCTTGTATTGTTTGTACAGTAGGTAAGGTCCCCCATCTTGTATTGTTTGTACAGTAGGTAAGGTCCCCCATCTTTTATTGTTTTTACAGTAGGTAAGGTCCCCCATCTTTTATTGTTTGTACAGTAGGTAAGGTACTGTATCGCTTAATGATTGTACAGTAATTACGGTGTTGCATTCCTTACTGTTTATAACGTTGTATCATTTATATTTTATCATAAACGTCTGCTACATATGTTTAACAAGTTGTGTTCATAATGAACTTTGCGTTCACACTAATCTTGTTTCTATGCTACCGTCTTATTATTCCATCTGTTTCTGGAATTCTGACACTATATTAAATAGCTATTAATTTTTTTATTCAGAACTGTTATTTTTGCGACACTATTTTCAGGTGTTTCATGTATTGAGCTATCAATTTGATTATAATTATTTAAATTTCTAAGCGACTATTCCACTTGTCTTCGTTTTGATCCATATTTTTCCAAAGATTCTTTTTATTTTCTCCATTTCCGTTTCCAAAGCATCTACGCCATTGTTCATCCTCTGATCGATAATGTAAAGTCCCACGTTTAGTAAATCATGCACCCAATGTTAGTATTATTTGCCTGTCGTGAATATTGGTACACAGTACTGAACATATGTCTAAATAATTGTATTTCTAGTAAAATGTTAGTCTGTTGTCAGCAATAATTTTAATTAGATCTCAGACTTTGTCATAAACTTTGTCATCATTTCCAGTACGACACTTCTGAAGAGCATTTAACATACAGTTGTTATGTCAATATATTGTTACTTTTCTAACAACAGTTAATTAGTATACATTTGACTGTGTACCCAATAGTTATTACCTGCATCGCGTGCTTGTACAGAATCAGTTGAATCGGTAATACTACTATTTCGGAAGTTTGCTATTTCTTTGACATATCTCAGACACATTATTGTACGCTTCTGCCACAGTTTTAAAGGTATGAACTCAAAGTAACCTTTACGAGATATGTATTCAAACATTATGTAAAGGTTCTACGCTCTTTAGTTTACAGGTGAAGCAACCAAGGATCTTGACATAAGAGATACAGACATACCCCGAAAATCTCACACTTATACTTCATCTGCCAACCACTGCGGTGCCTAGTGGTTAGAGCGTCCGCCTCGGATGCGGGAGGTCGTGGTTCGATCACGGCTGAGTCATGCCAAAGACTTAAAGAAATGGTAATAACAGCGGCCTCACTTGGCGCTCATTAAGAGGTTAGTGCTAGGACTGGTTGGCCTGGTGTCAGGATAATGTGACTGGGTGGGACATCATGATACAAGTCTGCCGCATGATGGCCCAGTGCTAGACACCACTTTAAAACTGCCACGCTGCAGACATAGTAGCAATATCACTCAAAAATTGTTAAAGCTAGGTTAAAAATCAAAATCACACACAAACACATACTCTGCCAATTATATTCCTTTATAGAGCGTCATAAAATCGATTAATATTGCATAAAACGATTTTAACCGGCAATCGCTGCAACAAACACGAATACATGCCATTCGACTAATCTCTGTTGTTATTGACTTGATTGAGAAAACTCTATCACTTGGAGTTTCAAGACCAATGGATTGTATTTCCTCACGGCTTGCTGTACGCATTATAAGATATATATGTTTGAAAGGTATCAAAATATACTAAAATTAATAAAGAGATATTACATTTTTTCTTCTAAAATTCCAAAAGACGTATCTAAACATATGCGATGCCATGTAGTCATGTATCAGTTCAGTGTGCCTACGTTGTAGAGTTGCCGAAATCTGAAAATTAAATGACAACATCTAACATTTATAGGAAAAGTATAGCAACTCCATCCCTTTCAAATGGTTAGTATATATGTAATTATTTATGATTTGATTCTCTTCCTTTTTTTGCAACATATTTTCTGTCGACGTTTAACAGGCAATCTTGGGTCTTGTGTGATATCTATGTTCAATGTTTTTTCTTCGGTTTTTGAAGAAATAGAACTACAGCAATTTTATATTTATTAAGCGAAGTTTGGTCCAAGTTGTAGATAGTTAAGGTTTTATTCTCGTACTACATAAATTTCTTCATTATGTTGTTGCACGAATATGGCTTTTTCTGCAAGGTAGATTTGTGTTGTCTAAAAGCTCTATTTTGTGACATTCACGGGGTTGTTTTTTTTTTTTTCGCTCAGACACCTCCTATCATGAAATAGTTTCATGCCTATGTTGAGTAACTGTGTACTTCTGTATGTTACCTCTGCTTCGTGGCAAGAGATTGAACTAATTTACAAAATGTCCAAGTGTCCTCAAAGTGTTTTCATAATCCAATAGTTGATGCTGGTCGCTAAGAAATTTCCAAATGTGGTCAGTTTTCAAAGTATCCTCTCAATGTTAGCATGCATATATAGTACATACAATCTGAGACATCTGAGATTTAGAATTGCAAAATGTCTGTTTGGTTTAATCAAATTTCTTCCGGTAGTGTATTAGTGCTGCCAAACATTATCTACTGGCTCACTCTGCCAGATTTTTCGGGAACTGATCCGACCACCTTTGAAATACATTATATTTTACCAGACTTTGGCTGGTCATAGCTCTCTCTCTCTCTCTCTCTCTCTCTCTCTCTCATAGTCACGAAAGAGTCTTGTTGAACGAGACAAGATGTATCCAGCTTTCTTCCTACGCTTCTTTTTCGCAACATAATTTGAACAGGATTCCATCTTTAGTGACACAATGGCCTTGCGTCAGAGGATCAAAACACAGCATAATATATTGCGCATCAGAATTAGTAGTTACAAACCTTCGTCCAATTCAACTATATTATTTCGTGATTCTGAGAGATCTGCGATATGACTTAGTCTAGTAGAGGTCTCTATAGATAGCTGAAGCTCTCAAAATAAGAAATGTCACAATTCTGTAAAATCGCTGATTGGTGGAAATGGCACATTTACTATAAGATTTATTCAGATAAGTTCACTTGAAACAACTTAGAAAACTTGGTATGAACATAACTAATTTTGTATAATCCAGCACAAACGTTGCATGCACAGCAATATTATCCGTTCAGCTAACATATAGCCAAATAAATAGTACACTGAATGGAAGGATAGGTCACCATCATTGAGTGTATGATGATTTTTGTATGTTTGCTTTTCTTGACGTGGTAAGTATAACGTACAAATATCGAATTGCGTTTTTGCCGTAGAAAACACTTAAAAACATTACGATCTGGCAAAAATGCAACTCAGATAGGTAACATTTGGGTTTAACGATTTGTATACACCATCGACTAGCATTGATATCTTAGGGGCAACTGACAGCCTTGATGAATAAGACCACGGTTGGTACAATTTATGCTCCTTTGGATTTCTAAGCCAGCTAACAGGCTTATCGAAAACTGGATTCTCTGATCTCCAGTCGTCGAAGACATAAACTTACCTCAAAAAGACGACCATCGTTGGGGCCATACCAACAGACCCGATTAGGGATCCAAGTGCGCTAACGATGACGTAAGGAATCAGGTAGTCACAACTCTTATCGCATATCCCTGACGTGGCCTGGCCGGTTTCGGACAGACTGCATTTAGTATAGCCCTATAATAATACAAGAAGAAAAAATCCACGCTGTCGCAATTTATTACATCAACACAGAGAAATAGTAACGTTGAGTAAGTAGTATGGCATATAATTATTCATAATTACATACATGCACAAGAGGCAGTTATGAATCAAAGGTTCAGCTTATCCATTTCGACGAGGAGTGCAGACACCTGTAGACAACTTGTACGTCAACCAGCTTATCCATTTCGACGAGGAGTGCAGACACCTGTAGACAACTTGTACGTCAACCAGCTTATCCATTTCGACGAGGAGTACAGACACCTGTAGACAACTTGTACGTCAACCAGCGAGCACCTTAGACAATTCATCTCCAAACCCACACTAATTTAATAACAATAAAAGGGAAGTATTGGATCAGACCATCATCCATCTCCTCAAACCCTTAATTTATTACGGCATGAGGTCATTAAGATTCTCACTTAAAATGAACGAAGAAGAGAATATATTATTGTAATTCCACATAGATTTTCTTGTTGACAGTTTCTTGGATGCGAAAAATATGTTATTTTCGAGTCGCTATTACTTAGGCACGTGTGCAAATGGATGACATCTGGATTTAGTGTTTCTTTCCTGATTGGATCCATAATTTGTATCTGGTGTTTCATCTCTACTGATATTCCCCTTATTACCTTATGATTAACTATGGTTCGTCTATCCGTGTGACGTTTAGTCAGGTCTGCTAACAATTTAATGGGAAGTCTTAACTCCAGACAAAAATTCCAGTTCTGGAATCGGTAATGTTTTAAAGCAAATTCAACCTGGCAACAAAATTGCATTTTTACAGACGCATTTCGTTTAATGTTCGTAATAACTCAACATTTGCATGTCTTTTCTTTAATACCTCTAACGGTCGCATAATTAAACATGATGCCGTCACAGTCCCTGAAAGAAGGGAACTGCCAGAAGATGCAAAGGATGCCTAATGACTTAATTGGCCACGAGAATAGTTGCTGGTCTTGATTAAGATATATACACAATGTCTTCCTTGTTGAAAATGAAAAGGTAATACAGATATGAACTCTGCATGTACGTTTTTGTTTAATTGTAGACAAGTTCAGACATAGTAAATGTATATATCAATAAAAAATGTATATATCAATAAATACCACGCAGTTACACACACACATACATACACTCACATTTCTTAGACTATCCTCTTAACGTCAGAGGTCCTCCTACTATTGCTGTGTAAACATGGAGTTTTCCTCCTAATGTAGATATGGTGTACACATACATACACACACATACACACATTCCTGTATTTGGTGGATATCGAGGACTCGCGTATGGAACCGCGTACCGAGGACATTTGTTCTGGTGATGTTAGAACGAAAAGAAATACAGTTTGAGGCAGTAAATTAATAGCAAATGGTGATGTATCAAAGTATTATCACTTCTAAGGAATATGAAATTTACCAATGCAATAAAAGACGCACACGTTTACACAACTATTATGTATAATCCAACGCACACCATTTGACAAAATCACGGAGACCGTGGACATTGGTACATTATGACCAACGAGGATATGTTTCCATATCTAGTCCAGTCATAACAATCAATACGATCGCTCAGGTGGCCTAGTGGTTAGAGCGTCCGCCGCAGATGCAAGATGTTGCGGGTTCGAACCTAGGCCGAGTCATAAAAAACCTATAAAAATGGCACAATCAGCTGCTTCGCTAGGCCCTTAGCATTACGATGTTAGTGTTAGGACTAGTCGGCCTTGTGTCCGAATAATGTGACTGCGTGGGGTATCATGCTACATGTCTGCGGTGTGTTGCCCCATTGCTCGACATCACTATAAACTGCCACACTGCAGACATCGTAGCGATATGACTGAACGATTGTTAAAGCTAAGTTAAAATCAAATCCAAATCACATACTAGTATTAAGTAACTGTAACCTCCATGAGGGACTCGTGCACAACGATTACTTAGAGTAATTACATTATTCTTTGAATATATATATATATATATATATATATATATATATATATATATATATATATATATATATATATATATATTGTTGTTGTTATTGACTGACTGGTCAATGTATTGATTGACTGATTGTCATGCGATTAGACTATAGTACGATATAACACGCTTCGGACTAAACCAACGCATTGGAGATCATGTTGTAGTAAATTTGGAGTATGCCCATTTTGTTATAGAATCCGTTTTAAGGAATTCTTAGATTTGTGTGATTACTTGCTTGATTATGGAACTCGGTGAAAAGGAAATATCCCTTAGCCCGAAATAATTAGCCAATGAGAAGGAGCAAACGTCGCAGAGAAGTGTGAGTTTCCATGATACCATGGTTGACTTTTAGTGAATTCAGGTCAAAGTCGCATGAGTGTCCCTGGAGTAATATAGTCCTTATTTAAAATTAATGGTGTTCATTGGTGGCGTGACTTCAGTGGCAGTATTTACGCTGGAAGCCGGTAAATTACACAAAGGAATAAACAAAAAGGGACTCAGCAGATACCGTTTATGTCGCCATAGTGGAACATGTGAAACACTTTAACTGGCGAAATGTGCCTTGAAACCATGAATTGACTGGCCTACGGTGGCGCGGTAAAAAATAGTTCACTGTGTTTAGCAATAGCTGTAAAGTTTATACGGTGTGAACTGCTGACGGTTCGGAAAGTTGATGAAAAGAAACCATGCAACTGTACGGTTAATAGATATTTAGCAAATTTTGAGATATGTGGTTTTGCATTGATTATCGAAAATTATTTGTATAGAATGGACACGTCGGTCTTTCCGATTTACAACTGAAATTGTATGGAAGTCTTTGGAAATTTGGGGTAAACATGATTTCTAGCGTAATCGCGCCAGTGTTTGACACCGATTGCTCAGGCAAATACCCCTGGCTTGTAGCAAATACTATTTCGCTGGACTTAAGCATTTATGGAAGGAAACTCGCCTCATCGGTAATGACTATTTGCCTTTTGACTAAATAGAGTAGTATCTTCGTTGCATAATACAGATACCAATCTTCTCTCCTCTCTCTCTCTCTCTCTCTCTCTCGGACATGTGCAGATGTAATGTTAAAAATAAGAACTAATGTTTGTGTTACCCATATTGTGTATTTCACAGAAACATTGAAGAGGTCTCTATAAACATTGTATTGTTCAAATCACTTTGGCTGAATAAATCGATGATGCATACAACACTATTTCTGTTGTAATCGGTATAGTATTTTATCTCAACCTCAAGACAAAGAATAATGATAGACTAAAACAACGATACCAACATCAACAACAACTTATCCTTTTTAACTGAATTGAAACCTACTAAATAGCTATAAAGTTCAGTAATTGCAGAAGCGATGAACAGAGATTTATGATAGTACATGTGTGTATAGAGTTAGTGGACGGGGATATTTTTCTAATACCTTTTTACAAACAGTTTATGCTGGTTTTTTTTTTTGGTTTCTTTCTTTTTGTTTTGGAGCCATGAATGAACAATAATATAATAGAATGGTACAACACTCACTTAGTTTCCCTTCCAAATCACTTAATTTATACATTTGCTAATTCAAGGTACCATGTCAAGGTGATTTGTATCGCTGGTTGGAAATTTTAAACAGTTTTATTTTTGTTCACGCGTCGCCTTCTGTATAAAACACTGAAAAAAAGACTAAATGTGTAAGAATATTACAGTATAATGCAACTCTAAATATATATTCATTTAAGTTAGAAATTCAAGTTGGTCCAGTAGAACATCCTGCGCATTTTCCTATTCTTAAAAACCTTTGTAAATTTGGGGAAGCAATATAGATCTACGCCTTGTTTTTACATTTTGTGTGTTGTTTTAATAAGACTTCGTTTGCAATAGAACTATCGACACAAATATAATTCATGATATGTTACGCAAAGTCATGAAATCACCAGCTGAAGTACATATATACATGTAAAAGAAAATTGAATGCATTCAATAGTTTATGAGTGCTTGCAATTGTAGTTGCAGGTCCTAAGAGCGCGATAATGTACAACGTATGCTGTAATTAACTGTTTCATTTTGGGACTATCATCTTGACGATAAATGTTTGACCTCTGTATAATATATTTATCTTTCTATATATATTTATTGAAGTTATATGCATGTAACTTGCAAATTCGGTTAGTGATAAGTCGATCTCACCTTAACTAGATTTGTCACGTCTTTTCTCACATGTTTGAATACTAAGTAGGCAAATGATGAAATAAGGAAGGATATAGCTCATTTAATAATCAAAAAATAAATTTTGCGTATCAAGTATGTCTTTTCAATATCTTTACGTGTGTAAAATCTCGCCACAAACAGGACGTTTCAACTTTACAGATGGGTCGGATAATTAGGCAATTTAGGCAAACTCTACAACGAATTCACGCGTATTTCCAATAACATTTTGATGAACCTCTTTCGTACATGTCGTAGATTTATTTGCCTGTATTGGACGTGTATGGTATGAACGTACAGTGAGTTTCCCAACAATTTTGTATCACATGCATGATCTATTAACAATAATGAAAAACAGGGACTGTTATATGCACCAGCTTATCTTCTTATAGTTCAGCTAAGTAGATGGTATATGATGCTTGGATCTAAATGGAGATATATTTTCGCAACGTATAATTTGATTGTGGGGATCTCTTAAGAAGTGTTCCACATGGCAATCGAGGACATGGTTTTGGGCGCGTCTATCGCCAGTTTTGGAAGAAAGATACACTCCAAAATAGCGAACAAGTACCAAACGTGTTAACGGGGACCTTTCTAGAAATCATGATTTTACGTTACGTTTATTCTAGACTAAAATAGTTAGGAGAAGCAAGATTTTACCATTTTTCCAACTGATGATGTCCTCGGTTGGAGGCGTGTCCTCGGTGCGTTGGTGTGTAATATAATGAATGTCCTCAGTTTACACCAAAGACAAACGCACGCACACACACACAGACACACATAGACACACATACACGCACCAACACCTTCAGATTACAGCATCGGAAATACTTCATCAATAAAAAGATCTACCAAAATTAATTTTTAGAGGGGTCAGTTGTGAACATTTCATATAGATCTTTACAATCGCTAAGTAAGGGTCCATATAAATTTAGCCAAATTTCATCTGACCGTATATTTTAAAACTCATTGTGTATACTCACTGAACAAAGTATATAACTGAGTTCATTGCCACAAGCACTTGAATATTTGTCTACCCATTTTTTAATGAGTATGCGTGCTTCTGTGTTTGAAAGAAAGGGGAATACAGACCATTGCATAATGGAAAGAAGCAAATCGCCCTTAAATCTTCTGCAGTGTTCGTTACAGATCATAGTAAACTTTCTTACCCCGCCACCTTTTTCTACACAACCAGCATGACACGGCGAGAAGTAGGTCTTACTGCCATCTAAGCACACAGGGAGGTAATTCACATTGGAGCAGTCGCAAGGAAAGGAGTTGTTTCCGCCTCTTAACAGATTAAAGAACAGAAACTTTCAAAATCTTAGAATCCAGATTTCTACATCTAGTGTTATCTCCAGTAAGTATGTATACTACTAACTTGTTATCAATAACTTGTATTGTTTGTGTATGTCTGTGTTTGTAATGATGTTTATTTTGTTTAAATTTCAGAATATTAAACGCACCCAAATATAAAAAATATTTGTCAGCATCACAAAAAGAAAATTATATCAGCTTGGTTCAAACTAAATCCCACAAAATATGAACCAAAAAACTTTCACGTACAATTCATCTATCATGTTTATATATGTATCCAAGTATAAAGAATCGTTTAGAAAGACAAAACGGTTAATTGAAACTAGAAGAGAATTTATTTCATGCTGGTTCTAACTAGCCAGACCTTAGCAAGGATCCTAATGGAAAATACTGACCATTTAAATTTTGTTTAGACAATCGGGAGCATCATTTTTTATTTCTTCTGTATTTTTAAGAAATGGTTGAAAAAAATGTGAGGTAACATTAACGCTGCAAAATATTTTTTCTTCAAATTTTCTTTTAAGTGCACAGGAATGCAAAGACTTGTTAAGATTTCGCTCTAACATCAATTCCCCAAAATAGTACGCGTCCTTTGAATAATCGTAGTGTTTATTTTCGTTTTGTTTTTCCTTTTGCTACGTTTGATTAAAAGTAATGATTTTACCTTGAAGTGTCCATCCCGTACATATGTGAATGGTCACAACCCAATAGATAGTTGAATGCCGTCAAGCACGTGTAGGTGAGTCTAGTGAAAAGGAGCAGTTTTAAACATCCGGTTCGATCAAGGCGCATGCGTCTACTGATTAATCCACCTGCCATTATGCCAATAGAAGTCGTGACAAGTTTCTCAGCTCCTGAAAAAATTGAAGATAAATGATAAGATTGTTTAGAAAAAATGATTGCTTCAAATTTAATGAACTTTGTTGCTCTCTTATTAAAATCTTCCTTATATTGATCTTTAATGCCGATCAGCTTGAATGTTGTATAAATTTATATTGCTGTCGATATTACTATTGTCATGTATACATTTATATTGCTGTCTATATTACTATTGCATGTATACATTTATATTGCTGTCGATATTAATATTGTCATGCATACATTTATATTGATGTCTATATTAATATTGTTATGTATACATTTATATTGGTGTCTATATTACTATTGTCAGGTATACATTTATATTGCTGTCGATATTATTATTGTCATGTATACATTTATATTGCTGTCTATATTACTATTGTCATGTATACATTTATATTGCTGTCGATATTACTATTGTCATGTATACATTTATATTGCTGTCGATATTAATATTGTCATGTATACATTTATATTGCTGTCGATGTTACTATTGTCATGTATACATTTATATTGCTGTCTATATTACTATTGGCATGTATACATTTATATTGCCGTTGATATTACTATTGTCATGTATACATTTATATTGCTGTCCATATTAATATTGTCATGTATACATTCATATTGCTGTCCATATTGCTATTGTCATGCATATATTTATATTGCTGCCCATATTACTATTGTCATGCATACATTTATATTGCTGTCGATATTGCTATTGTCATGTATACATTTATATTGCTGTCGATATTGCTATTGTCATGTATACATTTATATTGCTGTCGATATTACTCTTGTCATGTATACATTTATATTGCTGTCGATGTTACTATTGTCATGTATACATTTATATTGCTGTCTATATTACTATTGGCATGTATACATTTATATTGCTGTTGATATTACTATTGTCATGTATACATTTATACTGCTGTCCATATTAATATTGTCATGCATACATTTATATTGCTGTCCATATTGTTATTGTCATGTATATATTTATATTGCTGCCCATATTACTATTGTCATGCATATATTTATATTGCTGTCGATATTGCTATTGTCATGTATACATTTATATTGCTGTCGATATTACTCTTGTCATGTATACATTGATATTGCTGTCGATATTACTATTGTCATGTCTATATTTATATTGCTGTCGATATTACTATTGTCATTGTCGGAGTTACAGTCTTCCTATCTTATTTACTTAAAAGAAGAAGAAAAACCCTCGATAACAAAGAAACTAAATTTTTATTTTATTGTAAAACAATTAAAGAAAATTGTTGTGTTTGAAAAGAAGATATATGTCTAATTTCACTTGTTTTATTTTTCCCAAAGATATGAATTAGGTATTGAAACCGTTGAAGACTGGTAATAATTCGTTTGATCTTTCAACTGACTGGCATGAGCTTGCAGCCACTTTATTCACGTGATATTTTTAAAGCATGGTTTATTATTTAGGAACATTGATTATTATCTTAAAACATTGATTGCTACTATCAAGCATTGATTATTACTCTAAATCATCGTCTTTTACTTTAAACAAAAATATTATTACCCCATCGATTGTTCTTCCAAAACATCGAGTATCACCTTAAAATATCAACTATTACTCTACATACGTCTTCTGATTGATCACGATAACCTTAGAAAACCACAAACAATATCTTTGAACGTACATATGATCAGAGAAGAGAAACAGGATTAAACAATACTCTGCTGTGCAAACTCTCTCTCTCTCTCTCTCTCTCTCTCTCTCTCACGCTCGCTCGCTCTCGGTCTCTTCTTAATCTATTATTTAAACCAAATAAGTTTAACGTAAAAGAAGCAATTTTCTTAAGTATTCAATGTACCCTATGCATAAGTAACTGTATTTTTCATTAGTTTTTACTTTTATGAGATTGTTCCATAATATATATTTACCTAAAATCATATCCGCTTTCCAGGTAGGGAGGAAGAATTGAGTCTCCATGTATTTTGGACCAAACGAACCCAAAGCCATCGAACCAAACATGGTGGTGATAGAATGTATACAACTTAGGCTATATACTGGGTCCTTTAGTACACGCAGAATGCTGTGAGGAAGGTCTATAAATAAATTAATATCACGTGATACAAACAAAGATTATATATATATATATATATTGCATAAGAAGGAACACGAGCAAAACGGTTCCGATGTTTGCGACTTTCTGTTGAGCTGCGTGTCTTAGACAACGTGCCCTCCATTGCAGCATCATCTAGAAATTGCAATGTGAACTGACCTATTTTATTTTAAAAACTACGAATAGTATGACACTGAATATTGATATGGCCGAGAGATTTTTAAATATCAATATGGCCTAGAAATTGTTAAATATCTATATGACCTAGAGAACGTAAGGTTATTTTGCTCTTAAAAAAGTGGCTCAAAATTTTTATATAGAGCTTAGACATATTTAAATATTGATTTCAAAGCCCAGTTCCAAAATATCATTGCGTGCAAGAGACATTATGACAAATTTGATGTGAAAAAAAAGTACGTGTTGTTTTGCAATAATCTCGAATGTAAATATTAGATTTTAATTCTTTCTTTTTTTTTTTTTGTTTTTAAATGACCTCTCGCCCTCCCGGATACTAAAATTTCTTGGATTCATTTTATTTTATAAAATATTATCTTACTTAATTGCAAGTTTAAAATCACGATTTATGATTGTACAGTATATTTGGAATTGTATGTTTATTTTATTAATTAACGTCATCTTTTTTATTTATACAGAAAGATGCTTTTCTTGCAGCATTTAAATATTTGACTTCCTAAAACAATGTCTGGATATGTTTCACATGGCAGGAAGAAACAAGTTAGTAGTAGAAATAGTGTATGTATGTATGTATGTGTGTATGTGTGTGTGTGTGTGCGTGCGTGCGTGCGTGCATGCATGCATATATGTATGTATGTATATGTATGTATGTATGTATGTATGTGTGTGTGTGTGTGTGTGTATGTATGTATGTATGTATGTGTCTATGTATGTATGTATGTATGTATGTATGTATGTATGTATGTATGTATGTATGTATGTATGTATGTAGCGACAAGTAACAAATTATTACAGAGAGACAGCGATTCTCTATGTGCCCTCATTGTATAACAAAGCTATGTTATTTGCTCCACGGAAATTCTCAAGTTGTGTCAATTTTAAATTGAACAAACTTAAAGTACCCAAGTGCATAACGGCAAAGGTTACATAAAAGGAATGATTTTGGCCCAGAAGCGATTGACGCGGTCAATTCGTGTCAAAAGGACTACTCCAGGAAAACAAACTTTGCTGATTTAGGATTACATATCTGATAATATGCACACACAAATCAATATAAGAATTGTGTATATATTATTAATTCAAAATCATATTTTATCCCAGGAAATTTTGTAGCACATCAGTGTAGGAGGCAGATGTACATGTGAGCCGATTATGATTACCGTTGGAATGTTCAATTCAGCATCTTTTCAATCACGCCCAACATGTGGGCCAACATTAAGACTGGTATTCAAACTGGACCAAAAGTCTACAAGGAAATGAAACTTTTAATACAGTTACCTCTTAAATTCTGACAGAATGACTGGTATTGCTTTTCCGGATCTTTTTCTTGACGTTCGGAAGGCAAGCCTCTCCCCCGAGGAAAGCAGAAAAGGAACACGGAGCTTACTATACAGCCTCCTCCAAACACAAGGAATCCCAGCCACCAAGCCCCGACCCAGCGGGGATCAGTTGGCGTCAAGGACGTTTCTGCGATCAGTCAATCAAAATGAAATTTTAAAAAAATCAATCAATCAATTAAACTGTCTGGCTATATATTTTTAACAGTCAGAAATATACATTGTTTGTCAATCGAAATTGATCATTATCTGATATAAATTCGTCTGATAGATTTAACACTGTATTATGCAAGGGGGGGGGGGGAGACTGATAAATCTAAGACGCGTTATGCAAAGGAGACTGATAAATCTTAGATGCGTTATGCAACGGAGACTGATAAATCTTAGACGCGTTATGCAACGGAGACTGATAAATCTTAGATGCGTTATGCAACGGAGACTGATAAATATAAGATGCATAAACTAACGATGATATGACTTTGTTTCACAGTATTTGCTTTTAAAATTAATCACATACAAATTGTATGGGTGCATTATATGGGAAACAAAAAATTAACCTGAGGCATTAACAATGAAAAAAAAAAAACGAGTTAATGAATGACAGCTACCATGCTTCTGCATCCGATGTACCGTATATGCTCGCTTATAAATATATTCCAACTGAAACCTTCACAGACCCTGATCAGCTGTAGCAAAGAGAGCATGTAAATCTGGAGCTCTGTAGCTTGTTACGAATAATTCGTGCAAACAGCAACAAAGACCCTGATAAATGCCATTAACAAATCACTACTTTCATACGCTTTGCTAAACATGTATTAGAAACAATCAATATGCAAAAGCACCCCACCAACCAAGAAACATTGGCATAATAAGGAATTGTCATTGTCCTTTAAAATCTACTACATACCTCCATTAGCTCTGATTATTATACCTCGTCCATGCACAAAACACCAAAATTGATGTAACAGTGCCGGTTGAAATAGGTATCTGTACGTAGCAGATACACCCTCATGTGGACCTCTATGAGTCAGTGTTTAAAGACAAGGCAATGGGTGACATTTACGCGTGGTGCCGAGTTTAATCTCCGTAGAGTATGAATTAAAATTATCTAACCTGCATGCCAATGCTATTTATTCTTATTTATACATATTATGATAGTATTATTAAGTGTTCTGTAGAATCCAGAAAAAGCTCTTTTTCGTCCTGCTTGATGTACATAATATACACTATATATATATATATATATATATATATATATATAGAGAGAGAGAGAGAGAGAGAGAGAGAGAGAGAGAGAGAGAGAGGCTGGAGGCAGACAAACAGATAGACACAGTGACTTAACCTTTCAAGTTAGTTGGCATTTTGTTGAAGTATCCACCAAGAACCAATGCAAAGAATGGACCGAAGATGCCGAACGATGACAAAATAGCTGTAAGGTAAATAATAATTATATATATATATATATATATATATATATATATATACCACATACATAAAAACAACATGGCTTTTAAAGTGTTGGTATAATGCTTTTGCTATATCAAATTGTGCTTTCTGTTTCCCCCTCCTCTCTGATACATAACGGACAAGCTACGCAGAAATGTGGAGTCAGAGAGAAAAAGAATTTTGGCTAGATTAAAACTTTGATATGGAAATTACACCGAGTAACCTGCAAGAATATGGTTCGTCTTAACGATACGTGTGCACTTTCCATTAGATTTGTCTACAATGTTTATCAATGATACAAAGTTCCAAACCGTGTCGACATTATACGGTAAATTTCTCTAGTGCGTGGTACATATGCTGTGATGTATTTAATGTTTTGTTGTTGTTGTTTCTTAAACATAGTATAATGTTCAAAAATCGATTATTATTAATTAAATATGAAAATGTCCAAATCTCTCTCTCTCTCTCTCTCTCTCTCTCTCTCTCTCTCTTAACCATCGTAGCAAGATAAGGGCTCAAATCTATGAAAAGACGTACGTAGAGGATTTTCATTTGTGTCATCTCATGATGTTTCTGGACTTAGGAATGTTGGTAAAAGTTAAGTCAAACCGACCAAAGAATGAGAGAGAGAGAGACCGGGCGGGGGAGCGGGGGAGGATGGGAGGGGAGAGATTATGGTCGGAGGTACTATTACAAAAGCAGAATAATGACTTAGATCAACTATATATATATATATATATATATATATATATATATATATATATATATATATATATATATATATATATATATATATTGTAATTACTTCTTATTCGCCCGTCATTTGGCTTAGTTTCTTATCCACATTAATTATCATGCGCCGGAACGTGAATGGCTAATCGTTCATGTGAATAGCGTAGCTAGCCAAGTGTTTGTAGTGTTATAATTTCATCATTAAAACAATCTTTCATGTTTATGTCATAACTACGTATTATCTTGATTTAATCAATATGATGAAAATATAAACTAAAAAAAACAAAAGACAAATTATCAATATGAAAAGGTGATTGTGAATAGCTACAAAAGGCATATAACTACATTTTGTTGCGGACTTTGTCGGGGATGTAAGGAGTTCATTCACTCGGACAATGCACGGCTGCCTGTACTAAATCTTAACTCCGTTCAAATGGAAAAATATATGTATTTGTATGTGATATAAATAAAATATTTGTATAGTATGCACGCTGTATCAATGATATACCAGTCGTATAAATTTTTCATTAAAGGGAAACTCGGCAGGCCTCGTCTCCTTTTAATGAAAACTTTATACAACTCGTGGTATATCATTGATACAGCGTATATATATATATATATATATATATATATATATATATATATATATATATATATATATATATATATATATATATATATATATATATATATATATATATATATATATATATATATATATATATTGAACCATGCAAAAACCGTTGTTATTATACTGTTGAGTTGGCGAAAGACTTTTCAGCAGATTTGTAATGTGACCTGGTATATGACTAGTTCACGCTTCATTCATACAGGTTTGTGTGGATTGTATAAACTATGATGACTATGATTGCTTACGGTAGATGTTGTTGCTGTTGTTGTAGGGTTTAGCGCCATTTTTCAGCTCACGATAAGCTATACATGGCGGCCAGTATTAATAGTGGAGGAAGAATCCGGGAAATTCCCGGAAAGAACCACCGACACTCGAGAAGCTACTGGAAAGCTTTCCAAAATATCCACATTGGCCGAATCCGAGACTCGAACTCACGCAGACAGAGGTGAGATGGCAGTGATCCGTAACGGAGAGCGCTTTAGAACACTCGGCCACTCGGGGCCCTCTCTTACGGTTGATGTTAAAATTTAAAAAAGCTCTAAAACTCGTTACTCGCTAGAAAACCAGTCAGTTATATCAACAGTTTTATCCTACAGCATTATGTAATTTTAAATTATTCTTTTCCCTACTGAATGATCCTCTACTCTTAGCAACTGTAATACTTATCTCTAATATAAAAACCTGACCACAATTGGAATCTTGCAAAATCATACTGTTGATATATTGAATTTTATATTCTCTTTAGACCGTAGAGTCGTGATAGAATATTGCGAGAGATCCAGGGTTCATATTCCGGACGAACTCCCTATGTTCCATCACCACTCTATATTCTTAAAATAAGTACTATAAATGAGTGAAAGCTAACACGTTTTATAAAATTCAACAAATAATTTATTTCCCTATCATAAAATGTGAAACATTAAAAAGACATGTGCGGTATTGTGAATTAAATCCCTAATAATTCTGAAATTACTAACACAACTCCTAATTAATAAAGTTCTGAATAAACTTCAGTTTTAACCTAAATAATTTCCAACGCTGAAGGTGTTGATTTGCCTGTATGACCTGAATTGTAATGACGTGCCAGCAGTCTTTTGTTGAATCAATTTATTATCAATCATACGTTTCCTTGTTAAAATTCACTATACTTCCTAAGTAATGCCTCTTTTTATGAATAGTAAAAATAAACACTTTGAATTTCCAATGAAGAATAATTTGAATTAAATAATTAAAACTCAATTCAAAAGCTGGACACAACAATGATTCTTCCTCAAGAAATTACAACACGAATGAATAAGTTCTAGAAATGTAAGATGTAAGATTATATGAACACAAAGAACAAATTTAGACACACGCGTAGGACACAAATTCATTTTTTCGAGTTCGCGAACACAGACTCAGACCAAAATAAATATGTTTACTTCTATTGGTACTGGTAGTCAAATTAAACCCACACTCATAGAGAAAATATAACCTGTGTATTGGTTGTTTACAGAAATAAAAATTAAATGATTCTGGTCAGGTAGACAATGATTTTGTTTCTGGACAAAGTCAGCTACAAAATACATTTTATGTAATCTGTATTATAAAATAAAACAAAAATAATACCAGACAATGCAAACTAAATATACTTAACAGTACATTCAAAGAAATCCACACAGCAGCCATATAGTGGAAATCTTGATTTCCTTAAACCGCCTAACATAATGTTACCATATGATAGTGCCAGACCACTCTCTCTCTCTCTCTCTCTCTCTCTCTCTCTCTCTCTCTCTATATATATATATATATATATATATATATATATATATATATATATATATGTATATGTATCACGTATACCTTACAGGTTGTCTCTGTACATTCATTTATCTTGAATTTTCTTTTTCTAAAATACTTAACTAACTTTTAGTTACAGTATATGCACACATGTGGACTCATAAAACTCAGTCTTTTAAAACTATGAAAAATCTCAGTAGTTTGTTAACTGCAAATATAAGCAAAACTCACTTGGGTGTTCTTAAAAGCGCTATCTATTCAACCCTTTAACATTTGTTATCGTCACTAGATTTTGCATCCATTTCAATTAAAAAAAGTTAGATATGGAAATATACTTATACGGTTATGGTGGGAAATATATGCCTAACTTACTATACTAACCAATGTAAAAGCCAGCTTTAGATCTTTCTGTATTGTTGTCCACGTATATCGTCTGTAATGCTTGCCTTGGTGCTTTGGCCGCCCCTACGATAATCAAGGCGAAACCCATGAAGACTAGCAACCATGTGTTATTGCTGGAAGACCCTCGCGTATCATCGTCTTCTTTTGACTCTGACGTACATGTAGAACCCGGAAGTGTTGAAACGTCACTAATGTTGTGAAGAACGCATAGGCTGGTTGTCGAATTGCGAGTTGAGTTCAACATCACAGGCTGCTCCTCAGATGGTGCATCCGAAAGGAAAAGCTTCGGTAGTGCGATAAGGATAGCAAATATCCCGACAATTAAGATAGAAATGGCCAGAATTCTAGGAATATGATACCTAAAATGACAAAATGATTCTCTTCGAGTGCCGTCCTCCACCTTTCATGCTGGTACTCACTAAAACAAGTTGTACATATTAACATTTACAACGTTTTTAGTACCTATATAGTGGTGGTTCTACTGGGGAGGTTTGCCAAGCAAAGCAGAGGTGTCGTGCAACGACACGGAACAACATTACATTTTCCCTTAATATTTAGCAAATTTCGAACTATTGCATACGAAAGCTTAGTACATCGTTTCTTGTCACATGGTCTTGTTTTGCATCTAATCAAAATGTGAAAAATATATCACACTTCAGAAATTCATTTTCTCCTTGACATAACAAATTAATTATTTCCGTTATTTTACATAAAATAACTAGTTTTAATACCATATATTGTCACTTATTGTGGTTTTTAAAAACAATCCAAATATCGCCAGAAACAAATATCATATAAAATATCAATTTGAGACGAACTGTTGTGAACCTGAAACCCTATTATACCTGAGAAAGATTTGAGTTCATAAATTTGGATTGCAGCGCCAAAAATAACTTTGTATCTCTATACTAAAGTACATTTTATTAAAGATACACAATTCATTTAAATACGTTTATAAATGATGATTTATTTGACTACATAAGAGAATAAAGCCGCAAACTTACGACCGATATTGTTAACCTCAGCAGCCACAGTAGCTAAGATAGTAGAGTGTTAGTCTCGTTTCCAAGGGTAAGCGGGTTCGATTCCCGACCATCCCAGCCCTAGTCTGCTCTCTAGTTGTGTCTTTTGGAAAGACCCTTAACTCCCATAACCTCGAATATACAGCCAAATAATGTGAAAGAAGTGCCATTTTTACCAACAACAAATTATATATATATATATATATATATATATATATATATATATATATATATATATATATATATATATATATATTTATATATATGTGTGTGTGTGTGTGTGTGATATATTTAAGTTGCCCGTAATGTACGATGACTTTATAAATAAAACTTCAACCGAAATGTTCAGAAAATGCTTAATGTACTTTTTTATCTGACGATTCTTTTTCTTTTTATTATCTCTGAGGATTGTTAACTTTTTGTTCTTCAAGATTTATGATCTCGTTAACAAACTGTAATCATATCAAAGATGATATTGTATATAGTATATTAGTCCGATGTGATAGCAGCGCAAATGACTTACAAAAGAAAGAAATAATATTCAGTTCCCATTAATAATGCGATGGTGTTGAATACATTAAAACAAAATGTTAAGAAAAAGTCCAGGAACATTATTTGCGGTTACAAGTAAAGTTGAAATTTAAGTTAAGAAGAACAGATTAATATTAAACCAGTAAATTCTACCAAATAAATTTTCAATCTGCGAATCCAGTCGTATAAAAATTTATATTACATGTATACGTCACGGCATTTTTCAACTACATGTAGTCGGAATGAGAAATTAGAAGTGGTACGTTTACTGAAGTATGTTTTTAACAATAGCTATAGACTTTCCAATGTATATTTACCTATGAAGAAAATGAGAAGCAAACAACACTGTTGTCAAAAAGCCGACATCGTTTGCACTCAAAAGCATGCCACTTTTTGAGCTGCTCAGTCCAAAGACTTTTTCAATCGTAGTAATCTGGGACGACAGGTATGAGTTGACGGTGTAAGTGAACATAGAGCCGATACCAAACACGATGGAGAAACTAACTAAACTGGTAAGGCACTTCACAGAGTTCTGTTCAACATCGTTTTCTTGTTTTTCTTTCTTTTCCGACGACGCCGCCGGTTCCTCATTGCATACTTTGCCGCTTGAAATTATAGACAAGTCGATTTCGTTAGAATCTGTAGTCCCAGTTGTGACTGTTGGACTTGACATCCTACAATATCTGCAAAACAGATGGTCTTTACCTTGATCTAAGATATATATATATATATATATATATATATATATATATATATATATATATATATATATATATATATATATATATATTCATTTTGTCACTGAAGACATTGCTCTTGCTTACTTGTCATTGCCGTTAAGTCATCATCAAGGCATAGATATAAGTATTTATAGAAATCTTGGTAGATGTTAATGCACGTTTTTTATCTTACCTTGTCATTGAAAATAAAATATATTATGTTCGCAGGTGCTGCTTTAGAATATATTCTCTCTTTCTAGGCTTTTATTTCCGTATCATAACTTAAGTGTGATGTATTCATGTTCCACCCATCTATGTGGTGTTCTTCACATTCTTTTAAAACACATTTTATGATTGTGTTTGGTCATCTTTACAGCCATCTGAAAGACAACAGCATCGATTCTTGCTTTAAAAAATCACAATCTTGAGCTTCAATTTGAGCTGAGTGTGCAAGTCAGAATTGGAACTGGTCAACAGCCTTGACAACATGGATGGCCATTGTTATTAGAGAGGTCATAGGAGATTGCAAAAATTGTCACGATCTGAAAAATATGACTCTCCAAATATCGTTCGAAGTAAAATTGATGCAACTTAAAAAGTTTGTCTACATTGAAGGCAAGACCTAACTAAAAGGAATTTATGGAATATGTCCAGGCTGGGTCACCATAGTTCTGTGTGACAGTTTGCCAGTAGCTTCAAATTATCGACGGCTCTTTCCGGGTTCTTCTACTGCTATATATATTGGTCAGAATAAGCTGAGTAATAACCCTGGATGATTCCGTTAAAAATCACCAACCAACGAGAAGCTACTGTCAAACTTTCTCACATACCCACATTGGCTGAGTCTGAACTAAAAGCCACGCGGAGATAGTGAGATGTAGTTGATCTGGGAATGCGAAGCGTATCACAAATCAGCCACCCGGGTACACCATATATTTAGGCATGACAGAATAATATAATTTAGGGAAAGAAGGGTGGTGGCAATGAAATAAATTGTCACACAAATATATTATGTTTTCTAGTTTTACAAGAAAACGGTATGTTAATTTGTATCTGGGTCAAAGTTTCAAGAAATGTTTACATGGATCTGACACGAACTATGTACCAAATCTTAAACATGTTACTCATCCAAGAACATTGGTCAACGGTGTAAAAGGTATTATCAGTATTTTCAAATTTATTTTTCAGTATTGACAAGTAACTATATTTAGTATTTATAAACTTACTTTACATTCTCAAAGAGTTTATGGAACCTGATATTTCAAAAATCATTCACCAGTTTTCTCGAGTAAGCAAAGAATACATTTTGTAAATCAAGATCAATGAATCATTGTCTCCCAGAAAAAGTTCGAACGTAAGGTTACACTCAAAGGGTCTCACTATCGAGAGAAGCATACGCCTGCAATGGGCTGGATTTCGGCTAATTGTTTTCCCATATTTCCAAGGGCTTCAAACGAATAGTCGTTGTAAATATGAAAGGTTCTTATACGTGTGTTAGAAACTACAAATATAATTCCTCTCATAACATTAAAACCGCAAATAGTACAACTCTAATTTAAGGCTAGCATGGTTGTGTCTTGGTTTAAATTTGCATGACGTAGTAGTAACGTTTTCCGAGCCGGATATTAGTTACTTCACTCTTTGCAATACAAAATACGACACAACCACATAATACGAAAGTATTATTCCTATCTCAAAACTGCTAAACACGTATACCATAAACATGCAGATGATTTTGTATGTTAAGAAATTAGGGAGTGTCCATTTTATGAAACTAATCCTTGCCATCATACAGTCAGGAGAATATATCATATTAAGACGTCAACACAAACAGCACATGCTATATAGCATATTATGTCGACAATACAAATAGCACATGCCATACAGCTTATTATGATGGCAATACAAATACACATGCCATACAGCATATTATGATGGCAATACAAATAGCACATGCCATATAGAATATTATGTCGTCAATACAAATAGCACATGCCATACAGCATATTATGACGGCAATACAAATACACATGCCATATAGAATATTATGATGGCAATATAAATACACATGCCGTACAGCATATTATGATGTCAATACAAATACACATGCCGTACAGCATATTATGTCGTCAATACAAAAAGCACATGCCATACAGCATATTATGTCGTCAATACAAATAACACATGCCATACAGCATATTATGATGGCAATACAAATACACATGCCGTACAGCATATTATGATGGCAATACAAATACACATGCCGTACAGCATATTATGATGGCAATACAAATACACATGCCATACAGCATATTATGACGGCAATACAAATAGCATATGCCATATAGAATATTATGTCATCAATACAAATAGCACATGTCATACAGCATATTATGATGGCAATACAAATAGCACATGCCATACAGCATATTATGATGGCAATACAAATAGCACATGCCATACAACATATTATGACGGCAATACAAATACACATGCCATACAGCATATTATGATGGCAATACAAATACACATGCCGTACATCATATTATGATGGCAATACAAATAGCAAATGCCATGCAACATATTATGATGGCAACACAAATACACATGCCATACAGCATATTATGATGGCAATACAAATAGCACATGCCATACAGCATATTACGTCGTCAATACAAATAGCACATGCCATACAGCATATTATGATGGCAATACAAATACACATGCCGTACAGCATATTATGATGGCAATACAAATAGCAAATGCCATGCAACATATTATGATGGCAACACAAATACACATGCCATACAGCATATTATGATGGCAATACAAATAGCACATGCCATACAGCATATTACGTCGTCAATACAAATAGCACATGCCATACAGCATATTATGATGGCAATACAAATACACATGCCATACAGCATATTATGATGGCAATACAAATACACATGCCGTACAGCATATTATGACGACAATACAAATCACACATGATATACAGTATATTATGACGTCCATACAAATAGCACATGCCATTCAACATATTATAACGTCTGGTCCTAGAAATTGGCTAATTACTTGGTATGAGAAATACTTTCCCAACACTAAATCCATATAATCAACAAATAATCGCTAAAACCAGAAACGCTATAGCACATGTCATAGCCTTGTTACAATACTTTTCATACAGATACTGATGAGAGAAAATGCACGATATATTTTATGTTCGATAAAGGATTAAAATTAAAAACCTTCTTAAGTGTATACCCTTTCATCATTACGAAAAAATTATTTCCAAAATTTCTTATTGACAGCTTAATCTATTAAACATGGAAGAATTGTTTCAGTGCAGTGAACTGTATAGATCCACCACAATAACTATCTTTACAATAATACATAATGCATGTAAATACATTTATGCTCTGTCTATTAGTTTCCACACTCATTTAAATCTCTCCTTGATTTATCAATCTAATCTTTACATTTCATCGACTGCAATGTCATTGTATTCTCTTTGATTTTACGCATCGTTATATCTCTGATATTTTTCATTTCAATTTCTTTATCCTCTACCAGATATAACACAACTGTAACACAAATGTATTTTGTGACATCCTCACTTTTAAGTGGATTACTGAGATCCCCACTGATTATAAAGAACCACATGGCACAAAACTGATTTGTTAAAGGAATGTTATCTAAAACTGTACATAACCTCAGAGGCATCGCGTAAAATAACGAAATTCAATACCTTTGACATTTTACTAACTTTTCCATTAACAAGTTTAGGTTAATGTAACAGCTCTAATTTAGGTTGTTGTTGTTGTTGTTGTTGTTGTTGTTATTGGGTTTAATGCCATTTTTCAGTTCCAGATAGGCTATACATGGCGGCCAGTATAAATGGTGGAGGAAGAACCTGGGAAAACCCAGGAAAGAGCTACCGACCCACGAGAAGCTACCGGCAAGCTTTCTTACAAACCCACATTGGCCGAATCCGAGACTCGAACCCACGCAAACAGAGCTGAGATGGAAGTGATACTAACAGTTACAAACAGTGTGAAAACTACACGAACTATCCTAATTTTGGTAGAAATATTCGTAGATGCCTGAATGTCTCTGTGTGCAACATATATAAATGGGTAGTTTTCCTTAAAAAAACAGTATAACAATCTTCGTTAGCGCTCTATTCTTAAGAGTTAATTTCTCATTTGCTTGGTTGTGTGTAAGTTTATTTTTTTTAAATGGGGACTATTTTTATTATTATTATTTTTATTATTATTATTATTATTATTGCTCATTACTGTTTATCCACACGGTAAATACATGCACATGATCTGATGATATTCAGCATATCTCCACTTTCAAGTCACTACATAGAAAATTCACCCAGCAGTTATGCCTCGCTTTGATATTTAGCGTTTGATATGAGGATAGGCAACTCGTCCGAAACCGTTGTTATGAAAAGGGTCCATTCTAATCTGTACTGTTTTGGCACTCTGTTAAACGGACATTCAAGTCCATCCCACAGGCGTTTCCTTTCCTCTATCAGTCTAACGATTCACGTGACTGATAAAGTGATAGATAGTTGTTGTAAACGACGGTTGGTCTTTGAGAACACATTTAACTTGATTAAAATCCAATTTTAACAGAATGTCAAAACAATTACAAACAGTGTGAAAACTGCACGAGCTAACAAATCAAAATGAATTCATACTGAGAATATATATATATATATATATATATATATATATATATATATATATATATATATATATATATATATATATATATATAATGAATTATTATTAATTGGAATGGATGTGAAAATTGTAATAAGATATACCCCGAACTCACAAACAATGCAAAGTGCACCGTAAATAGTGTTAGCTAGTTCTTATCTTCCATTTCCGTCACTCTCTATCCGTGTTAGAAATCACAATATTCTGTTCCATAACGCAATATATAAATATATTTTTGAAACGTTTTTGCTATCAAATAGAAATCTGAATCAGAAGCAACAAATGCTGAATTAACATATATTACTTTTCTTTTTATACTAATGAAACCTAAATGATATTGCCACAAAACGATCTGTCTGTGTGTGTGTGTGTGTGTATATATATATATATATATATATATATAATAAACTGACTACGAACAATGCAAAACTAGTATCTAGCTAGCCTCAGCGCGTTCGACTCTTAATGAGTCTTTTTCAAAGGCGAATACAAAACATAGACAAGAGAAACAAATAAAACAGACAAACCGTTGTCTTTGTAAAACTTTGCATAACTATGACTTGTTGCGGATGCTGAATGATATTTTATATGACCTAAAATTCGATGAGCCATAGCTCATCTGTTATTTAATGTAAATTGTAGTGCGTCACACGATTCCACGATGGGGCAGTGTTTACCGATGATTTTACCTAATTTGGCGTTTTCTGGATGGTACCGATGATTTTACCTACTTTGGGGTTGGATGGATGGTACCGATGATTTTACCTACTTTGGGTTTGTCTGGATGGTACCGATGGTTTTACCTAATTTGGTATGACAAAGAACTGGTTGCGGAGGCAAGCCAAATGGGCGAAACAAACAAACCGCAATGAGTTACTAAAATATATAGAGAAAGAAAAGGCTGATAGGATACCATTTATCCTGACCTACATTCCAGACAACCCCAAAGTAGGTAAAATCATCGGCAAACACTAGCCCATCGTGGAATCGTTTGACGACTAAAGCATTTCCATTTTTATTTTCTTTTAAATATATTTACCTTATTTTCAAATATAACGTTGAACAAAACAAAATGAAAGTACTTTTTTAATATCTATAAATTATGAGAAGTCCTTGTTACTGTATTTTAATAATGCAATTGATGATGTGTGTAATATAATACAATGCTATGTAAAAATGAACATACATAAATTCAGTGCAATGTTTGACTTGTTATTGGAATTATACACATTTTGTTTTGTTTGTCTTCATTAAAGAGGTTTACCTGTAGCGTAAGGATGAGGACACATCAAAGAGTAGCTTGAATTCCGACGACTCGATCGGTACCTATTACTTACCCGTGCACAATGTAGTGGCATATTCGATACGTACGCTTTACACACGTACATCTTAAAATCGTACATATTGCAAGTTGGGATGTTTGTCAGCAGATCATCCTGTTTCAGGAACATGCAATGTTTAGCTAACATATATATTAACAAAATTGCACACCATGAATATTCCGTGATACCTACAAAAGACATGCAAAGTTACAATACTTTCATGTTCACGAAAGGAGTCAGCACTTGATGTCGTCACTGATTCATATTAGCAAGCATTGTCGCTCTATTATAAAAATGTAAACGCATTCGAAGGTAGACTTTAATCATCCAATACCAGCCACAATTGTATACAGATGATACGGTAACGAAGGTGTCACGTCTGATGTCAGATTAGCTAACTCTTTTTTATACTTGCAAGTCCACAAGACCCAATAGGTTTTCTGAACTAAGATATGTTGAAAGGACACAAATTTTAAAATTATGTAATTGATCTCAATTTATATGATTATAGTCCATTATGCGATGTCAAATTATCATAAAACATTTGTAAGCAAAAAATCAACCGTACCTGTAGAGTCTCACGTCTTGCTTCCTTCACTCCCCTTCCGGTTACAAACATGTGCCAAGACGTCCTATATCAGGGTCAATGATACAGATTACGGTTGTAACATGCGCACTTCAAAGGAATGTACGGCACATGATTTCAAAGCCATAAGGCTAGCATGTGCAACTTACTACCGCGAACAGAATCAGGCAAGTGTCCTAGTTTACCCGATTATTTATATCCTAGGGTTTGTCAAAACCGCTTATCCAGCGCGCCCGGAAGAAGATGATCATGGCTTCCATAAATCAATGCCAGCAGGATTCATTCCCACACTAACGAAAGCGGAACACGGAATAGACGACAGGCGACAATAAGGTTGTTTTTGCCGTTTGTGATTGATTCGCAGATTTGATAGATTCATTATCAAAATTTAAGCTGATATTGATATGAATCTTTGCAGTTATGGCACATTTGCCTTGCATCATCTGGTCTCAGGTTCGCTCCCTGGAATAAGTAAGTACAGTGAGTACTGGTTGCATATCAGAAATAAATATCAGGAATATTTGTTTCCTGCTCATCTCTGTGCTAAACTCCATCTCCCATCACGGTCTCTGTACCCCATAATGTATTGGTGTCTAGTCTGGTCAGCATTTCGATTACTCGTCATACAACAAAAGTTTGAAATGCATTAGTAGCATGTCACACTGTCTTCTTGTGGCTACGTCCCGTAAGTTCTGTTTCTAAAACATTAGTATCGTTCGGGCGGTCAGTATGGATGACTATTACATTATCGTAGCGCTATGATAATATAAAACTACCGTGGCGATTAGTCTCATAACCCATGTATCTTCACAAAAAGGGGAAATCAACGAACCTAGATGTATATGGATTTTATGAACGATCTGTTTGTAAGTATAGAACCTCAAACCCATATATACGTATATTCTATAGTAGGGGGACAGCAAGCGATCTTAAATTGTAACGTGTAAACCCAGTGTTTGCCTTTGCAAAAATGTAAACTTGTCCTGCGACGTCCAGTTAGAGATACTGATTATAGTAGCACTGCCCGTATATATACGTTCATTTTTATTCATCCATGAACAGTAAGTAGCAGGGCAAAAAATTCAGATGCTTGCGTGGAATAAGCAATGTCAGAATAGTTCGTTTCCTGATTGGCAGATACCGAAAACCAAAAGGGCGAACGATGACAAGATGACAGTTGTTCGTCTTTTGCGACACTTCTGCATATTCAAGAAAAAACGATATGATTTCATACAACTGTAAACAATTGAATTTGCCCTTCTGTGATGTCGGGTTTGATCCCTGCAAACAATATGTTTAAGGGCTAATGGTTGTCCATCCGTGGTAAATGTCTTAAATGCGTACTTATTTGTTTGCTATCTCCCAAATGCCTAATATTGCGTACCAAAACCCAAATCACGTCTTCGTCGCTACAATAACGGATTTTACACCCATAGTACATATCTGAAAGTTTGGAGAAAAAAATAGTAAGTATTAAGCCGTATGCATGTAATAATGTCATGTGGATTTATTTGCTTCCGGTGACATCACTGCGCTAGTCATTACTGATGAACAGCGTACATTTGTAAAGTTCAGTATGATACAATGTTGCATTCCTAACACATATTATGATAACGCATGTGTCTTCCAAAGTATGGGGGAATCGCGGAAACGTATAAGTATACGGATATTGAAGATATCTGCGTTTTCGGAGTAGATATATTAAATATTCACGGGTAAAGCAGAAACATTGCTTTGGCACGAGCGGATAAGTCACAAGTGTTAATATGACCGATATCATAAGTGAAATATTTTCTTCCATTTAAAAGTAAATTTTTCTTTATTTTTCAAAGGCAAACGCGATCAATATGGTGGATTTTATGTTCTCAATATGTAGAACGACGTCTGTATTACTAAATGGATTAAAAAGAGGCTAAGAACTTGGGAAACAATTTATGACAGTGCCGTTTTAGAAAACATTGAAAACTGTTAACATTCTAAAGGCAAATGTGCTATAAATGACTGATATGTTTATATGATGAAGGAGATTATACATTGTTAAAATCACTTCTAAGTCCGATATATTGGATGAAACTTTTGGAAAAGGAAACGATATCAGTGATAGCGTCGCTAAATTACAAAATCTAATTTTGACGTGCATTGGGTCAACAAACTGAATTTTTATAAAAAAGATCCATTCTCATTGCGCAGTGAAAATAGAAAACTCTTTAGACAAAGAAAGAGGCTTTACAACTGAGCAAATCGCACACAAAACACAGCATCGGTTGTTATAAATATCTATATTTTTTTAAACCTCCAGCACATGATATATCTATTTTTTTTTTAATTTTTATTCATCGATGTAAATTGTCCAGATGATCTTTAGTTAGATTTTGCCTACGTGGCATATTGTCTGTTTTAGGAATATGAAGAGTGTAAAGTTATGTAAAGTTACATAGGATCTATAAATAAAATAAATGCTAATTTATGTGTTTGCAGTTACTACTAATAACATGAATAGTATAACTTTATAACAACTTTGGGTTAATTTGGGCAGTTCTAGAATACTTTAGTAACTTACCATTACTTGGCTATGTCACGTGAATACAAGATGAACAGGATCAGTAGCATATTTCAGGTTACTTGTCCTCTGGGATTGCAGTCGTTTTCGTTGGGCTTAATGCGTTGTAAGGAACTGACCTCGAAATGCAACTAAATTAAACACAGCTTCATTTTCTGGGCCAGCCCATATTTAGTTGATATAACTGTTAACATTAGTGCAGAACCTGAATGAGGCAAAACGCATCTGTATATATGTAACTAGTTTACATGATTTAGTCTACACTAAGGTTAAAAATGCATCCTTGTTCCGATAAAGCTCTAGCACTTGAAGGGTTCACTAATTCGCACCAGCCGAAATCGTTTCATTGACATATAAAAGTAAACATACTCAAAAGTAAACCATGTTTATCCACCACAGTCCAGTAAGGCATAGATTATGTGACAATGAGGGTGTTACATCAAATATCTGTTTAGCAAATCCTATTTATATTTACATGTCCACTACATACAACAGTTTCTTTGAATAAGGCTAGTTTGGAAGCGACACGCTATTATTTTAAAGGATCATGATAGATCTAAATTTATAGCATTAATTCCGCCAATGTAGTCGATAAACTGTTACACTGAGACAATTCTACGCTCAGAGACGAGCATGCATGCAGTTCATCACCATGCGTCCTCCACCACCCGCCTTGTTTTAGTTACAAACACGTCGAACATCACGCATGCGCCTATCTAAGAAGAAGGTACATCGGCTGTATTCTGGCAATTATATGGTGCCATTTTTCTGTTCCCAAATTAACAGAGACAGAACACGGAATAGACAACAGGTGTCAGCATGTGCAACGATTAATTATTGTAAACCAGTGGTAACTATTGTTGTTTGTTATGTTTCCTCTCCTCTCCATCACCAAGACCAACTAACGGCACCACCGCAGCTACCTGTAACATGTGGTCTGATGCAGCATTTGGCACACTTGTAATTAGAAAGCCTAAAATCTAATATTAACCTATTGGCCTTCCTGGATATGATTACCTTGTGTGTTGTCTGTGTTATTGTTACTGTCTTTCAAAATAATGTTATCGTTGGAACGGTCAACATATATGACTAGTTTACCTTTGTAACGCGGCGATAGCATACTACCCTAATAACAAGTATTCTGAAAACATGTACACCTTCTCAAGCAGGTAACATCACTGAAGACTACATGAATATCCATACTTTCATAAATAGTCAGTATGCAAATATCGAATTGTAAATTTATACGTATCTCCTTAATATACCATGGAAAATATATCTCCTTAAACTGTAACGCAGTGCTGTCCAACCTTTTTGACACCATGGGCCACTGGAAAATGTTTCTCTTGAAGCCGATGGCCGCAGCAGAAAACTGAAAAGCAACGACCATATAGCTGCTCGAGCTCTGGCGGGCCATTTAAAATCAGCCCGCGGGCCGCTGGTTGGACGGGATTTTCTTAACGTTAAATCCTACTTTCTACCGCTTGCAAAAATATCCGTAGGTATCCCTTTCTGGGCCATTGATACAGATTGCACCCGCTGATCTGGTACCTCTTGCAATCCCAACAGCTGGAAAGACAAAGCAGATGATTTACACAACAACAGCGGTTAGTTTATATGAGAGAAACATAATACCAAACGTTATATAATGCTTCGAACTTGGAAATAAGCCTCAACTAAACGAACTACCTAAGTTCAAATTTTTTTAACACTTTACTGCAACTAAAAGTGTAGCAGATTCCCTGAGCGCAGATATGTGCAAGGTGATGATAGGAATGATAAGAACTTGATCGCCGTTAATTTTCTCTTTCCAGATAAAATATACACACTGCCTAAAAACATCATCAATATGCAGATATTCCTCATACGTCTGTACGTGTATTTTGAATACATCCAATCTCTATAATCATGTTTTATTCTAGATTTTATAAAACTAGTTCCGAAATGAGTTTACAGACTAACACTTGAATGTCCTTAATTAGTAAATTTTCTATTAAAAATCATCAGTGGAGACAACTACTCAGCACGACTATATTTAAAACGGAAGAGATTTATTGGCGTGACAGAACGAAGAGACGATATCATATTTACGATTTCAACAACTAAAAACACACTTTATTAAAGTAGAGATACAAAGCTTGCTAGAATAAAATGATGCCGACACGAAGTGCTAGAGCATTACTCGCAAATGAATTCACTGCAACTCGCATGAGCTTTCGTATTTCTTTCTAGTCACAATAACGTACGCATCTTACAGGTAAACACGTATATCATGACACAATCGGCTGCTTCACAAACGTAAATATTTTT
Source organism: Sinohyriopsis cumingii (assembly GCA_028554795.2). Taxonomy (NCBI): domain Eukaryota; kingdom Metazoa; phylum Mollusca; class Bivalvia; order Unionida; family Unionidae; genus Sinohyriopsis; species Sinohyriopsis cumingii. The sequence goes on along the minus strand of CM068834.1, from coordinate 69,195,038 downwards.
ATCAACTAAACATGGACCGGCCAAGAATTAGAGTAGTCAACTGGGATACATTAGCTTACCATCTACAAGAGTTTACAAGAGGTCAGTTCCTTACAAGACTAAGCGACGGTCCAGTAAGAACCTCCGATCCACGGAAAGCTACTGGTAAACATTATCCCATACCCACAGTGGTCAAACCCAAGGATTGAACCCAGGCGGACAGAGAGTATGCGATTACTTTAAGGCCCAGTGTAAGGACTTCAATGTGCCAGTACATGTGTACAATTAAACTGGCTAGCGCAGCGTGCGATGTTTCATGGGAACTAATAATATAACCCCAATTTTCCACAGAGTAATAGCTGAATGAATATTATAATCTTCATCACATTTAAGCTTTTCTTCTGTTGATTTTACGCACATTAGAAATATGTGATAACCGTGAAAATGAAGACTTAATTTCATTTGACTTAGTCATTTCTTTGGCATGAATGTTATCACAACTGTTATTATTTTACAAGGATTCTGGTTTTTTCGTTATTTCGGAATAGAAAGCTTCTAGAACATAGTGTTCTTACGTTCAATATCAGCAGAAATCATATATATATATATATAAGTCACATCATCTTGGTGATGTGTTGATATAAATCACATCCACGCATGAAAAATTTATATTATAAAAGCGACGTTCTTAAAGGTGATTTTTGCTGACTTTGCTGGGTCCCATGTTTCAAGTAGAATTTTCAGTAGCTATTATTCATCGAGTTGCAGTGGCCTTGGAAAAGAAAGCCGTGATATGTTTGGTTTTTGCCCCACCCATGCTGCGAGAGAAAGTAGCAGTATTATAAGAATAATGAAAATGGGACTATCAGCTGGGTCGAAAACCCACAGCTGTAGGAAGCTTATATACGCCAACAAATACCGTAAGTTTTTTATGCAAATGGAGACACTTTCAGTAGGGTTGGTACTTTTGTGCAATCCTTGCCGACTACTTGTAACCTAGGAGTGCACTATATGTTCATAAGAAATTAAAAAATAGCGCTTTAAATGACCTGTGTGTGTATTACAGTTTTCTCACCACCATCACTTAATCGATAACCAATCAGTCTGTTTTCTCACCACCATCACTTAATCGATAACCAATCAGTCTGTTTTCCTCGATAGGTAGAGATCGGTAAACATTCCAGAAAAAAGAATGATAGCTATGTAACTAATATAGGCATGTACCAAAAGGAGTTTAACAAACAAAAAGTACTTGCAATCATATATAGTGGCACATAATCGTCGCAAATAATTATTCACTGTGATTTAAAATTACTTCAGTGAAAATACTTTATATATCTTATTTATAATTACATTATTTCCGAAAGATACAATTGATCCTTTGAATAAAATTACATTTGAAATGACACTTATTTTAAAACATTATTTTTAATCTAAATGTATAAGATTATATTTCACGATGCAGGTGGTAAAAGTTTACAATAAACCCTCTTAAGTACAGGCTGAACCGTACTTGGTACAGCAAATCACGCTGCCTCTGTCACTCCGCCTTCCATTTACAAACATTGACTGAGATATCCTTGATCAAGGCCAGTACTACAGATTACAGTAGTAACCTCAGTGTGTACCAGCTTGTTGAACTAAAGCATGTGCATGGCTAAGGAATGTACGTAAACTACAGCGGTGCTTAATTCCCAGCTTGACATAGGCAAGAACACCAATAGACGACCGAGAATAATATAGATGTTTTCCCGCCTTTTTGCGACAGATTCGCAGATTGTATGAAATACTGATCAAATTCCATTGATGTGGTTACAGCATTCCACCTGTCATGCAATTGTAGTCAACCTTTCTAATCCAAGTTCGATCCCCAGGGTCATGAATCCCTAGTGTCGGATGTGAAATGATTAGAAATAGCATATCAGTGACACAAATCTCTTTGTTATATTTTCTTTCTGTGTTTTTGTTATAAAAAAATTTACTTTTGGGTTTTTCGGTTATTTTTGTTGTTTTTTTTTTTTTCTTTTTTTGTTTTTTTTGTTGTTTCCGACAAATCTCAATCCCACCGAAGAACTAGCATCACCGCCTCTGTTGCCTTTTTTCTGATCTAATGAGATTTGTACACTCGTCTTTACTGCTTCAAAGTTTGAAATGTAATATTAACCCATATTTCCATCTGTATGAGATTACTTCATTACGGCTGTTTGTTCTTAAAACCGTATACTCACTGGGGCAGTGAGCATACACGAATAGTAACCCTGATAACGTTGACTATGATAGTGTCATTACTTCAACAACCTGTATTCTGATAACCTAGCCCGGTTACAAACATGTCCCGAGTCGTCCAATATCCAGGTCATTGATACATAACACAGCAGCACCCCATGAATATAGCGTTCATTTGAGCAGCATACACGCACAGTAGCAAGACAAGATACGGCGACGATATCCCAATATTACGTTGCCACCAGGATTCGTTTCCAGACTGACTTTCTCTCAAACAAAAAATAAGAATGAAGATCCCTAACTGATAAAGATGACTCCATACAGATGAATCACATTTACTTTGCACACCAGGAGTCTTGGGTTCGATGACCTGAATTAGTGCCTGCTAAGACTAAACGTTCCATATCGGTGATAAATGTGTTTGATTGTTTACATGTTTGATAGCTGTTCTATATTCTAAAAGCCAATTCATGTCAATGTCCTGTTATCAATGCTTCCGATAGAGGTTGCTAGTATCGTTTGTAAGTAAGATGAAAAAGCTTTGAAATTTGGTAGTGACCATGTACAAGTAAGAGTGTAATCTAGATTTCGTTTCGTACTCAGTGTCATCGCCGTGGTGGTCTTTACTGGTAAATAGGGTACATTTGTAAATTTGATTTTACACAAATATATCAACTTCGGGAGTGAAATAAATTCATTATATATATTACGAAAAGAAGAAAGACTCATGTTTTATGTATATTATACACTTTTGAAGACCGTAGAGGTCCAGCATTCGTATTTTTGTTTTCCTATTCTTTAAAAATGCGATTATAGGCTGCATGAGGAAATAAGGAATATTAACAATTTATATTAATTTATGACCAAATATAGTGCTGCATTAATACGACTGATCACTTTGTAAAGTTAATATTATTTAATAGTTTTATTTTCATTACTACATGCCATGCAGGATGATAGATTTAATGTTGACGGAGTAGGTAGTGGGTATACTAGACTCATTAGAGCGTTGTAGTATGGAGAGACTTCAGAGAGTAACATCTTTAACAAAATATTGTAACAAGTATGAGATTACATATAAGCAAATGGCTATTTGTTCACGAAGTTTGTTTTTGATTTTATTTTTATGTTTGGGGGTGGGGGTATTTTTTTGTGTTGGTTATACTAGACTCATCACAGTATGGTGAGAGTTCAGAGAGTAACATATTTAGCAAAATATTTTGATGATTAAAACAATTACCAGTAAGAAATTGTGTTTGTTTTCTGTTGAGATTTTTGTTTTGTTGATATTTTTGTGGGTTTTTTGGCGGGAGTCTTTTTTCGGTGGATACACTGAATCATTACAGTGTAGAAGTATGGTGAGACTTCAGAGTGAAACTTTTTTTAAACAAAAAAGTTTAATGTTTATGGGCTTACGTATAAGTAAACATTTTTTGTGTTGATGTTGGATGTTGTTTTGTGATTCTTTTTTTCCTTTTTTTGTTAGTTGGGATTATTCGTCTTTTGTTACTGTTTGTTTTGCTTTTTTGTACATTGAAGAGAGTATTGTGTGAAATCGGCAAGCATCTGAATTTATCGTGTCACTTAATATAGGTTACATTCAATAATCTCATATCAGTTATTTATCCATCCGTCAATCCATCCATCCATTTCAATGAAAACTATAGGCGTGATGAGAGTCCAAATCGCCAATTAAACACCGTGCTACTATATTTAATCAAGAGTTTTCTCCCTTAAAATTTATATCGTTTTATTGTATAATGGTACTGTGTGTGTGTGTGTGTGTGTGTGTGACGCCGAATATCAAACAGAAGCAGGTATGTAAGTTTAGTCACTGGTGATTCCTGTGGAGAGGTGGTTGTAATATTGTAATAAGTTAACCATTTTCTTACTATGCATACTCCAAGATATTTACATACAGTTTTTATATATTCTGATATATTGTCTATGAAGATTACGGAATGCAGGAATGGATGCAGAGGAAACGGAGTATGAAATATAAAATAGATCTAAATATGGATTTGCAATTTTGGGTCGAGAAAGGAAGTTCCAATAAGTGTGATACCGCCACTGAAGTGAAAGGCGTCATCGCCACTATGACGCTATCAATCTTCAGCCACTGATACATTTTAAAATCTCATTTGGAAATATACAATAGGTAAGAAAATTTTGAGTGTTATTGTTTTTTAATTTATTGATATGTATAGTTTATGTCAGGGAAGAAGTATATCTCTTCTAATAGTAACATGGTTAGATTAGTTCTTAAGGACCATACAAGGAAATGCTTTTTAAAATCTGGTATATTCTAGCAAGTTGATGAGTTAAATATTACATACGACACGCACTAATGGATGTTATACTTCAGAGAGAGGGAGCAGTTTTAAACAATACATGAATGAAAATACTTGGATGTAATTATAGATACATAATAAGTCTGGCTTCCTCCGAAAGAAATCACGGCGTACATACTTTACTACAGAATGTTACCAATATAAACCAGTTAAAATTGTTATCATTGAGTCCCATTTAAGGATTTGTTATATATTGACATGTATTTATGTATACACAAGAAATATTATAATACAAGATAGAGATTCTTTATTTCCTCTTCCACTTTCAGTGGTTTACGTTATCCGTCGTCATGACAGCACACATTACCATCATTGCCATTTCAGCTAATCGCTTGACCGCTCCGGTGGCCTAGTGGTTAGAGCGTCCGCCTCGGATGCGGGAGGTCGTGGGTTCGATCCCCGGCCGAGTCATACCAAAGACTTACAAAAACGGTACTAACAGCTGCCTCGCTTGGCGCTCAGCATTAAGAGGTTAGTGTTAGGACTGGTCGGCCCGGTGTCAGGATAATGTGACTGGGTGGGACATCATGCTACATGTCTGCGGCATGATGCCGCAGTGCTAGACATCACTATAAACTGCCACATTGCAGACATCGTAGCGATATGACTGAAAAATTGTTAAAGCTACGTTAAAAATCCAAATCACATCACATCACATCACATCAGCTAATCGCTAATCCGAGAGATGATAATAAGACGCGATGTTCAGGATCTTCGATATCGTTACCCATCGAAATGTTGGTGATTTTCTACTCTCATTAAAATGGGCTGGTCATTTTCAACGTTTGTTTGTGTTATTTCCTGCTGAGTCTGTTGTTTTTTAAAAAAAACTAATTTTAATGATGCAATGCCTACCCATCTCTATTACGTAGCTATTGCTTTCTTGATGTCAGGAAACCTCATCCGTGTGATGTGAATATATCCTCTCACAGAGGACAGACTTGTCAATTAGACAATGTTGGTTGGTGCGCCTCGCTGCTCCTACCCGGAATAGTCACCTTTCTCGTAGACGACAATTACGTCAGGACAACGGAGCAAGGTAGGAGGAGAACAATTGACAATAATGAAGTGTAACTGTTGCATACTTTAAAAATAATTTTCGATAGCAGCAATGCCTAGCCAATCGCTATTGAATAGCTAAATATTTCACTTAGGTGGGTAGGCTGTACTGTTGAAACCGATCAAAAGCAGGATATGACATATACTCACCTTTTGAGGGAGATATCCACTATACTGGATGTTGGAGTTCCTTTGGGCAATATGTTGTGTTGTACCTATTTGTCTTAGGTGAGAAAAGACATATTGGCACTCTTTTGTGCTAAAAGATGTTGGTAGAAAAAGGAAAGACTAGCATATAATCTCAAATTTACTTGTTCATGACGTCATCCAAAAAATGATTTACGGAGGTCCAAGAGATAGCGACGATTTGTTTCGCGTTGGATTCTAATGTAATAAAGGAGGCATCTATCGGTAAGAGGTTGAGAGGTTTTTAATCTTAGTGATCATCCACTACAAGTGACGGAAGCTGAGTTTTGACTGAACCCTTCTGAGGTTGAATAAGTCATGGACCCTTTGTTGTCCTTGGAAGCATTGAGATATAGTATGGTACCCAGACATGGCATACCAGCCTATCGTGATCATCCCCGGCCCAGAGTCTGCTGAAACTGTGGATCTCTATGGGTATTGATGCAACCAACATAGTTGATGCTGGTAACAATCCCTGTTGTCAAAAAAAAGAGAAACGGAATAGAAACAGCCAGTACCCACAAGCGGTCAGTGTCAAACGCACGAATCCCACTTCAACTTCTCGCAGACGGCAAGGAAGAAAAAATGTTTTGTGTTAAAGGTCATTGAAAGAAGGATCACCCAATGTTTCGTATGATATTGTGTCAAAACCGCAAATACAGGTAAATTTCCGTCTGGATGTTAGAAAGCGAAAGATACGTGTCTCTGCAGCTCAGACGAATTAATGAGATCGCAAGATGCGAATCCGAACCAGCTGCCATGACACGGATTTAAATGTGTTGGAAATGGCAGCTATGTAGACCTTTATAGTAAATACTAAACATTCTTTGTTTCGGACAAGAAGTAAAATAACCCAGGAAAGGGACTCATGCAGGCACAGCTACGCCCTCTATTGCACCAATAACAGAAGACCCTCCACTGACATCTAACGCCTTGAATGCATAATCTCTTCAGGCATGAATAATGCAAATAGAAGAAAACTATTTTGACAAAGGCAAAGTATCTGATGACAAAACACTCTAAGCACCTTGTGTCATTCTTAATAGTTTAACATGGATCGGTATGGTAGAATCACCAACATGATTGGTCTTGCACTGTTTGCCATAAAGAAACGAAAAAATCAAGCAAAACAAAATCAACAAATAAATTATTTCTCTACTTTACAAAGTAACAATTTAAGAGAAAACTATATAAATTGTGAATTAAATCCAAAACATACTCCTAAATATTCTATGAAAAGTCACAAAAGTATGGAATTTTCATGATCTGTTACAATAATTTCGAATATCTTGAACTATCCTGAGACATGTATTCCAGAATTAAAACACAAAACAATGATTGTGTTCAGGTAGACTATGACCTTGATATCGGACAAAGTCAGCTGAACATTACAACTTTGTATAACCATATAAGACTATTATGAATTTTTGAAAGTAGCCAACAACGAAATGCCAATTAAATATTCATAATACCCAAAAATACATCAACACAGTCTCTAGCGCAGCATATGTTTCCGCTCTTACGTTTTTCTGAATCATGATTTTGATACAGGTATTTGGGGTTTGCAACTGATCTGCAGTGTGGCTTAGACATTGGGGTTTTAAACAATCCACGGCCAGGTTTGGACACGGTTTTTACAATTGATTCTAGACCCGGTTCGGACTTTGGATTTTACAATGTATCCACGGCCAGGTTTGGACACGACTCTTTATCATTGATCCTGGGTCTGGTTCGGACGTTGGGGCTTACAGTTTATCCACGGCCAGGGTTGGACGTTTTGGTTTGCAATTGACAAGCTGCCAGTACTTGTAAAGCAGAATTTGTGTTTATTTGCCAAAAGAACGTTGTATCTCTCTTTTTAAAGTGTAGCCAATGTAAATGTATGCAGCATCTGCAACTTATCAATGGAAAGTCAATGCAAAACAATACTGAACAAAATCTCTAAAGAAACATTTTCGCACACTGACACAAACATACACACACACACACATGTTTATACAACGGTATTGTGACACATAATGTTGTTCCGATTATGGATTATAATCGATCATTAGTGGGTTGGACAAACCAATAATATAATCATTGTGAAACTCCATAATCGATTGTGTGTAAAGGGAGACTACTTCGTTTTAATTGCATGCAATACACGAACGTTATTGAAACTTATGTGTAACTGGTAAGCTATATAGGACTTCCAATCCACCAAAGTTTATCTCATTTATTTATTCGCGTCACAACTTATAAATATAAACCTTATCATATTCAGTAGGTGCAATTAGGGGCAGATAATCGTGATTGCATGATTAGGCTGTTACGTTGTTGAGTTAATAAATATAACACATTATGATGATTTGTTTCAGTTTGAGTATAAAATCCTTTATAGTATTTGTAAATAACCAACAAAGAAACCAAGTCCTTCTATATTTCAAATTATAGACACGTCATATTTGAAAGAAGCATTTTGGGATTGCAACAGTGTTTCAGTTACATAAGACTAATCAGTCATAAAAAGTTGCTTTCATTAAACAAAGATGTAGAACAAAAATAACACAAGACAAAATAGTTTGATTAAATTGTTTTAATGAAGTTAAAGTTAACATGTTATTAAAAGAAATGACTCCCGTACATTTATCAACATGTCGAACTCTTTAGCAACGGTATAACTATATATAATAGAAAAAAAAAACTTCTTAGTAACCCTTGATTATAATCGATTATTAGTTGGTAATGTTGAACCGATTATCGATTATGAAAGTCTGACTGACACGTTTAAAGTGCAGCTAACCACTACTGTTATTTTGTGGTGATATAGCATATTTTTTACAAAGAGATTAGATGCTTAAGTAAAGTTGAGTACATGAATGTTTTATTAGAGCCACTGTCCCTCAATGGTTAAGGCGTTGGATGCGCCAGCAGAAGGGATGCGGTTCGATTCCCAGTGTTAGACAAATCTGGGTCGCTACCGTTGTGTACCCTTAGGCAACTCCACAAAAGCCACATTAGTGTATTTCGGCCTGCACGATTTAAATCGAAAATAATAATTACTTTGCCGTAACATATCAACCCGATCAATAATTAGTGATCATTAATAGCAGTTTCTTTTATATACAAGTGTCTTTTCTGACTGGCATTACAGTAATTGGATAGAAAACATGTCAGCCATTGGCAGCTAAAACAGTATACACCCACACTTAATGCACAATGGGCTTTAGAAAATCACACACTTCGATCAGATAAAATAGATCGCTTTCCGGTAGTGTAGGCACAGACTGTAAGGACACATACCACGTCGAGTAGTGATAAAAGATCATATTACATGTCACCCATAAATTATCCACTTCAGCATGTTACCCTTTTGAACAACTGCGAATTTTCCCCGATTGTGAAGGACAACTTTATCAATGCATCCTGTCAGTGGAGCGTGGTAATACCAATATACAGGTTTATCTCGGTAGTTTTTTTCGATGGTACCTACGCGGTATGTTTTCACTATGTCCGTCAGTAAGGAATTTGCATACATTTTCCAAGCAATCGTTTAACGAATTTAACGATATGAACTGCAAGTTTTCATATTTCATGACAAAATAATTATAGAAATTATTATCATAGTTTTAGAAAATCGTTGTATTTGTCTTAAATTAATGTTGAATGTTGCAAACAATACTGCAGTTATGATCATTTTAATTGCGTGTCACGTATGCTTACTTTGGCCAAATGTGATATTATGAAACAACATAGGATTATATCAATTGTTGAAACATTTTGGAATATATACAGAAGGAAAATATAAAATCATTTCCTATCATATTTGCTACTGTATTGCGTTATTGTGCTTTGTTTACTGGCCCTCGGACAAATATCGTGTCAGTGTGTTGGCCTCACAATCTAGTTTTCTTTGGCTGCTATATCAATAGTGTAGCGATTGGCTTCTGTGTCAGCACTTCCATATTTTTGTCATCAATCTCTCCAATGTCAGCACATTGTCCTTCACAGGGTGTCAGCAATAGCGTATTGTCCTTCACAGGGTGTCAGCAATAGCGTAATGTTCTTCACGTGGTGTCAGCAATAGCGTAATCTTCATCACCCCAATTTCCTTATAACTTTTAGATTACAACTTATGCGGCAAGTGACATACATATAGCAAATTCAACTAATAAAAGGTACTTTTCATTTCATTTTGTAGGGATTGTTGCGATTTTATTTTGAGTTAATATATTGTATTGCACTTGACATCAAGGTAATTCTTTCTTTAAAAATTATAAAACGGATATAATATGGGTTTAACTTCCCATAAATCACCGCGGTACAACATTTGTCATAGTATCCAACTCTACCGCATATTAATATTGTCACTACGGTTTTCAGAAATGCTTTGACTTGGTTAATGGTGGTCAGCAATACCTTGACATAGGCAACAATGGTCAGCAATGCCTTGGCATAGTTAACAATGATTATCAATGCCTTAGCATGGCTAACGGTTGTCATCAATACTTTGGCATGGTTAGCAATGCCTTGGCATTGTTAACTGTGGTTAGCAAGTGTTTGGCGTGGTTAACAATGGTCAGTATTACCTTCGCATTGTTAATACATGTCTGCAATGCCTTGGAATCGTTGACAGAGTTCATTAATTCCTTGGCTTGTTAAATAATGGTCATCAGGTCCTTGGCATTGTTTTCAATGGTCGTGAGTACCTTGCCATGCCAAACAATGTTCATTTATCTATTGGCGTGGTTAACAACAGACAATATTTTCGTAGAAGCTTACTACATCAGCTAGTTGCTAAGCTATACCAACGAATCGATAAAACACGATGATAGTACTTAAAACAAATAATAAGTGAAGTCTAGACAACAAATATGGCTTGACAATATATGGCCAGTCGACATCTTCTCTACTATCTCTAGTCTTCTCCCGAATCCTAAGACGTTTGTATTAAAGAAACGAGGCGAGGTCGCTCAGGTAGTTAGCTGGCTGAACTCGTGACTAAAAGAGTGCCTTTCAAATCCTACCATAGGATTAACTTGGGTTGGTTACTGTGTTGTGTCCTTGGGCAAGGCATTTCATCCCAATTGCCTTGACACTAAGTAGCCTACTTGAAATGCTGAATGTGAGACATCAAACAAATGCCCACGTTGAATGAAAGAGGTTTCACTTTGTTAAGAACGTTCTTACAATAAATACTGTTATCAAAAATGTGCCACCAATAAACAACACCATATGAATGCTAAAGCGTGTCCACAAACTGTTATAATAGAATATTATAATATTTTTCTTCACCGATTCAAATGTTACGAATTGGTGCGTGGCGAATAAAAGGAATAGAAAGTGACAATAAAATAATTATTCCAGGTCGATATTGTGTTTTTACGCAATGCTACGCTCTCAAATTAGCAAAATGTTTTTAAATAGCTTTTTTTTTTGTTTTTAATGTTTTTCAGGTATTGCTTTAACTTTTAGTTAAACATTGCATGGCCCCAAAAAAATGGGTCAGTGATCTTTTCTTCAAACTAATCTCATGTTGCAAATGCTGCAGTCCAGACAATATATGCTAAACCCTAGCCAAAATACACTCAGTTTCCCCATATACCTCTTCGATAGTGGCCCGGGTAGTGCCATATACGTCAAAGGGTTTGGATCTGTAGCAATCAGGGAATATCCCCATACGTCAAGGGGTTTGGGGCTGTAACAAACAGGGAGTATCCCTATACGTAAAAGGGTGTGGATCAGTAACAACCAGGGAATAGCCCCATACGTCAAATGGTTAACATCTGCAACAACCAGGGAATAGCCATTCAATGGGTTTCGACCTCCAACTTTTGTGCTTAAACTAACAGATAGCAAGCATTCAAGAAAATGTAATAGTTTTCATGTTTAATTGGTTATTGTGAACAATTCAGTAACAGTAATACGATACCCAGGGTACCCGACATGCTTTCTACTCAATTTGCCGAGAACGCTATCTTAGTGTGAAAAGAGGTTCAGGTGTCACGTATGTACCACTCTCTACATGTGCAAGTCTAATCACTCTAGGCTTATGTTCACCTTGAATTAACGACGAGGATAATGACTTCTTAAATTGGTTGTCTAATAAGAACCTTGCATGGTATTTGGGTGATACATGTTACAAATGTGTATGCAATAATGTTTGGGGAGATATTTTCGAAAGTGTGAAGGGAACTGGTATGGCGACTCGGACTGGTATGCCGAAACAGACTGATACGCCGAAACGGACTAAAAACCAAACAGTTGTAGCTGGTATTGAACTCTCTCTCTCTCTCACACACACACACACACACACACACACACACAAACAACACACACAGACACACCAAGTACCGCCATTCACACCCATTTATGCTTACATAATAGATACAAGTTTACTTACCTGTATTAGTAAGTATGTTAGAAATCTATAAGATACGTATATTTCTTATAATATATAATGGTTGTTTCTCCTTCCGCAGAATGCAAAAAGTACTTTGGATGAATCATCATAAACTCAAAGATAGCTTTTTAAATCCTTCGGCTTATACTCTACCTCCAAGTGTTTTGTTCAAACTATGGACCTAAACAAGAAATTTCCCAACTGAACATCAGTAATGAAAGCGTTTAATCGTACAGATAAATGTATAGTTGTGTTGTTTTAAGGCGAAGGTGGGTGGGTGTGGGCATTGTTTTGTTTGCTGGGGTTTGGGAGGGTTTGGGCGGTAGGTTTTCTTTCTTTTGTTTTGTTTGTTAACGTACGGCAGTCATAATCTGACACATGAAAGTTGTTGCATGTACGAAAAGGCATTTAATAGTTGTAATTACGAAAGAGCATTGAATAGTTGCATGCATCAATGGGCATTTAAGAGCCCTAATTACCAAAGGGCATTGAATAGTTGTTGGTAACAAAGGGCATTGAATAGTTGTAGGTAACAAAGGCCATTTAATAGCTGTAATTACCAAAGGGAAGTGAATATTTGTATGTACGAAAGGGCATTTAATGGTGATAATTGCCAAAGGGCATTTAATAGTTGTATGTACCAAAGGGCATTTAATAGTTGTATGTATAAAAGGGCATTGACTAGTTGTATGTAACAAAAGGTATGAATAGCTGTATGTACCAAAGGGCATTCAATAGTTGTATGTACCAAAAGGCATTGAGTAACTGTATGTACCAAATGCTTTGAATATATGTCTGTACGAAAAAGCATTTAAAAGTTTTATGTACTAAAGGGCATTTTTATAGCTCTATGTACCAAAGGGCATATAACGGTTGTATGTACCAAAGTGCAATGAGCAGTTTAATGTACCACAGAATATTAATAGTTGTACGTACCAATGGGTGTTTAATATTTATATGTACCAACGGGCAATTAATATTTGTATGTACCAAATGGCATTGATTAGTTGTATGTACCAAAGGGCATTTAATAGTTGTATTTACGAAAGGGCATTTAATGGTTGTGTGTACCAAAGGGCATAGAAAAGTTGAAAAGTACCAAAGGCATTGAATATTTATATGAAAGAAAGGATATTGAATAGTTTTATGTCCTAAAGGGCATTAAATAATTGTATGTATCAAAGGGCATACAACAGTTAGGTGTATGTACCAAATGGCATTGAATAGCTGTATGTACCAAAGGGCATTGAATAGTTGTATGTACTAAATGGCATTGAATAGTTGTATGTACCAAATGGCATTGAATAGCTGTATGTACCAAAGGGCATTGAATAGCTGTATGTACCAAAGGGCATTGAATAGCTGTATGTACCAAAGGGCATTGAATAAGCTGTATGTACCAAAGGGCATTGAATAAGCTGTATGTACCAAAGGGCATTGAATAGTTGTATGTACCAAAGGGCATTGAATAGCTGTATGTACCAAATGGCATTGAATAGCTGTATGTACCAAATGGCATTGAATAGCTGTATGTACCAAATGGCATTGAATAGCTGTATGTACCAAATGGCATTGAATAGCTGTATGTACCAAAGGGCATTGAATAGCTGTATGTACCAAAGGGCATTGAATAGCTGTATGTACCAAAGGGCATTGAATAGCTGTATGTACCAAAGGGCATTGAATAGTTGTATGTACTAAATGGCATTGAATAGCTGTATGTACCAAATGGCATTGAATAGTTGCATGTACCAAAGGGCATTGAATAGTTGCATGTACTAAATGGCATTGAATAGCTGTATGTACCAAATGGCATTGAATAGTTGTATGTACCAAATGGCATTGAATAGCTGTATGCACCAAAGGGCATTGAATAGCTGTATGTACCAAAGGGCATTGAATAGTTGTATGTACCAAATGGCATTGAATAGCTGTATGTACCAAATGGCATTGAATAGCTGTATGTACCAAAGGGCATTGAATAGCTGTATGTACCAAAGGGCATTGAATAGCTGTATGTACCAAAGGGCATTGAATAGTTGTATGTACCAAATGGCATTGAATAGTCGTATGTACAAAAGGGCATTGAATAGCTGTATGTACAAAAGGCCATTAAATATTTGTATGCACCAAAGGACATTGAGTAATTGTATGTCCCAAAGTGCATTTAATAGTTGTATGTACCAAAAGGCATTGAATAGTTGTATGTACCAAAAGGAATTCAACAGGTTGGTGTATGTACCAAAGGGCACTGAATAAGTGTATGTATCAAAAGGCATTGAATATATGTATGTACGAAATAGCATTGAATATTTTTTTATGTACCAAAGGGCATTGGGTAGTTGTATGTACCAAAGGGCCTTTAATAGTTGTATGTACAAAAGGACATTGAATAGTTGTATGCACCAAAGGGAATTGAACAGTTAGGTGTATGTACCAACAGGCATTGAATAGTTGTATGTATCAAAAGGCATTGAATGTTTTGAATGTACCAAAGAGCATTGAGTAGTTGTATGTACAAAAGGGTATTTAATAGTTGTGTGTACGAAAAGCATTTAATAATTGTATGTACTAAAGAGCAGTGACCAGTTAATGTACCAAATGGCACTGAACAGTTAGTTGCATGTACCAAAGTGCATTAAATAGTTGTATGTACCAAAGGGCATTTAATAGTTTTATGTACCAAAGAGCAATTACCAGTTAATGTACCAAAGGGCATTAAATAGTTGTATGTATGAAAGGGTATTTAATAATGGTATGTACCAAAGGGTATTGACTAGTTGTATGTAACAAAGTATTTAATAGTCGTATGTACGAAAGAAAATTTAATAGCTGTATGTACCAAAGGGCATTGAATAGTTTTATTACCAAAGGGCATTAAATAGTTGTATGTACCAAAGAACATTTAATAGTTGCATGTATGAAATGTCATTTAATAGCTGTATGTACCAAAGGGCATTGAATTATTGTATGTGCCAAAGGGCACTGAGCAGCTATTTGTATCAAAGGGCATTTAATAGTTGTATGTGCGAAAGGGCATTGAATAGTGGCATGTACCGATGATCATTGAATGGTTTTATAAGATCGAAATACATTACAAACGCGTATTGCTGAGTCCTTTGTGTTTACTAAAATTATTCTAATTTTCTGAAAGATAGTCTGTGCCATTCTTGTTGTTTCATTTGCAAAACAAACAATTCAAATTTATATCCGGTTCGTCCATCAAGAAATCAAGATCGTATTGTGAAAAAAAAAAAAACTTGTTGACGTTTGAAAATAGTTTTTTTTTTAATCTCAGCTTTGCCCACATTTCAGGTATAACTTTCACAGTGTTCTATCCAGAAAGTTTACAAGCAGACGTTTGTAAGCCACAGTGGTAATTAATTTACGTACATAAATATAAAGATAGCATCTGTCCCTAAAAACGTTAATAGGAAAGTGTCAATTCTAATATAAAAAGTTATACTGGAACAAAACCAACACTTATCATGAGAGTGACAAAAACCTGTCGTCTGCTATTTTGTTTCGATGTATATTTTATAATATTTTCCCCAGAGTCTAAAAATATGTTATAATCTTTGTAAAATGTTTTTAATCAATAATAAAATCTATAAGTTGTAAAATTACTTGAACGCTGATGACGCTATATCCTGAAATGTCAATTGCTCAATCGCTGATAAAGAGATAACAACTGCTCATTTTGCTCATAGACAGTAGACCACGTTAATGTTCTTTCCTCCCCCCGTTTCCGCTACTCTCCACTTCTCATGGGATATTTGGCATTTTTTCATTGTAGAGCACGTAGAAAACAAGTTAAATGAATGAACAAATGAATCCTTTACCGACGAAATACAGAGATAGTTACACTTGCAGATATAGCGACTTTAATTTTATTTAATTTTTGTTTTGCTTCTAATATTACTGGACATTTATTAAACTATATGCTGTATCTATCCGAACTATATTTTGTTTGTATATACAGATCGGTTCGGCTTAATATCTAGAACTAAGTGAACTGCCGAAGATAAACAACTACCTTTTCTATGATCCACATATATACAAGATTTTCTTGTATTCTTAAGCCTTGCGTGTAAAGATGTGCATGAACATCAGCTTACACGTTGACGTGCAGTTAAATATACTCGCGATATTCAATATTTCATATTCATATGATGTGCAATATTAACATTCACGTTATGTACAATACTAAATATTCACATGATGTTAAGTATCAATTATTCATTGTTATACAATATTAAAAAATCACGTGATGTACAATAGTAAACATTCACGTGATGTACAATGATTAATATTCATTCACTTTCAACACCCACCTTAAATTTCACGTATTTGTTTTCCACATTTCGTATGCAAATGGCATCTTCCTTTTGTTAATGCCTTATGTATACTCTTGCATATACTATAATGAAACAAACTATTCTCTCTCTCTCTCTCTCTCTCTCTCTCTCTCTCTCTCTCTCCCCCCGTCGGGTTTTGGAAACTACTTGACTTCGAGTTTATGAGACAAATCAATGCGAATGTTCAATAAAGATATTACGCGTAGGTTTAAAGAATGATATTATGGTTACATATTGCGTTATTAGCGACTGTTACGATCATAAAAGTTTAATTTGAAATATTTAATCACAAGTTAATTTACATGTATATGAAGCTGCCCATTCCTTTCTACTTACTTTGAGATGGATCCTAGGAATTGGGTTTGTCACAATATATGTCAGCTTATGCACTCATCCCATTTAATGATAATGTCTTTACAACCAATGGGTTTTTAGCGGACGTGTAGGCTACACAGGTGGGCAGGAACTAAATGGTCATCTGAGTGTAATCGATTAATTCCTTTAAAGGAGGAGTAAATTATGATTGTAGTAAAAAACAGTTCAAAATTGATTTTTCCAGAAATATAAAGACGAATATTGTGTTTCAAAAGCTAGAATTTCTAATCAGCAAAGTGTGGATTTGATAATAATATATTCCAGAATTAATCACATACTCATTCACACACTCGTCCCTCGTAGTGACTCGGGTAGCGCATACGGCTTCGAAGAGAGAGAGAGAGGCACAGCTAATGGTATTGCAGCATTACATGTGATATCGTTCCATGTTAGGCCCGATTCCTTCATTTTTTTCGCTATAGTTCTAGGTGAAGTTTCTTTTGGCCAACACTTCTTTCGACTCGCATCCTGGATGCAGCAAAAGGCTGTCCTGGGCGTGCATCTAGTGAAACTCGGCATATATGTCCCAGTCATCGCCATCTTCTTTTCTTAACATTCTGGACAAGATATGTTGATTGTATCCTTTGATGACGGGCTTCATTTTTAATCTTGTTTATATAAAATATACCAAGAATCTTCTTCAGGCACCTGTTTTTAGAAAATTGCAAGATTTTATGTTATTCTTGATGCTAGCTTCCATCATTCAGTGCCAAAAGAAGTACCCGGACGACACTGCTTCGGCCAAACTTCAGCTCGGAATTGGGTGCAAGTTGTTTGGACTTCCATATGTGTTTCACCATACCAAAGATTTATTTTGATTTGCTAATTCATTTTGCTTCGCCTCTCTCCGTAGCTACATACACTTTGATTGCAAGGTATGTTAATTCCTCTACCTCCTATATGACTTTGTTATTCACTTACAAGAAGTGATTATTTTATTGACAAAGCATATATTGTGTTTGAAAATGGCGCTGGATGGGGCAGGGCAAATAATGACATATAGGGTATGATTTATCAACACTTAAATAACGTAGGATATACATTTTTCTTCCAGAGTTAATGTGGGTTGCAATTATTATTGTTAACGCATGCTATGATGTATTCCCAATCCCAAGGTGACGATAAAAATATGGGTCGCGATGACCTTCTTGAGTCGCAGAACGTCACCAGGAGTTTTCCATTTCTGAGGATAACAAAATGTGAAAATTGGGTCGTGAGGCTCAGAAAACAATTTTTAGGGACGTGTCCAAAACAGGATGGGAACAACTAATGTATACAGATGATTTGGAAGGACTAATTTCTTCCCAGCTTGCCATGATCATCACCACCACCACCACAACTACCACACTAATAAATATTGATTACTTCCCAATTACAAACTAATTCCTTTTTTGCAGGTCGTGATAGTACAAATAACAGGACAGCATTACTGGACCCCCGGAATGGATTGTACAAGTATAAACCTTACAAACCTGACTTTACAGATACCAAACACAGAGAGTATAAGTATAAACCCTACAAACCAGAGTACAAGGACCCACTAAGAAAGAAAATAGAACCATTCCCATACAGACCATATGTGTCAGAAGTGGGATACAAGAGTTACTTTGATTATCAGCTACCCAGGAAAGATCATCTTTCAATTCAAAATGAGGACGAACCTAAGAAAAGAGCAAAGCTAGCACGTGCAGAAGACAAAAATAATAATCTCGAGCTAAAGGTGAGCTTTTCTGCAATATCTGTATTATCTCTTCAAGACATAATAGTACTGCTGCTGCTACTACTACTACTATTCCTGCTACTACTACTGACGCTACCATTGCTACTACAACTGCTACTACTACTTCTACTGCTACTACTATTACTTCCACCGCTACTACCATTACTATTACTACTACTGCTACTAACGCTACTACTATTATTACTACTGCAATTGCTACTGCTAATATAATGAGATCCTATGCGTTATACTGAATGTGACCTAATATAATATGAGATCCTATGCGTTATACTGAATGTGACCTAATATAATATGAGATCCTATGCGTTATACTGAATGTGACCTAATATAATGAGATCCTATGCGTTATACTGAATGTGACCTTCTAATATAATGAGATCATATGCATTATACTGAATGTGACCTTCTAATATAATGGAATTGTATGTGATGTACTAAATGTGACCTTCTGATATAATGAGATCCTATGTGATGTGCTAAATGTGACCTTCTAATATAATGAGATCCTATGTGATGTATTAAATGTGATCCTCTAATATAATGAGATCCTATGTGATGTACTAAATGTGACCTTCTAATATAATGAGATCGTATGTGATGTACGGAATGTGACACTCTAATATAATGAGATCCTATGTGATGTACGGAATGTGACCTTTTAATATAGCAAGGTTATATGTGATGAATTGAATGTGACCTTCTAATATAACGAGATTATATGTGATTTACTGAATATGACCTATTATAATGAGATCCTATGCGTTGTATTGAATGTGACCTTCTAATATAATGAGATAATATGCGTTGTACTGAATGTGACCTTCTAATATAATGAGATGCAATGCGTTGTACTGACTGACCTAATATAATGAGATAATATGCGTTTTACTGAATGTGACCTTCCAATATAATGAGATCCGATGCGTTGCATTGAATGTGGCCTTCTAATATAATGATAATATGCGTTGTACTGAATGTGACCTAATATAATGAGATCCTATGCGTTGTACTGAACGTGAAATTCTATTATAATACTATCCTTTGTGATGTGCTGAATGTGACCTTCGAATCCCAAACATTCTGAAAAATATACGGACAATTTGCCTTGAGATATAGTTACCAATTTTAAGAGTAGTTGTACAAAAATAAATTCAGATAATCTGTTAGACAATTTTTTGTGTCATATTTGGAGTGAAGTTAAGAATCTTTATTAGTAATTTATTATACATAAAGTAAAATGATTCATTAGAATTGGAATATCCCCTTATGTTGCAGTGCTTTACTTTGTCAATCAATGTCTTAATCTAACTTAACAATAAAAAAGAATGTATTTTGCATTAAACTTCATTTTCTGTTTTCATACATCCAAGGACACGTACATTTCTAAAAGTACATATGTTCTCATTGACCTATATTTATTTTGACATTTGTCTGACAGTTCAAAATGGTGTAGTAGAAAACCTAATTAGCCTGTACCATAGTTTCCATATCTGTCTTTTCATCAGATACCATATAACTATGTCTGTATACAATTACTGAACGCTATACAAGCATATTTGCGTTGCTCATGTAGTCACCACCCCATAAACACATGAATTAACAGCATCGACACAATATATATAGTATAAATGACTTAACGCACAACATCATCTGGAAAGATATATTCATCTGTTTTAATAAAGGTCTCATGCTGAATTGAAAAGACATTTTTCGACAGATTTTCACAAATATCAACCATAACAACTTGCTTGCGTGGTAGAAGTATATCAATGCTGATAATAACGAGTATCCACCACAAAGACTATACATATGTATTTTTGCAGAGTTTGTAAATTTTAAGCATTTAAATTTTTTATTAATCGTTTTTGAATTTTAATTGCAGTTTTATTTGGAAAGTCAATATTCATTTCAACATTTCATGTGACTAGCTTTAATAATAAACTTGTATCATTTTAAACTATTGGATATGGCACAATCAGGACTATGGTCTCTACAGGTTTTCTTACTAGTAAACGTTCCACTGTGTCCAAATCATAATGAACCATATGTTTATATAAAGTTCTTTCAAAGATGAACTTGTAATTGACTTTCCGGCAATTTTGTTAGAGGCATGACTATAACAAAGCATCGTGGTATATATCACATGTTTCTTTTCTGGATCAATACCAATGTGTCATTATCCACTGTGTACTATCTCCGAAAATTACATAAATAACCCCAAACAAATAATACTCTAGGTTTCAAGAATAAATAATTACCTTTAAATCAATATCAAGAATATCGAAATAAAATTCATGTATCACCACCAAAATGAGAGTGGAAAATTGCCTAAATAAAGACCTCGATTACATTCGTGAATATTTGAACGGAAGTAATAATTGTGACCCGAGCCCTTATATGTCTACTTTTTCCACCCCACCTCAACCGGGATAATTTGTTTACAGTCTTTTATTGAAATTTGTTGAAATAGTGAGTAACGAATTTTCTATCGTAGTTTGTTCTTGCGAAATTGTCTATTGTTATTTACTTTTTCAGGAATTCGGATACTCACCGTTATTTGCAAGAAAGTCTGTTTTCCAGTATCATCGTTTCGAACCGCCATTAGACTGGTGATTTAATACTAAGACAAATGGCGAACAACATGTTTTCTCTGGCAACAAAGTGTGGATGGGAGCTGTCTGTATATATGGAACTCCCCAACGCATCTGAGATTAGGCCTACGATGCTATTCTTCAATGCGTTTCAAGTGCTGATTATTTGTTTGAAAGGGATGTGATCTTTGATTTGTTTTATCCCCATAAGCATTAGAATTCCTTATATTTTTTATCTCAACCTAGTACTTGAACATCCAGCCATCAAAAGCAACAGAATTTGTACCGTACAATTTAAGTTTAAACAACACTCACATTTTTTATGTGAAAGATATTTTCTGTTTCCCAGGATACTGTACCTTGCCAAGTGTTTTAGAGCTTGGAGTTGCCATTAACAATTTATAAGTCATTATAAATATATAATGTTTGAATGTTATGTATTTTGCTTTTTCACTGTGTGATTGACTTTTGTCCTCGATTGACGGTAGAGGTTTCGCTTGCCTGACTTTTGTTATAATTGTGGTTCAAAACTGTGAACGGAGTTTGGTCATATCCTTATTTGCAAGGGGAAATCAGTGTCGGCAGTTAGGAGAAAAACTGTTGTTGTGGAGAGCGATGTCTTCAAATGCAAATGAGCACATGAAACGCTTTATCAAGTTGAGAAAGTTTGGGTAAAGTTCCTTGCCCAGGAAGACGCAACTGGCTTCGATACAGCCTGGTCTAGACATAAATCAAACCATTTTGCATGAAATTTCCCATATCTAACATCCAACAATTATCGATGACAACGTCCTTCAAAGAAAGATTCAAAAAGGCATAACCTTTTTCTTTGTAACTTCGCAAAGTGTATTATCTTGATTGAAGTTTATACGATAACACGGTCGTGGAAATGCTGATAAAATATAATTGTAACTGGCTTAATCCTCTTTCCACCGTAACTCCAACCCCCATAAAAAGCTGTTATGCTCAGTAAGCGTGGCAAAATTTGTGAAATTATAATTCCACAGACATAAGGACCGCTCAGGTGGCCTAGTGGTTGGAGCGTCCGCCTCGGATGCGGAAGGTCGCGGGTTTGAACAGCGGCCTTGTCATGCAAAAGACTTATAGAAATGGTACTAACGGCTGCCTGGGTAGGCGCTCAGCATTAAGAGGTTAAGGTTAGGACTGGTCGGCCTGATGTCAGGATAATGCGACTGGGTGGGACATCATGCTACATGTCTGCGGCATGATGCCCCATTGCTAGACATCCCTATAAACTGCCACACAGCAAACGTCATATCGATATAAATAACGATTTGTTAAAGCTACGTTAACAATCCAAATCACACACACACACACACACACACACACACACACACACACACCATATACATCAAATTTATCACTGGATATTGGCATCCCTCACACAGAGCAATTTGCACGTGGTTTTGTCCTGTTATATACACCTGTCTCGTGCATAACTTAATGAGGAGTAAATCTCAGCCAGTGTGCATACCTTTACCATTGACAGTTTAACATTCTTTTATCGACTTCCACTATGTAATGAAAAGATTTGTAACTGATTATATATATATATATATATATATATATATATATATATATATATATATATATATATATATATATATATATATATATTCATTCATTCCGTGGAGTCGATGATAGCTCTGTGTGTGTGTATGGGGGGGGGGACTTGATGATGAAATATCACCTGAGAAAATAATGGACATCTATATATTGGAGGGATTGTATATATTTTACCTATATATTTAATTGTATATACCTTATAAAATGGCTGAAGCGTATTTACATCTTGTGCTTATTAGGAAAGGTTTTTTAGACGGTGACTATAAACCGCTACCATATAGCCAGTAGTGTGCTTACATGTCATTATATGCAACGACATACATACATACATACATACATACAGCCCCGCCCCAATCCCCAAACACATCCCTTACCCCCACCATGGAAGTAGGAACGGATCTTGTCAATCGGCTGTCAAATGAACTTTTGTGGAAAAGAAAGAAAATAACAATGAAAATAATGCATAGCAACATGAGAGAATCATGCCAAGCATTATAATTACTTGAAATTGTGCCAAAAATTAAAAAAGAAAAAAAAAAAAAACGCCGACCAGCGAGTGTTACACAAAGGACTCTGCCCTGTTTCTCCACGCACTACTTCGACGACGCCTTGCTGAATGGATTTGTACTCCAATGTCAACCAGACGTAGCTATTTAACTCACAGTTTGATACAAGGCAATATAATTAGTTACAGCAATGGTGTTTACCTTGGTTTACTCGATACATTATTCATGTCAAACGCTAGGTCACGAACGATTAAGATATAAATACCCCACGCCTATCAGTGATTATATGTCTGACTTTGAAGTCTATGGAGTCTCAAAGAATACATTAACGTAATTTGTTGATTTACCTTTAACAAAGGCCACGATAACAAAACTAACCAATTG
Organism: Sinohyriopsis cumingii; assembly: GCA_028554795.2. Classification (NCBI taxonomy): domain Eukaryota; kingdom Metazoa; phylum Mollusca; class Bivalvia; order Unionida; family Unionidae; genus Sinohyriopsis; species Sinohyriopsis cumingii. The sequence continues at coordinate 69,171,310 of CM068834.1, read as the reverse complement.
AAATAATATAACAAGATTTAATATTGGGTTATTGTTTACATAGTGCGTCAGAAATCTCGTCTGCTTTAAGTGAGTTTAGTATTATTCGGACGAAAATACTTCCGTCATCCGCATATTTCTTGCCTCCTTCTCCTACACATCACCATTCATCATCATCATCATGATGTATAAACGCTTAATAAATAACATACATTCGAAGAAGAGTGAGAACAAAAGAAGAAAAATAATTTTGGTACAGAGGAAATTAACTCGGGCTCAGGGTAGCATATTAGAACAATGCTGTAAAAATGTGTTTTGAATACTGCCATAGCCATGCAACTTAAAACAAAAAACATGCGTGAAGACAATATTCCACTAAGGTCACACACACGCACACAAATTGATAAGATATAAGTTCTCTCTCTCTCTCTCTCTCTCTCTCTCTCAATGGAACATTGTAAAATTGTATTATAAATCATACCATGGAAAGAGACTGCGTTTATTCTGTACTGAGTGCGTTCTCTTTTTCTCTTTTACTTGGCTGCTCGCTCTCTCTCTCTCTCTGTCAAAATATAATATAATTGTGCAGCTTTATGTACTGCGAAATATCCGCGCTCTTTATAATAGTTGCGACTCAATATTGAAAATCCCCACAATACGTTTTGTATTACATCTATGGTTCAGTATTAGAAATTCCCACAATTTGTATTACATACATGACTCATATGACTCGATATTGGAAATCTCCACACTGTTATTACATATATGACTCAATATTGAAAATACTCACACTCTTATTATATAAAAGACTTAATGTTAGAAATTTCCCCAGGTTGTTTTTACACATATGACTCTATATGGAAAATCCCCACATTTTGTATTGCATATATGACTCGATATTGGGAATCCCCACACTCTGTATTACATATATGACTCGATAATGGGAATCACCACACTCTGTATTACATATGACTCGATAATGGGAATCCCCACACTCTGTATTACATATGACTCGATAATGGGAATCCCCACACTCTGTATTACATATATGACTCCAGATTGAAAAACAAATCTCCTGTTTCTTTACGTGTCACCCGATTAAAAAAATTGTTCAATTGTAAAATTTTTATTGAAAGTTTTGTCCTCGTACGTAATTTACAAATAGAGTTTCCTCTTTGAGACTAATTGCATGTGTTTTGAAACCAATTACCCGAAAAATACATTTTGGACAAACTCCTCACTGAGATTACTATGTGACCCTGATTTAGCTGAATTTTTAATATGAATCTCTCTTTTCTATCATAACTATAGCAATAAACACGTCCGAACAACAATTACAAGTAAAACAATTTTCTGGTCACATCAACAAAGCATTAAGAATAAAATATGCCTATATATGTATATATATATATATATATATATATATATATATATATATATATATATATATATATATATATGCAATTGGTTATAGCTTTAATACTGTTCCCGTAAGAAAATAAATAATATTTGTTCTTGGTTAGAACAAGAAAAAGGAAATTTAGGTTTTACACTGACCTATTTTCAATGGAAGCGAACTAACATTGACGCAGAGAAGAAAGTTATATACATGACTACGTTATGTGTCACGAATTATTATATCTATTCTACACGTTTGAAGCGCAAGCTGATTGATGAAGGGAAGCAACTTTTTACATACCATTTACTAACTAAGCTTGTTCGATGAAATATAATCTTATTTCATGTCTCTATATCTCCTAATTGATCCAGTTTTTCTCATATGCCAATTGTACAAATAATGAATGTTTATGAAAATGTATCTTCATGAAATGTTGACCGTTATTGACAATTACATAATGTTAATCAACCTTACGTGTGGTCAATAGAAGGGAATCAGCTGTATATACTGGCTTAATTTAATACACTATGGTACACAGTAATTGGAAGTGTAGAGGTACATTAAAATGACAAGATCACAGTCTAACTTAAATATCGAAATATAGAAAACGTTTAGGATTAAATTTTATAACTAAACTATTTATTGGATGATTTATCCAATTTAGAAGCAGCATAATGTTATTTACAGCAGTAATTGTTGATATATTTGTATGTGTGGACCAGGGAGACAGTGCAAAAACAAAATGTACCGGGTAAGGTTAAGAGGAAGACCAAACAAACGGGGTTATTACCAAATAGACGGGGCTAAGACTAAATAAATGGGACAGACCAAATAGACTGGACTAAGATAAAATTGACGGGATTAAGACCAGATAAATCTGACATAAACCAAACAGACGGGACTACGAACAAACAAACTGGATCAAGACCAAATAGACGGAACTTAGGCCCAAAAGACGTAGCTAACACCTAATAGTGATATTTTCGGAACTAAAATGTATATCACTGAGATTCAGTTTATAATTTAGGCGAAACAGATTTGCAGATCACAGCCTAAGAACTACAAGACTATGGAATACATTGGAAACTCCACGGAATACAAGCCCAATGAATATAAAGGAAAATTCACAGAATAGAAACCAAAGGAATTCAAGGGCAAATTCGTAAAATTAAAACCAAATGAATACAAGCCTAATTATTTCAATGAACAGAGATCTACTTGATATTTTAAGGTCAAAAAGTATGATAAAGTCCACGAGCATAAGACATTTATGGAATACAAGCTTCCCAATGTGGACGTATTCACATGGGAACCCTTTAGCAAATATATACCAAAGGAAAAGAAAAAGGTAAGTACACAGATGAATCGCTACATTAATGATCTCCTGCCCTGACTGATGTGTTCAAATTCTTATTCACAATTTTAAAACAAAAGTAATCATAACTCCTCAAGCATCATATTTTCATACAAATAAATACAGTTGTACGATTATACACCATAACACATGCTATTCAAATATCATATACTTGTATTTGAATCTTTTTTTGCCTCAAAATGTGCTTACGTGTACATTATAAACTCGTGCATCCTGGTAGAAAATGCTGAAATTTCCATGAAAAGATGTGATGCACTGCATTGAATACTAGCAGGGAATAACGTGTCTGTGACTAATTACGGTAAACGCAAAGGAGAGACAACCAAAAACGCAAAACTTGTACTATCAGGCAAAAGCTCTTTGAGTCCCAGACAGTCTTTATGTAGGAAAACATAGACAAACAAAACAAACAATAAATAAAAATCAATGAAATTACAAAACGTTACATAACAATATCATGCTGGCTAGAGTGGGTATTTCAGAGTTCTGTGTAACACTTATTGTTTATTTCTAAGTATCTTTGAAACAATGTGAGTGCAATTTGAATTGTTTCTGTATGTAATCTTGCTCATTGTTGTGGCTTCCACTTTATCTTGATGCGTAACTTGCGTCAGAAATAAGCGTTCAAACAAGCCATAATTCCACGTTACAACGTTACGCCGTGAGTATATTCGGCAGACTTTCATTGTAAACATGATTCCCGACCACGACTGTCACTTTGAAAACTATTTTCGGTTGTACTTTCACGAAATTTTGTCAGATGCTCAGTCCCTTGTTCATACAGCTGAAATTTACAATGTCAAATATTAAGTTTAAAACTCAGCCGTTGGTGGAGATAATCCACATTACAAGGCATACATCTGGGTACTGTTATTTGTAGGACATTCGTGTATTCAAGTCTTTTTGATGATGAAATTTATTCCGCCGATACGAAATTGACGATAACCGTATTGGTTGTCAAGTGATCCCGATACTTTCCCTGATTCGGGAGATATTTCTTTGAGTTCATGCAAAAAATAGTTTAGTGAATCCCAAACATGTTAAACATGGTGCAATTAACCCACACATTAAATATGGTATAATGAATTCCCCACACATTAAATATGGTATAATGAATTCCCCACATATTAAATATGGTATAATGAATAACGCACATATTACACATGGTATAATGAATTCCCCACATATTAAACATGGTATAATGAATTCCCCACATATTACACATGGTATAATGAATTCCCCACATATTAAATATGGCATAATGAATTCCCAACATATTACACATGGCATAATGAATTCCCCACATATTACACATGGCATAATGAATTCCCCACATATTACACATGGTATAATGAATTCCCGACATATTACACATGGTATAGTGAATTCCCCACATATTACACATGGTATAGTGAATTCCCGACATATTACACATGGTATAATGAATTCCCCACATATTACACATGGTATAATGAATTCCCCACATATTACACATGGTATAATGAATTCCCCACATATTACACATGGTATAATGAATTCTCCACGTATTACACATGGTATAATGAATTCCCCACGTATTACACATGGTATAATGAATTCCCCACGTATTACACATGGTATAATGTATTCCCCACATATTACACATGGTATAATGAATTCCCCACATATTACACATGGTATAATGAATTCCCCACATATTACACATGGTATAATGAATTCCCCACATATTACACATGGTATAATGAATTCCCCACATATTACACATGGTATAATGAATTCCCCGCATATTAAACATGGTATAATGAATTCCCCGCATATTACACATGGTATAATGAATTCCCCGCATATTAAACATGGTATAATGAATTCCCCACATATTAAATATGGTATAATGAATTCCCCACATATTACACATGGTATAATGAATTCCCCACATATTAAACATGGTATAATGAATTCCCCACATATTACACATGGTATAATGAATTCCCCACATATTACACATGGTATAATGAATTCTCCACATATTACACATGGTATAATGAATTCCCCACATATTAAACATGGTATAATGAATTCTCCACATATTACACATGGTATAATGAATTCCCCACATATTACACATGGTATAATGAATTCCCCACATATTACACATGGTATAATGAATTCTCCACGTATTACACATGGTATAATGAATTCCCCACGTATTACACATGGTATAATGAATTCCCCACATATTACACATGGTATAATGAATTCCCCACATATTACACATGGTATAATGAATTCCCCACATATTACACATGGTATAATGAATTCCCCGCATATTAAACATGGTATAATGAATTCCCCACATATTACACATGGTATAATGAATTCCCCGCATATTAAACATGGTATAATGAATTCCCCACATATTAAATATGGTATAATGAATTCCCCACATATTACACATGGTATAATGAATTCCCCACATATTAAACATGGTATAATGAATTCCCCACATATTACACATGGTATAATGAATTCCCCACATATTACACATGGTATAATGAATTCTCCACATATTACACATGGTATAATGAATTCCCCACATATTAAACATGGTATAATGAATTCTCCACATATTACACATGGTATAATGAATTCCCCACATATTAAACATGGTATAATGAATTCTCCACATATTACACATGGTATAATGAATTCCCCACATATTAAACATGGTATAATGAATTCCCCACATATTAAACATGGTATAATGAATTCCCCACATATTACACATGGTATAATGAATTCCCCACATATTAAACATGGTATAATGAATTCCCCACATATTACACATGGTATAATGAATTCCCCACATATTAAACATGGTATAATGAATTCCCCACATATTAAACATGGTATAATGAATTCCCCATATATTACACATGGTATAATGAATTCCCCACATATTACACATGGTATAATGAATTCCCCACATATTAAATATGGTATAATGAATTCCCCACATATTAAACATGGTATAATGAATTCCCCACATATTAAATATGGTATAATGAATTCCCCACATATTAAACATGGTATAATGAATTCCCCACATATTAAATATGGTATAATGAATTCCCCACATATTAAACATGGTATAATGAATTCCCCACATATTACACATGGTATAATGAATTCCCCACATATTAAACATGGTATAATGAATTCCCCACATATTAAACATGGTATAATGAATAACGCATTTGTCATGCTGTAAGAATTAAAGTCACTAAATCGATCATCGGTGTCTAGAGAGTTGCAAGCCAACAAGGAACATTAGTCGCCATTTATGAAAGGAATGGGGTTAAGCGTAATGCGATGATAAAACATGTAAACGATAATAACATGCGTATGAGAAAACAAAATGCAATACTGTACAGAATCATTTTTGATGTGTAATGTTCAATCAAATAGATGATTATTGGCAAAGAAAGTGGAGGTGGCAGGGAAGTAGCAAATCAATGTACACTTTGAAACCGGCAAATTTGAGACTAACATAAAGGTGTTGATATTTCCGTGCATATTTTATTACAGATTGTGCTTGTTGTTCATCTATATTACAGACTGTGTCTGTAGTTGTTTTTTTTACAGACTGTGCCTGTTGTTACTTTATTAAAGACTGTGTGTGTAGCTCTGTTTATTACAAATGGTTCATGTTGCTGTTTTTGTTACAGACTGATTATTGTACTTTTTATTACAGACTGTTTATTGTTGTTTTTATTACATACTGTGCATGTGTAAAGAACCATATAAATCATACTAGATGATGACGTTTTCAGTGTACTTAATGGCCGATATAATTAGATCAGTTGGTGGGGTTAAGGTAATACATGCATCATGCTACTATCGTTTGGATTCAAAAATGATGTTGTCTTTACAATGAGCAACGGTAACGACACTATTACAGTTCCTGGCGCCAATATTTAGTCACTTCGCTAACCTGCAAGGGAACCGCAGTGACGGAACGTGGGCGTCTCTTGCAATGCACTTAAAAGAGGCCATAGTGGCACATAATGGCAGTACTGACGCTCTAGATTAAGACATAGACGATATGAGGACTTAGTGGCACATAATGGCGGTACTAATGTTATGGGTGAAGCTTTCACGAAATGAGGCCTTAATCGCACATAATGGCAGTGATTCCTTTTCTGGAAAAAGCCTTACACAAAATGAGGTTTTAATTGCACATAATGCTAGTACAAGTGTTCCTGATAAATCCTAAAACAAAATGAGGCTTTTATGTCACATAATAACAGTAATGCCGTTCTGGACAAAGCCTTCTACGAAATGGGGCCTAAATTGCACATAATTGGTAGTAGTGCCGTTGCGAGTATAGTCATACACGAAATGGGGCCTTAATGCCACATAATGGCACTACTTCCGGTCCCGATGACGAAAAGAGGACTTAATGTCTGTCGCGTAATTGCATTATTGCCATTCCGAATAAAACCTAACACGAAAACCTTACAAATATATTTTTGTCAGTGCTTGCGCCAGAGACACAATGACAAGCGTAATATCAAACTTTAATTGATCTGAAGGTGGGTTGGTATAGTTCCTCTGCTGGTGCGCACTTCTAACTTGTCGCCATAGTGTAATGGCGAAACAGTGATGGTGGTGAAATAAATGCGTCAGTTTCCTGAATATGAATGTAGGACAGAAAGACACATGACAAAGTCACAGACAAAAAGTCACAAGTCTGATTATCACAGCAATGAAAGCGGTGTCGGACAAAGGTCACAGGGCAAAAAGTCCCAATTGTGATTTCCACAGTTATAATAGGATAGAAATTCACATTATAGAATGTAACAAATATTTTTATTTTAGTTATGAAAAAACATGTAGGTCAACAACTCAGAATATGACTTACTGAATTTTGAAGTCTTCGTACTTCATGAATTAGGATCATGATTTTCACACTCACTTTCCTACTCTATTAAACAACTTGTAATATTTCATCTGTTTAAGCAGTTTAAGCTAAAATGATAAATTTGCATTTACAACATATGAAACATTTTGGTTATGTTATTTCATGCAATTTGTAGTAATAAGATATTCTATAACGATGTATTTATCCTATTAAATCTGGTTTTTATACAATCGTAACATTTTACCAGATTAATGTTTGCCAAAACGACACCTTTCCTGCGTGAATTATGCTTCGAAAAAATAAGGCCATACATTTGCTTCTTGCGTGCATATCCTGTAACCTTGTGTGCATGGTAGTTAAAGAAACAAACCATGTCGGCAAATAATACATTCTTATCAATATCACCCGTCCCTTATAACACACCTGAAAGCACCCAACCAGACGGGAGAGGAGTTTCGGAAATACCGCCCGTTAAAAGCGAGCAACAGCAACGCAAAAGCGAGATGGAGCCCGGCCACCATTCTCACCTCATAGCATCAAAATATGAAACTCAAATACAGAACTGAATAATTATTTTTTACCCCAATATATAACATAGATTAAGGGTAACAGGGAACCACCATATGGGTTTAGTAAGTTGCACAGACGTCGCAGGGCTATCTCGCAAGGCGCTACGTGAAGTGAACAGGCCTACGAAAGCGCAAAAGAAAAAAAACATACGGCGGAAACGGACAAACAGAACAAAAAACAAGGTGACTAAAAACTTACAATAAATAAAAACCAACTCATGCTTACCTGTAGGACTAACACCATTTTATTTTTATAACCTTTCATAAATAAAGGAGAAGGCTATATTCTGCAAAAGGAAAAACATTAACAAATAAAGAATGTTCATCCTTATTCAGATATAGCCTCTCAGTTTGAAGTACTTAAGATATAGCGAGAAAACGGCACAAAATTACCACTCATCTAAAACAAGTTTCTTTTTAAAACATCGTTTTCCAGACAAAAAGCAAACTTTCTTTGTGTGTGTGATTTTGATTTTTAACGTAGCTTTAACAATTTTTCAGTCATGTCGCTACGATGTATGCAGTGTGGCAGTTTATAGTGATGTCTAGCACTGGGGCATCATGCTGCAGACAAGTAGCATGATGTCCCACCCAGTCACATTATCCTGACACCAGGCCGACCAGTCCTAACACTAACCTCTTAATGCTGAACGCCAAGCAAGGCAGCTGTTAGTACCATTTTTGTAAGTCTCTGGTATGACTCGGCCGGGGCACGAACCCACGACATCCCGCATCCGAGGTGGACGTTCTAACCACTAGGCCACCGGAGCGGTCAAACTTTCTTTGTAATTTAAATCAAACTGTTTTAAATGCAAGCAAACCTAACTAATTTGGGAAAATTTTAAAAATAAGTAAACTATAACTATATGATAAGACAACTTGGGAATAATTTGATAATGTCTGCCGTCTCAACATAGAAATATAACACACACACACACACACACACACACAATATAGTAACCACATACAGCATACGCGAGACTAAGGAGATATCTGGCGAAGATCACCAAACAAGCAAGGGCAGGAATTCCGACACTGGGGATTAAAACCTAGAGTCGGATGAACAACCCTATATCACACTAAGGGAATAAATACCCCATCAAAAATTCTAAATTAGAAAATGGTTGATCAAAATTATATAATAAAATATACAAACATACATACCTTTGGGGGATACACAAACATAACACTTTTAATTTTTTTTAGAAAATTGAGGGGGGGGGGGGCGTCTTTCTGGTGCCCCTCCCAAAATAAGTTATGTTTTTCTGACGTTTTGACTGACTTATATATATATATGAGCCCTCACTCCTCTCGCAAAGAAATATGTACTCTTGTTGTCGATTGTGGGATTTATGACAGTTGGTATGAGGTACAATAAAAAAACCTAAAACAATACAAAACACATACTTTGAATACAAGACGAACATAATGCATAATATAACAAATACAATACACATTATGTAACCCACCCACCGGCATTTATAATTTTATCACAAAAATAAAAACAATCCCTTACCACACTCGAAGAGTATTACTTTCCTGAAATATATTAACGTATTCAATCCCTTTGTCTTACAAATCTCCGCACTGCTCGAGGTGTTATATGACTCTCTCTCTAGTCTCGAGTAATAATTCTCTAGGCTTTTATTAGTATCGCGGAGAGGTAGTTTTCATACACGTGACGCACGGGAATCATGCACCGCGATCGAACGCTCACTCACAACAACCACGCACATTAGCACACGGCGCAAGTCCCGGGTCACAAACACACACACACACACACACATACATACATACATATATATATATATATATATATATATATATATATATATATATATATATATATATATATATATATATATATATATATATATATAACACCAGAAAAAGTGCTATTTGTGCGTAGTTTTAGTGATAGTCTGTGCTAATGCCACTGAATATAAAGCCCCAGGACAAATCTTTTTCTAAGATCACACTTTTTGTTGTTTCTTATTTGTTTGTTTGTTTGCTCCTTTTGTTTTGTTTGCTTTTTTCTGCTGGCCCGACGAAATTGTAGTAGCAAATTAATCACGCGACCCCCTCCTTCGGTGGGCACAGCTATTGATTCTGACTGACCGCGGATTGCCTTACACTGCTCTGGATTGTTATGTTGTTCAATTTATATCTGAATTCTCTCTCCATCCCGATTTTAATATGAACGATTTAACTCACAATGAAGGCAGATACTCGTCCAACAAAGGTTTGTAATGTGTCGATATAAGTGGATATCTCGTCCAAGAAAGGTTGGCAATGTGTCGATATCAGTCAATAATTCGTCCAACAAAGGTTTGTAATGTGTCGATACAGTGCTCTTTTTATTTGATGGAGACTTGTAGAGAGAGAGAGAGAGAGAGAGAGACTCTTATGTTGACAGCTATATGCCGATCGTCGAATTTTGCTCATATACATACTCTTCTGATAATAGTCATGTGTCGTAATTCTGACCAATCATTGCTTGTCCGGGACGGCGAACAGGTCTGATACTGCCGAATAGATACTCTACAACCTGTGCCACAAACCGAGGGTTTTTATTACAATTTAACTAGCATCACTTGTCCGTTCTTACTGTCATTAGCAAATATATAAACATTACGTATTATTTATCATGTTAAACATCGAAGTATTTTAGGTCGTAACCAAGACTGCTAAGTGAATAGAGAACACTCACCAATTAACGCTCTATAACATTGAAAATACATTGAAAAGCATATATAATGACGAACACAATATCAAATATTAAAAACATACTCATACTTGTATAAAAAGTGATCAGCATTTATATGAGGCACCATACCGGAGATAAGCTGGAACAAAGAGAATGTTGCAGTTGAAATTTCGATATTGTATGTCGAGAAATCTAATATTACGTATTGGATCAAATTGCATATCCTTAAAGTTCCATTTTATAGATCAAGATTTAGATTTTATATGTTGAATTTTACAGTGGTGGTTTAAAGTTCTATTTCCTATGTCTACTTTTTACAGTGTATATTTTAAATTACACAGCGGTGGTTGAAATTTTAATATCATATATCGAGAATCCCTAATTCACACGTTGTTGTACGTAACTGTTTGTAATGAAATTTTCATTTCATATGGAGAATATTTAGAGTTCATTTGTTGAATTTCACAGTAACGAGAAGCAGCCTACCTGTATAAAAATAACGAGGTCCTACGAGAGTGACCTCTAGGAAATACATTCATAGTAATTATCGACCTGTGAATCGAAATTTTACTAATGATGTATCTTAACACTCGATATTATTTTGAATTGTTAAGGTAGACATTGTGTTAGGTTACTTTTAACACCAGCTCATCATTTCACCATATGAAAAGCAATTCTGACAAGCACAATAAAATGTCCAACTACCGCTGTGTAAGTCAACATAAACAATCTACAAACTCAATATACGAAACGGAATTTTCAGCACAATCAATGTGATTCAACATATTAAATTGAAACTCTCTACATATGACATTTAAATGTCAACAACCGCTGTATAATTCAGAAGAACAGTTGACAACGAATTTTCAATCAGCGCTGTGTAATTCAACAGACGAAATCTAAATACTCAACATATAAAATGAAACTTTCCAAAAAAACTCTTTCAACCTATACGTAAATTAGGAATTATCGACGTACGAGATTGAAATTTCAACCACCGCCGTATAATTCAAACGACACAATCTATAACCTCGCATAGAAAATATAACTTTCAGCCACTACTGTTTAATTTAACAGATACAATCTAAAATTACGACCAAGAAAATATAACGTTAGGGAGTAGCATGTTTGATACAAAACGTGAAATTGGAATTCTGGACATGTGACATTAAACTTTCAAAAGCAACGTTGTGATTAGAGCAGCTTTTGTCCGCTACGGCGCCTCATACATTTACAATGTACAAGAACAATTTAGTCACAAGATGACCTAGATAAATTTACTGTGTGGAACCGGTCATGTGGCCTGGCGTGCAGGCGTATTTTCATAACGTCATTTGTTAAAGTCATCGAGCTTAGTGCTATTACAATGATGAATTGGATGGGAACTTAAGTGTGATAATACACATTTCTGGATGTGGCAAATTCATTTAAAGTAACCTTCTAGATGATTTTATGAGTATTTCTTAATCACGGTTCCATAGACCTCAATGCTAATGTTTTGTGAAATAAATATGTTGTTGTTGTTGTTCTAGGGTTTAAAGCCATTTTTCAGCACAAGATAGGCTATACATGGCGGCCAGTATAACTGATGGAGGAAGAACCCTTGAAAACCCAGGGAAGAACCACCGATCCACGAGAAGTTACTGGCAGGCTTTCCCACGTACCCACGCTAGCCAAGCCTTGGATTCGAACCCACGCAGACAGAGGTGAGATGGCAGTGATCCAGAACTGTGAGCGCTTTAGACCACTCGGCCACTAGGGGTCCCCGAAATAAATATACTTTCTATCCTACCTCAGCATGCATGTCACACACTGTCATAGAGAACAATGTTAGATTGTCAATTTGACAAGGACAAAACCAGATACTCGATTGCATTTAAGAGAGATAACTCTGCTGGAACTAGACGGGGTCAGAGTTACGTAGTCACAACAGTCACATTTTCAGCCATGTGTACCACATTTTTTAAAAATCATTAAGAAAAATACAAAATATGATCTAGATAGGAATTAACATAATCTGACATGTTGCCAAGAGGCTTAACTTTTTTAAAGCCTAACAGAAAGTACAACTCTTATATAATGCATCAATCACAATTAGTGTTGTTCATTATTTCTGAATACAATGCTCCCCACACCTTAACCTCCACCTATCTGGACTTGCGCAATTGCTACCGTTATACCTGACACAATATCTGAGACCGCATCTAGAAGATTGTATGAGTATTTCGCAATGTGCAAGATTGAAATCGATGACAGTGTAATTGTTTCCACGTGACCGGCGATCGCACATGATACGCAACATGAACGATTTCTTAAAGCTTTCAGGGTCGTGATCTATACATTTCTAGTCACAATGCAATCTTTAAATAACACTTTCAGCAAGAACAATACGTTTAATGTATGACATATAAAACCACGTATCCATCCATCATATTACAACATCAGAGCCCCCCCCCCCCCGGTCTATTACAACATAATGCTTCCAAACATTATGTACTTTTCCCACAAATTAATAACTGTTCTCATAGAATGAATGAAAGGAGATTTATTTTTGTTTACACATTTTTCGCGCCACTTGATACAGAAAAAACATTGACGGAATAGTGGTAGGATGACGGATCGGATAGACTTCTGAACGTGACATCTTTGAAATTGCAATGATATATATTAAGGACTTTGCTTTTTTATTATCTTTATTTCTGTATTCAAACGTGAATGATATGGCCTTGGCACGACACGCTTGCAATCTAGTACCTATCAGATACTGCTACCAAATTTCCACTTTCACTGAATTTGTTTCAACACTCATGCATTCTTCATTTCTCCATCATTTTCAAACGTGATTAAGGGAATGATGTAATTTCGCCAAAATAAACGATTTTCGTATTTTATTTATTCCATAGTTTTGCCCCAGCGCAGGTATGTTTGTTTTAGAATATAACATGTACGAATGACAAAGAATAATAGCGATGTTCGTTAAAACAACGACAATTTAAAAGGTTAATGAGGGAAAATGATTTATATAAGTTATTTTTTAACCCTTCGTGTTCTTTGGAGTTTATATCTTGCATATTTTGATATCACTACTTCTATGCTTAAATAAATGTACACTATTGAAGTACTTTGAGATATGTCGACCCATGTAGAGTAACATAAAGTGTATGTGCAGAATTGACAGAGAGAGAAAGAGAGAGAGAGAGGAAAAAGAAAGAATGATTGAAAGAACATAAAAGACAAAGAAGAAACAACGAACGACGTGATGATGATGATAAATGAATTTGTCTTATATATGGGAATATTACATACATAATTACATATATTTCCTAAATCGCACAATATTCTTTTTCCCATGACGACATCGTCACTACGATGATATCAATTATTTCACATTGGTACACTTCAATATCTTACTATGAAATCTGTAATAAACATAACAGTTATTTCCCCATATGATCCTGGAAACCTTAACCAGAGAACTATTTGTGTACAATGGGCTGTAACATAAGTTAATGTCAGTTCGTAGGGGTAACTAAATTTTAACCCACTGGAAACTTCAAGCAGAGTGGGTGCCTCAATTGCTATATGAAATGAATATCGGCATGGTGCTAGTTGTGTCCTGGTTTTATAATTTAAAAAATTTCTATGTAAAATAATGCTCGTAAAAGATCATAGGGAAAAAACAAATACTTAACCACCGTCTTCTGTTCGCATGCCTTACAAAAATAGCGATAGATATTATCCTCTTGTGGTCATTACTTTTGCATTTGAGAACCTGTCACAGCTATATGACATAATGTTTGGTTGCTAGGCTACTAATCGTATGTAGTGCAGGGTACCACAGCACACGGTACAGTGGTATACAGCAGTATTTCTGAACATACCGCGGTCAATAGCTGGAAAATAACTTGCTCTGATTTATAGCAAAGCAACACAATGGCATAACTATTGTATTATTGGGCAAATTATTTTGTGATAAAAATGAAACGGAATAGCTCAATACAAAACTAAAATCACAGCTCTCTCACCAAATAAAAATTAAATGGCCAGTACCTTATAGTAGATCAATTTGCTACGTGTATGATACATGTTCCAAAAGATGCAATCTAAAACTTAGGTCACACACACACACACACACACACACATATATATATATATATATATATATATATATATATATATATATATATATATATATATATATATATATATATATATGACCTGACACTATATCTGAGACCGCTCTGGTGGCCTAGTGGTTAGAGCGTCCGCCTCGAATGCGGGAGGTTGCGGGTTCGAAATCCGGCCGAGTCATAACAAAGACTTCTAATAATTGGTATTAACAGTTGCCTCGCTTGGTGCTCAACATTAAGATGTTAGTGTTATAACTGGTCGACTTGGTGTCAGGATAAGGTGACTGGGTGGGACATCATGCTACATCTTGCGGCATGATTCCTCAATGCTAGACATCACAAAAAACTGCTACAATGCAGACATCGTAGCAATCTGATTGGAAAATTGTTAGAGCTACTTTAAAAATCCAAATCACACACACACACACACACACACTATATCTGAATCCGTAATGTTGACAGTAAAGCCTACAATGTATTAACAACACTTATAACTAATAGTTAAGACATGTTGAGGGTGCTAGTAAACATAAAGCAGATTTACTCAACAAATGATACAATGTTTAGTGGACTTGAGAAGTTACCTATAATACTTTCATAAATGTCTGAGGATTTATCCTGGTTTTATGCATGATCTCATGACACTCTAGTAAATAACTAAAAGAAATTACTTGTTTTATGTTCCTAATCCAATTTTTGTCAAACTTTGGATGTTTCCCGAATATATTTTATAGAGAGAATAAATTATTGGGTTCTTTTCCTATAAAATGTACTAAATCAAGTTCCAAAGTATATAAATAATAACCGTTTCGTGGTATCGTTATAAGCATTTCAAGATTTCAAGCATACTAGAAAATGGAAACTTAAGGCGTCGACTTATTAACTTTATGGAAATATTAGTAAATTTAACAAGCGTATCATGTGTTTGCATTTGAGATCACGAAGACGACAATTAGAATATTATGCAGTTGAGAATATTCTAGGACAAAGGAGATAACTCAACGCGTACGCACTACATTCATGATTGGTATCACACATTAAATAGTTGTATCACTATGTTAAGTTTGAAGTCCAAACATTTTAAATCTGCGTTTTGTGGGGTCGCAATGCTAAATTGCAATTAATTACTTTTAAATTAATGTAATGTATTAGTTAAAACAGATACTTGTCTAAGCAGACAATTGTAAAAAGCAGACACTTGTCAAAATAGACACTTGAAAAGTGCTTGACATTCATATAGAACTGACTATGGAAAGTCTCGATCATGCTGAATATATATATATATATATATATATATATATATATATATATATATATATATATATATATATATATATCGGGAGATGGATTTCAAATATACATCATTTCAAAATGAACGTATTTTAACAGTTTCTTTCATCAAGAATTGTGCTAATCCTCAGTCGAATTCCAAAATTGTGCTGTTCCGAGCTTCGACTATAAGGCGGTGACTTTTTCCTTAAGTTTATTTATTTCCATCGTTTCAACAGCCTCCTTCATGTCTTTCCTTGACGACATACAGATTATAAAGGTCGTCATTATAGCTGCAATGATTTTCAAACCGAAATCCAAAGAAACGATCTTCGTTCTCATTGCGCGACTGTCGTAGAGCGAGCATGCGCCCTGCCTGCCGCAGGTGGTACGCCATACAAGACAGACCGTATCAAAAATCTTGCCGGACACCAAAGGCGCTGGTAGAAAGACTGAAATGAAAGAGAAATCCATGATGCCCACTGGATACTGTCGCAGGGTAGCACAGTTGGATTGAAATAAAAATGGGACAAATATTCGAACACAGAAGGTATTTAGGCTGGTTGTGATTTCTTCGCTCACAAAGACGTCAACATTTATTGTATTTTCATTGTCATAAATGTATATATTACGCTATGTATATTTATAGACATATTGGATTTGTGACAATGTCATCGATGGCGTGCCGATCAAAAGAATTAGGTAACTAAGTGACCAATCAGGTCCTTAGATAGGGTCCGTTCAACTCCATTTCAAGAGGAAAAACAACACGACTCTGGTCCAGATCCCCATATCACGTTTTCGGTATTAGAAACAAAGACAAACTGATAGATGATTATAATGAGAGACAGTCAGACAGAGATATATGTGGGGTGATGGGTACATGAAACTGAACCAATCTGTTTGAATAATGCCTACAATGTTCAGCACAACAACAGCCATAACAACTACAACTACTACTACTACTACTAATAATAATAATAATAACCATTATTATTATAAAAGAAATATTTCTTTCATAAACACCATGCGCAAGACTACGGTGTAGGTTATATAGTTGGTGGAGTTTCAAAATTATTTTATCTCTTAAATGATTGATCCAAAACTGTTCTAATTGTCTTCCGTGTGCTTGTTATCAGCATATGTTGTTTTCAATGCCAATAACTCTCAAATGATTTATACTAACGTTTGCACTCAGATGATCTATATTACAGTTTGTACTCAAATGAGCGGTATACTTATGTGATTTTACTACAGTTTGTATTTAAATGCTCTGTACTAGTGTGTACTCAAATGATCTTTACTACGGTTTGTGCTCAAATGATCAATACTACATTTTGTACTCAAATTGTGTTTACTAAAGTTTGTAATCAAATGATTGATATTACAGTCTGTACCCCTATGATTAATACTACGGTTTTTACTCAAATTGTCTTTACTAAAGTTTGTACTCAAATGATCTATACTTCAATTTTGGCTCAAATGATCAAAAATATATTCTGTATTCAAATAATCCATTCTACAGTTTTCATTAAATGATGATATTACAGTTTGTACTCAAATGATCGATAATACAGTCTGTATTCGTATGATCCATGCTACAGTTTGTACTAAATGATCGATACTACAGTCTGTAATCAATTGATCAATACTACAATCTGTAATCAAATGATCGATAATACAGTCTGCACTCAAATAATGTATAATACGGTTTGTACTAAATGACCTATACTACAGTTAGTACTCAAATTATTGATACTACAGTCTGTACTCAAATGACCGATACTACAGTTTGTACTAAGTGATCGATGCTATAGTTTATACTCAAATGATCGATGCTACAGTTAGTACTCAAATGATTGATACCAGTCTTTACTCAAATGATCTATATTATAATTTCAACTCATATAATCTATACTCAATTTAGACGAAACTGTTCAGATAGATGTTTTATCTGTTATTTGCAGTCATATTTAAATAATGTCCTTCCATCCAAACTTGTCAATTTCTTCAGACTGACCCATAGATGCCGATTTTTGCACATTACATACGAATGCCTTGCTTATAGTTGCAAATCTGACTGAATAACAGTATTTGGGATTAAACAATGTTCTTGAACTTGATTTATGTACCAATTGATGAGTGTCATTTGTCGGGAAATAGACTCCAATACATAGATTATCTCACTTTGCAAAGTAATTTACCTTTTATATATTGTTGACTCCTTCCTAATTATAGTCTGAACTGAAATTGATGAACGGTTGTTAGTCATCCCGTTTAGAAAATATTTTAATTCTTCTTCTGAATTTCTCTAAAAGAAAATATCAATAAACCTAACGTAGAACAATGGTAGTTTTTTTATGGGCACTTTGAAGATATTTGTATCTCCCATTCAGGAGAGAAGGGAACAAATTACTTCCCCTTAGCTGTACCTTTCTTCAACAAATAAACTACTTCCGCATAGCTGTACCTTTCTTCAACAAACAAACTACTTCCCCTTAGCTGTACCTTTCTTCAACAAATAAACTACTTCCCCTTAGCTGTACCTTTCTTCAACAAATAAACTTTTACATTAAAATAAAACCATTCCGGATCAAGAACATTTAAAATTTCATGATATGGTTATCAGACATTAACTTTTATAAGCATGGAAAACATGATCGTGATCGAAGATGAGGTATCGTGATCGAAGATGAGGTGGAGGTTACCATTATCTACTGCAAATATAATGTTCCTTTTGTGAAGTTTAATTTTACTTAATTTTATTCAATAACATATTTTTATGCATTTTATAAATTAACTTAGTTCCACGGCCCAAAACGTTTTACAAAAATATATTCATTGTATTAAAATCAGTCTCAACTGAGCAATCTTACACAATGGGCGTATCAGAAGAATTTCCCTTTGTATAGTCTAGCATTTCACCGATTTATAAATGTTAGTAAGATGATACAGATATCTCGGTTTTGAATTATTCAGTCTCAAGTAGTCGAATTCTCTGTTATCCAAAAAAGCACATTCACTTAATTTTCCAAGTTCACTCCTGACGTTCAGTGTTGTTTTATGATAACTGATTATTAAAGAGGAATACAATATTCCAAATCAATTAGTTGTAGCTTCACTTCCAAATATATCGGTTCATGAAAAACATGGCATTTCCTTTATTTACATTCCTTGTTGTCAAAGATATGTGTTTTCGGGAAAACAATTGCAAGACCCAATTTCTGATGTCATGAGGTTTTCATTTTTGATGCAAACATCAGACATACTTTTGCTTCTAATGACCGAAACGTAAACATTATGACAATTGATTTATTTTTGTCCTTTTGTGGAGGTTGATAATTTGGATTAAATTTATAATATTTTTGAGGTGCCAAATAGGTGAATATTTTCCGACATAAACGTTTTTATAATACACAAAATATATATGTTGTATGGTGTGGACTAAAAATTGAGACCGTTTGAGAGTAAATCCATCTCCATGGAAGTCAGAACTATTTACATACATATATACATACATACATTGATTGATAGATTGAATGATAGACAAAGTGATATATATACTATCACCTAAAGCAGCCAACAGGAAAGAATTCATTCCGACGGCAAGTGAACGGTCTGCGTCTTTCACAGAGCTGGAATGATCAAAATATATTATCATCATCATTATTTCATTATTATTATTATTTTATTATTATTATTATTATTATTATTATTATTATTATTATTATTAATTAGGATAACAGTTGTTTAAGCATCTGAATAATATAAACGTTATTCCAAAATTGATGTTTCAATCCAGTTATTTGAATAATTGATATAAAATTTAATAGTTACAAAACAATTTGTACATACATGAGCAACCATAATAACCAAGGAGATATACGTCGAGACATGAACGTTGCTTGAATTATAATTCAATTCTTTGCAAGAATTCATTTTAAAAAGAAACCGTTATTACGTTATTATCTTATTATATATCTAATGCCGCTACCAAATCACGTGCCAATAGTGTGAAGTTAAAGTGTGGTTGTTTTAATGGAATGAAGCAAAAAAAAATTAAAATAGGATGCCTTTTGGTTTAGTTTTGGAAAATTTATAAGCATTGTATTGGCAGAAATGAATAATATTTGAAAATAATAAATAAGTAATTAAATAAATACATAAATAGATAAGTAAATAAATAGATAATAAGTAAATATATATGGTGAATATATGATATATTTCACTATTAAAGCGGATAGGGGTATGCTGAATTCAAATGTTTCTAATTCAGGACTATCGGTTTCTTGGGAGATATTTGCATTTCTGCTGGTGACTAACGGTTCCGTTTTTAATTATTGTATCACTGTTTAGCTACACCAATTAAGCCAGTCAACTGTTTTTTGTCTTGGCATTATCCCTAAGAAAATCTTTGCTATGGATTTTATATCATTCCTGAACCTTTGCTAACCAGCGATCTTTTTAAAACCAGTTTTCAATAAAGAGCAGTATTACCGACTAAACAGAAAATACAAATTTGACTGCGTTCAGCTTTTTTATTTTTGAATAAGATAACTACGCAAACGGTTGCGATTCTGCCGGTTTAGGAAAGGTCGAATGCACTCAAATTAATGTGTTCTTAAACAGAAGGCTGTGAAAAGTTTAATTGTATGCGGATGACTCATCTTTGTTGAGGACGGTCGTCGTCTGATATTTTTGCAGCTTTATTAAGGCAGCTTCCAATCTGAACCATATGACAGGTTCGTCAAAGAAGTAACATCATGCGAAAATAATATTTGAAGAGTTACTGGTAAGTTGTATCCTTCATACCCAAGTTAGTACTCAGTGCCACTATTTTATGCGTATATCGCCTGAAATAAACCCCAACCTCCACTCTCATACTGTCGTTTATGAAAGACAGATACTTACCTTAAAAAGACGACAAAATATGGCGCGATAGCCATAGTCCCTATGAGGGATGCTAGCGAATTCATAATTACGAAAGGAATCAAAAAGTCACAACTGTCATCACAGATCCCAGATGTTGCCTGACCCGTTGAAGACAAGCTGCATTTGGTGTAGCCCTGTAAAGATTTAAAAAAAAACATTCTTCAAACAGTCTTAAATTATGTCATGTATTTTAAGATTCTAAATTAATACAAAATATGCTATGAAAAAGAAGAAAAATAAATACACTGGATGAGAAAGGAAACTATAATACAACATATGCGAATCAATGAAATGTTCAAAAAGTAAAACATCCTTTATGCCTTTATGAAAAATATAAAAATGACAACCGTATTTTACTTGTTCATCTAGAAATCAAATTCAATTTTACCGTTCTGTATCACAAAGATTTGGATCAGTTTGATCTTAACTGCATTAGGTTCTAATCTCAGTCAAATACAACAAATGGCCGGTGTTTTGGAAAACGGCAATGCCTATCAGACAACAAACCCGTTTATATAGCTATTGCATAAGTGTTTTTCGTGAGTTAAATCACTTCCGCAAAACCTTCTTAAACCAAAATTAGAAACAAAAACTTGCCTCTCATTGGTTGTGTATTTTTGAAGATGGTTTGTCTGCGTTGATATGAATTTGTGCGTGCAATTTCACTATAAGCAATGTTTCACGAAAACGGATGTATTGCATCAAAGATACTGAAGCTGTAACTATTTACTAAAACAAAAGACCGAATTATTCCGCATATTTTATTTGTCTCCTGTTTCTCTGTCTGGAAGGCTAAGATTTTCTTTTCTTTTCAGATGCTGCAAACATATGTTGCGATTATTTAATGGAAAAAAACCCCACAAAAGACCGAAATATTCCGCATACTTGTGACACAGAATGATGAGACTGAAATATTGCACACATAAAGAAAGAATTAAAGAAAGAACACTATCGGAAGGAGATACATTTGGAACCGTTAGGTAACCACAAGGACAATTTGGGAGTTTAATTTAGACAGCCTATTGACATCATTTCATTTTACGTGGATTTATTTCCACCGACTTTTTAGAGGATTCTTACCCCGCTCATGGTTTCTTCGCAACCAGCATGACAAGGAGAGAAGTAGGTCTTTCTTCCCTCCACGCAGACGGGGAGGTAATTCGTGTTGGAACAGTCGCAATCCAGAAGAAAGGAATTATTACCACCGCTTTAAAGAAGGAAATAACTTTGTTTACACGTAAATATTCAACATAAAATATTAGAGCACTTCTACGACTGACAAATTATCTACTTTATTAATATCATTTTCAATGAAATTATAAATGCCGGAAATAAACTTAACATGAAATCTCATTAAAAGAAAAATAAGCATAATTCCGAGAAGAAAAAAAAAACAAGTTGAGCCAAATGCTAACATAGATAACCATTAGGGCGCCTTGTGTCTATTCTAAATCCCCAATCCCCCACCACACCCCACCCCCATCCCGCCATTTCCACGGCCTGGTGAAAAAATGCATATAAAAGGTAATGAGAGCAATAAATAACAGCTGCAATATGAAAGCACAACAACCTAGATGCATATGAATATTAAACACTATACGGCAGAAAAGATCCAAAAATATGATATAGTTTGTGATATGTTTTTAACAAACCAAACCAGTCTCATTTTTATCCTTTACTTCCTCAGAAAAGACAAATCCGCCATTTTAGTTTTATTTACATACTGCACTGACAGATAGTTTAAATTACTCCTTTGGTCACGATACATATTTACATAACGAAATGAGAGTTAGTTTTAATTACTTTTTTGGTCAAGATACTCGTGTACATAGGTCGGTTACAACATTGAGATAACAAGTAAAAAACAAAAAATTATATCATTTCTTTAGATTTATCTTTAAATATGTCCAAAGGATAAACCAATACAATCGGTTCCAATCTCATTTTTGAGACCAATCAATTAGTTCAATATGACTTACGCTGAATCACTGTGAGAAATAATTATTGGACCGTCTACACTGTCGTAACTGATTTTAAAACTATTAAAACGTTTGGATCATTCAGAAGTATTCTTTTAATCACGCTAGAAAACTAAACTTTAATCCATCACACTCATTTTCCGATCCACATATCACGGAAAAGAATATTGAAAACGGAGGAAAGTTTTAGAAGGAGTGACTTGGATAGGTAGATATTTTATCGATTTTTATTTATGTACATCTATATCCAAATTATATTTGAACATTTAAACATTTCATGAAATTGTTCCAAATATTAAAAGAAACTGGTCGAATTACAAAATCTCAGCTGTTTGGTAGTTTCCTTGGAATACTACAATCAAGAACCTTTTAAACCTTTTTATCAATAATCGCTTTACCTGTCATTTTGTTTAATCCAGTGTGTCATTTGAAGAATTGCAGAATGTTGTTGTTAATTAAACAAAAATCTCTAACTTCCATACAATTAGAGCAGGGGTTTCAAACACGCGGCTCTGGGCCGCATGCGGCCGAAAAGCCGTATTATGTGGCCCGCAAAATGATTGGCGTCACAAGGTGTCATGAGGGATAACAAAGGTGGTGCGGCCTTTGTGCCATCGAAAATGCCCTCATGCGGCCCTCAGGCGTGGTTGAGTTTGAGAACCCTGAATTAGAGCGTGAATAAAGACGGTGTCTATATCTTCGGACACAACTGACTACAGAATGAAATTCCAGATTTATTTTTTTACTTGTGCCGGGATATTTCCATTATTCGATTTGGAACAGCAGAATATAGTGGACATAGACACATTTTATTTATAGTCGGAACCGCATCACATAATAGGAAACATTAGCTCATAAGAGCCATTTTGCATCGTACAAAATTGTGTTATTGGGAAACCAGCAGATGTCTTCATTCTTATCCAAACAGTGGTGAGTTTATTTACCCATGTACGTTAGTTCAGAAACGCAGGTCACATGATGGATTCCGTGTTATAGTCCACCCCTCCCAGTCCTCTGTCCATTGACCGGTACCCTTATGTTTGTCTGTAACGAGCTGCAGTGGTGTAAACTAGCCATACGACAGACGTAACCCTTTTTCCCAATGGCGCTTGGGTAATATCTTCAAAAAATGGCAACCAATAGCAAAAGTATAATTTCGGGAGGCGAGGTAAGGAAGATTTCCTTGGTAATATTTGGGTTTGTGTCAGTGATCAATGAAATAAACGCCAGTATTATTGGGGAACAAAAACAAAACTCCCAGTGTAAGGCCCATCTATTCCGCCATAGTCCTTTTCGACAAACTTAACATCCAATTAACCCTTTTTGTTTCCTGAATTATATATATTTGAATGAAAAGCATACAAATTTACCTTAGACTGTCAACACCATACATATGTGGATGATCACAACCGAACATATAGTTGAATGCCGTCAAGATGGAGCACATCAACCGGGTAAAGAAGATCAGTTTTAAGCATCCAGTTCGTTTCAGATGCATGCGCTTAGTAAGGATACCGCCAACCATCGTACCAATAGAAGTTGCGAAAATTTTCTCACCTCCTACAAATTTTAAGGAAGATCATAATGCTTTTAAAATCATAAACCAGTCCATTTTGCGGTGCATGCTGGTTATCTACCTGTTCTTGGCGTTTCATAAACAAATCTGAACCTTTTTGATGCATGAGAAGGTTAACTTAAAAAAAACCACCAAACTATTAGAATAAATTATCTCCCAGCAATAAAAGTAGAGGCACCCGAAGCCGATGACATTTTTTGTACATGATGTTAATTTTTGGAATTTCGTATTTCTATCCTACGGCTTCTTTTTGTTCCAGCTGCGTGCTGTGTGGTTGCAAAAGTCCTGTACAGAACTGAATGATGTTCCATATTGGTATACTTTTGCGATAAACATATTTTGTTGACAGTATCCAGGAATAGTCTTGGGCTGGAATTATTGCAACATAAGAATTAGTGGAATTTATACTAGCATCACTTGATTTTTAATCAGTCTGACTGTAGTAGTAGTCATTGTCGACGTCATTGTCCTTGCTATCGAGTCTGGCTTTTATATATTGTTTAAAAATTTATGTAACGTCCTTAGAAAAAATTAAATCTATATTTTGGTCGTGTTTGACATTGCTAAAACATATATATGTAGTGAAACATTAAATATTCAAAACTTATGTTTTTAAAAAGGTTTTATGATTTTGTTTTTGTAAACATTAACGACGGTTATGGGAGCTTGTGAAAAGTCACACTTACCCGTAATTACATTTGCTTTCCAGGAAGAAAGAAAAAACTGGGTTTCCAGGTATTTGGGAGCAAAGGAACCCATTACCATAATCCCAAACAGTGTAATGATACCATTCACACAGCTTAGGGTGAAGATTGGGTTTTTAAACAATCGCAAAACGCTTTTGGGGAGATCTGTAAAGACGAAACATTTAATAAAGAATGGAATAATTGCTATATGCAACAAAATACTTAAACCAGTCAAATAATCTAATAAAGAATGGAATATTTGATATATGCAAAGAACATTTAAATAAGCCAAATAATGTAATAAAGAATGGAATAATTGCTATATGCAATAAAATACTTAAACCAGTAAAATAATGTAATAAAGAATGGAATAATTGCTATTTGCAACAAAACACTTAAATCAGTCAAATAATGAATTAAATAATGGAATAATTGCTATTTGCAAAACAAACCACTTAAATCAGTCAAATAATCTAATATATACCATAGTAAAAGTAAAAACAAAAATATGACAGTTCAAATAACATGCATGTGGTATAAATATAACTTTTTTAGAACGTTTGCCGTTATCTCCCTAGAAGATTTGTGCACATTAAGGGAGAGGTATTTTCCTCTAGGGTTGGATACCTGTATATATACTATCTTAACGTTCCGGGAATTTTTACTTTAAAGAATTCATATCTTCATACAAAACTAATGAAATTTACGAACAAACAAGCATTGGCTGAGCCTGGAGGTATGCAAAGTAGTGAGTCCCTAAATCTGTCTCCATGTCTACCCACTTTCCTGCATATATATATACATACATACATATATGCACACACACACACACACACACACACACACACACACACATACATACATAGTCATACCTGGGACCCCGAGTGGTCTAAAGCGCTCTCCGTTACGGATCACTGCCATCTCACCTCTGTCTGCGTGGGTTCGAGTCTAGGATTCGGCCAATGAGGGTATGTGAGAAAGCTTGCCAGTAGCTTTTCGTGGGTCGGTGGTTCTTTCAGGGGTTTTACCGGTTTCTTCCTCCACCATTAATACTGGTCGCCATGTATAGCCTATCGTGTGCTGAAAAATGGCGTTAAACCCTACAACAACCTACCTACCTACCTACACACACACACACACACACACACACACACACACACACACACACACACACACATACATACATACATACATACACATCCTTATTTACATTTAGATATTAATACCTATTAGATTTAGATGAAGAGGCCGCTCCTGTTCTGCTTCATGTTCTGTTCCATTTGGTTCGGGATCTGAACCTCTCAACCGTGGAAAGCAGAAAAGAGGGAGAGAACTTAATATGCAACATCCTCCGAATACAAGGAATCCCAGCCACCAGGCACCTACCCAGCGTGGATCATTTGGGGTCAGGGATGTTTCTGCCGGAAAGAAGGGGAAAAGGATTTAGTCGTCTGAAGATGAGACAGACACGTAAACCAGAAAAGCGTCGTTGGAAATACAATATGCTTGGTCAGTAACCGAAGCAAAACAAGGGCCAAAACTCTGTAAATTATTTACAGAAGAAGCTAAAATTCAAAGTGACATATTTCTTCCTTACAAGAAAAAAGTAACGTTTTAAGTCCAAGAGATACCTCAAAACTTACTGAATGAAGACAAATTCAGAACTTTCGGACAGATTGGAATGGAAAAGACAGTTGTGGTAAACGGACGTTGGTAACATTATACGCTTCTTTCATAAAACATGGCGATGGCAATTCAAGAAAGGAAATAATATCACTCTTTTGAATAAAAAGAAAGGTACATCTTTGCAAGTGACTATCTTGGTCGTTATTTAGTTTTTCTATTTATTTATTTATTTACTTTTTTATTTATGTCATACAGATCAATACATTACTGTTTTGGTCTTGTGTTTATGGCCGAGGCAATTTGGGTAAGGTACGTTGCTCAATGACACATCATGATAGCCAGCTCCGGCTGATAACACGGCGGGACTGAAACCCGCACCTATTCGGTTGCGTGTCAGGCCTATTGACCACCGCGCTTCGTGCCTCCATGATAAATCTGAGACTCTCTGTTGCAAAAACTTAAATCACAATTTTATGTTATGATCTCTACTTGAATGTAATGGAAACTTTAGAGCTTTTGAAAAGAGGAATTAAATTTTGCTTGCTACATATATATTTTACAGAGTCGTATAAATACCTTTGAAAGTACTAGACGATTATGACGCAATTTATTTCATAACACACACACACACACACACACACACACACACACGTATGTTGCTTTTGATAAAATTTGCACAAGTATTACAAGGATGTCCTACAATTTGTCGTAGAGCCAGTACGTTCGTATGTTCAAAACATGAATACTCATAGCGAAGAGAAAGGGAGAGAGACATTTGATACCTTTTAAATCAGTAGGAATTTTGCTGAATAATCCACCGATAACCAGTGCGAGAAATGGCCCGAAAATGGAAAACGTGGATAGGATGCCTGTGGGAAATGATACAATAAAGGATACATTATGTATTTATGTGTTTCTTTATTCTTTCGTATTTTGTCTACTGAGCTGCCGTCTGGCAGCAAGTCAGACCTATTCATACCCTCTCCCTAGCATTTACTAAATGGATTGTTTGCACCTAATTTGTATATAATGACTATATGGAAGGTCTCAAGTGGGTAATTATTTAATGTCGAATTTATGAAACCAGTTGAATAATGTCCAGCTTTGGCGAACCTGGGCGGGCTGAAGCAGTGCTTTATTCAGCGAGACGCATATATTTGATATGAATTATTATACATTTTAGGTTCAGATTGTCACATAGGTTTTTATTTAAATGCAACGATTTAGAGAAAAAAAAATAATTGAATTTACTCTGACTCAGGCTATGCACCTTTCATTTTTTGAGAGTACAAAATAGTTCCAGACGCAATTTCTATAACACGTACAAAAAAGTCCCAGACGCAGTTCTATAACGCGTACAGAATAGTCCCAGACGCAGATCTATAACGCGTTCAAAATAGTCCCAGAGGCAGTTCTATAACACGTTCAAAATAATCCAAGACGCAGTTCTACAACGCGTACAAAATAGTCCAAGTCGCAGTTCTATAACTATTAACCTTTGAAAGTAGGTGCATTTTTTTTTATAAATTATAAATCAAAGAGCAATTGTACTTCTGAATAAATAGAACACCTGGCACAGTCAACATCATTTTGCAACACAAAATGTCAGAGTTTAACTCAGGTTAGGTTAGACGATCAAGGTTCACACCGAAAATGTGTCATTTCCACCTGAGAATTCCAGCTATTGGATATTCATGTAAAGATCACTAGATGCAGAAACTCCTGATTGTATGTAATATATATGTGACCGGATATTTACAATATTTGACATAGACACAATTTATATAGAATCGGAATTCATACAGATGTTACCATTTTTGCCCCAATTGCCTTTTGCAAATCGATTCGAAATAATGTTGCCAAATTCTTGATAGTAGTAATAAAAATAAAACGTTCCAGAAACGGGGAAGGAGGCGGTCTACGGCCGCAACGATTGTTTTCCATATCTAACACATATCGACTTTGTCGTAACTTACTTTTTAATTTCAAAGAGATGACTTAGCTTATACATAGGTTCTGCAAATATAATTATTTCAAATACACGGTGTTTTGAAAAGGTTTCAAACTGCAGTTTTCATGCGCTTTTTTAAGATTGCAAACACGACCATGTCTGCCCAAGCATATTAATATACTAGTACTTCATATTGGCGCCTCAGATTTAGTCAAGATCTAGTTGGGAAGCGTAAAATGTATCCTTCCAAATTCACACAAAAGACTGCTTTTCCATATTAATGGAATAATTACAAACTTTGACGTGATAAGAGCTAAATTATGACTGAAAAATTGTTAAAGCTACGTTAAAAATTAAAATTACACACACACACACACACACACACACACACGGAGACCAATTATTTATGAGCGAGTAAATGAACATTAATTTTGTTTAGAAAAATTGCTTGTCGACGACCAAAGGATGACATGTATTACTTCCGTATTAAAGGCAGTTTACCAAAAACGTCAAATCTTTGTTTTCAGATTTCACTGTATACTGCTTTAGTTAAACAGGGGTTCTATATTATTACTTACCTACGTAAAAACCAGTCTTCGATCTTTCCGTATTGTTGTCCACGTGTATCGTCTGCAAAGCTTGTCTCGGCGATTGGGCTACCCCTTGAATCGCCAAAACGACGGCCATGACAGCATATAGCCATGTAGAAGACTCACTCGAAATTTCTGTGGACTCAGATCTACACGTGAAACCGATAGATTCCGAAAGTTCGCTTTCGTTGTAATGGACGCAAAGATTGGTCGTGTGGTTCCCAGATGAATTGGTGATGGCAGACTGGTCCTCAATTGGAGCGTCAGAAAAGAAAAGTTTTGGTAGTGCAAGAATTATACCAGATACGCCAATTGTGAGGATAGATACCGCCAGAATTCTCGGAATATGATACCTGTAATTAAAATCAGTTTCCTTGGAATGTTGTCCCCTTGACATTAGCTGTACACATGCCAATAAATGTCGCATTTACCTATTTTACAATTATTAGTTACATTATTCCAATATTAGATAAAAATACGTAACAAATCTTTATATACAAAACATTCAATGTTAAAGGCATAGCTTATCATGTATTATTCAGGTAGTATTCATGACCAGATCAGATAAACCGAGAACAAAGTACAAGCTTTGTTCTATTTTGTAGTGCTACGACAAGCCTTCAAATGATTTCGTGTATTAACATTCTTTTTAAACTTAGTTCGAATAATGAATTCTCCAACAAGCCCAATTCACGTAAGACAAGGAAAATATATTTCCAAAACTATGTGAGGTTATAACAACATATTTACGACCATTTGAATGCATACTTTAATTTAGTAGAATCTACTATATGTACAGTCTTCAAAATACATTCAGAGATCGTTATGATAGTTTTATATAAAAAAAACTATGAAAGAAGAATAATGAAAAAGAAGGCAGACCTGAATTAACATAGCTCTCCCTAGTACAGCAAATGCATAGTAAAGACTCATCATGATAGCTAACACACATTCATATTTGTCATTACAGCTAACACACATTAATACTTGTCATTATAGCTAACACACATTAATACTTGTCATTATAGCTAACACACATTAATACTTGTCATTACAGCTAACACACATTAATACTTGTCATTATAGCTAACACACATTCATATTTGTCATTACAGCTAACACACATTAATACTTGTCATTATAGCTAACACACATTAATACTTGTCATTATAGCTAACACACATTAATACTTGTCATTACAGCTAACACACATTAATACTTGTCATTATAGCTAACACACATTCATATTTGTCATTACAGCTAACACACATTAATACTTGTCATTATAGTTAACACACATTCATATTTGTCATTACAGCTAACACACATTAATACTTGTTATTACAGCTAACACACATTAATACTTGTCATTACAGCTAACACACATTAATACTTGTCATTACAGCTAACATACATTAATACTTGTCATTATAGCTAACACACATTAATACTTGTCATTATAGCTAACACACATTAATACTTGTCATTACAGCTAACACACATTAATACTTGTCATTATAGCTAACACACATTCATATTTGTCATTACAGCTAACACACATTAATACTTGTCATTATAGTTAACACACATTCATATTTGTCATTACAGCTAACACACATTAATACTTGTTATTACAGCTAACACACATTAATACTTGTCATTACAGCTAACACACATTAATACTTGTCATTACAACTAACATACATTAATACTTGTCATTATAGCTAACACACATTAATACTTGTCAGTACAGCTAACATACACTACATCCTCGTCATTACAGTCGACACGCGTTACCTTTTCGTCATTACAGCTAACACACATTTTCTTATCGTCATTGCAGCTAAATTATATTACCTTCTCGTCATTACTGCTAACACATTTTCTTATCGTCATTGGAACTAACACACATTAACTTCTCGTCATAAATCTAACACACATTACCTTCTCGTCATAAAGCTAACACACATTACCTTCTCGTCATAAATCTAACACACATTAACTTCTCGTCATAAATCTAACACACATTACCTTCTCTTCATACAGTTAACACACATTACCTTCTCGTCATTAGAGCTAACACACATTACCTTCTCGTCATTACAGCTAACACACATTACCTTCTCGTCATTGGAGCTAACACACATTACCTTCTCGTCATTACAGTTAACACACATTACCTTCTCGTCATTACAGCTAACACACATTAACTTTTCGTCATAAATCTAACACACATTACCTTCTCGTCATAAATCTAACACACATTACCTTCTCGTCATAAAGCTAACACACATTACCTTCTCTTCATACAGTTAACACACATTACCTTCTCGTCATTAGAGCTAACACACATTACCTTCTCGTCATTACAGCTAACACACATTACCTTCTCGTCATAGAGCTAAAATACTCTGTAACTTCGCCCTCTTACAAAGAGGGGTGTTTAATTCGGTTTGGCTGCATTATCCAGAGGATGACCTGCCTCGATATTATAGCCCGGCAGGAGTGAAAGAAGAATGGAATTTCAACAGAAAACTGAGCGAGAATACCGGGAAGAAATAAAACAATACGAGCCCCCTTTTGACAAGAAAATAACAAATTTAATCAGAACAAATTAACGGCAATTCATATTCAAGTTAGATTATATACGTAGAATTTAACAAGTGTGTTCAGTTTGGATTTATCACATCATTATGTCGAGAGGTGAAAGAGCGCAATAGCCACGACTGATTGCATCACCTTCATTCACTTTTACCGTATATCAACGTCTCCTAGTTCATCCTTCCAACTCGAGGTTCTGTCCCTTCATGGACTTCCTGGTCCTTTTACTCTGATCTCGTCGTTCTTTCTTTCTCTTCCCGTACCCTAATCTACGGACTGTCTCGTCCTTCTGTCCGAAAGCTGTTCCTTAAAGGACAAATTCACCCATTAATACTGTATACATATTATTTAAATGTACATACAATTCCCTTAAAGTTATTTAGAGCCTGTGGCTATCCACACACCGAGTAAATCCTGATTTAGTACGGTAGGACATTGACCTCGCTTTCCAGCGGCAAGTCTTGAATTAACTCGTGAATATTAAGTATTACCCTATTAATTTATATATGCTACTATATGTTCGATCACTATTACATGAAATTCAAAAGAAATGTAACTCACGGCATTCCTTAACTGCAAGATTATCCAAACATTACAAAATCAGATACAATTAGGTAATTATAGTTAACTCGCCATGATCTGCATTGTCATAACAACAAAGAAAGTTATTTCATATAACCATACAAAATCTTACACATATGAACATTTGGATCGCATGCAATCAATTCTTCCAATGAACTAATAACTGTATAATTAAAAAGGTAAATTGCATAACAATTATATCATCAAAACTTTCAATGAAATTGAGTAAAATATATTGCATAATAACTCTAGCATGAACACTGTCCATGAAATTGAATAAAGTAAGTTGCGTAACAACTCTAACATCAACACATTTCCATGAATTGAATAAACGATACATAGTATAGAAACCTAGTCATAGCAAACACATTTACATAAAACAAGCGATCGAATAATATAATATTAAGTGCAACTAAAATTGCGTACCTCGTCGCTGTTTTTCTTTCAGGAATTCCGCATCCTAGCACTAAACATGCCTTTCCTCCTACACGACGACCACTGGTCCCTTTCTTGTTTCACGAGGAAAGCACTAATCTTTAGGCTTCCACGGAGTCGATACAAAGTTTACTCTCGTAGGAAATTTCCAGACTAAAGAGTGTACACTATGGTTGTCACTTTAAAGTCAGATTGCTCTAAAGTGTACGCCCTTGTTTATTCTACCCAATCGTAGGCAAGGTTCCCTAATCTTTCCCAACGAAATAATTTCTTTCATCGGTTTTAGACATCTTAGAATCTGTGTACGACAGTGCGTAACAATTTTCACTTTGAAAATATGATAAGTGGACAAAAGCTCCTACCTCGCGGTTAGGGTCGATAGCTCAAATATTTGCTTCTAAAGACTGTTCGGAAATATTGTTCGTTTGAAGTTTACACTGATATGGGAGGAGATGAACGACGAAAGCTCAGAGTGACCCTTCACAAAGACTTTCCTGGCTTAACTGCGATTACTTTAATTGCTAAATGCATTCAACTTTAAATTTTCTGTACTTCAAAATTCGACACTTCACACACACATTACCTTCTCGTCATTACAGCTAACACATATTACCTTTTCGTTATTACAGCTAACACACACTACCTTTTCGTCATTACAGCTAACACACATTACCTTCTCGTCATTACAGCTAACACACATTACCTTCTCGTCATTACTGCTAACACACATTATCTTCTCGTTACAGCTAACAGACGTTACATTCTCGTCATTACAGCGACTACACAATTGCAGCATTACAACGAAGACATAGTACATTCTCCACACTGTAGAGTATTTACAACTCTGATATATAGTGATCATTGCTGTGTAATGATAGAAAGGACCGTACAGCTTAGATTGAATTCTGAATTTAGCTAACAACTCCTGTATATTTATCTAGTAATATGGTAGCTTGCATTTAAGATGGTCATAGTGTTAGCTGAACTGCATAGAGACTGCTAAAATTCATCAGGTGGGTTGATTAGACGTATTTAGTCAGATCAAAATGCTCAGTATATGTTCATTGTAATATTCAAAGTATAATAGCGAACACGAAATCGCAGATATTGCGCTGAGGCATGCTTAACGCTGTTATAGTAATGATGCACATACATCTATTCAACTAAGTATTAAGCAACCGTCGGACATAACTTCAAATGAAGTATGTATGCACACAAGGAATAAAAAGTCAAATGAAGCATACAGCTGTAGTGATATAAGTTTAAAGTATGTGTACACACGCACTGGCATTAACTTGAAATGACATATTCTACAGCTGTAGTGATATAACTTCAAAGCATGTGTACACACGCACTGGCTGTAACTTGAAATGACACATTCTACAGCTGTAGTGATATACCTTTAAATAACGTGTGTATACATACATGGCGATATATCTTCTTTAAATTACGTATATCTATAGGGGTATGTCTTTAAATGAATTGTGTATATAACTGTATATCTCGTACCCTTTATTTGTTCCTTAATTGAGGGTTGTGGAATGAATGACTATCTAAATTTTGTCATTATTCTAACAAGGTAACAAGACGTTTACTTGAATTTCCAGTACAAGACTTGGACTTGCTTACGAGTCAAACTAGACTTTTCCGTAGCAAATCTATTACGTCGCAGGTCAAATGGGCTTTGTTTATAAAGATGTTTCGTAAAAAATTATTTATTCCTGTATCATATATGATGATCATAGGTTGCTTTTTGTGCTCAGATATAATACTAGAAGAATTACTTATTTAAATTTTTTATTGGAATTACAAAGTGCTGATTGACTTTTCGGACCGTGACAATTCTTTGGGATGATTGAAGACTCATTCAAAGACATTCTGGAGTATACCATTTAGACACATATATACATTCAAGAATACTGGAATTCATTTGCGATTTCATTTCTATACTTTTAGATGCTTGATTTGGCAATCAGGGTTATTTGGGATTTAATTCACAATACTATAAATTCATCTTAACTTTCACTTTGTAACTTAGAGACGTAAATTATTTATTGATTTTACTAATAATGCTGGTTTCATTTCCTTTCGTTTACATAGTTTAAGATCGAAGAGTTGTAACACTATAGAGACATATATTCCCTGAATGAAGAATTTCTACAATTATAGTGATACATCTTCTTCGATTTAAGTATGCCTGCAGCCATAGTGATATATTTTAAATGATACATGTTTATAACTAGAGTGATACATTTTCCAATGAAGAAAGTCTTCCGTAATAACGATGCATCTAAAAAAGCATATTTACCTGTGAAGAAAATGAGCTGCAAAGAGCACGGTCACCAGAAAGCCTATGTCGTTAGCACTCAGAAGCAAGCCACTCTTTAGGCTGCTCAAACCGAAGACTTTCTCAATCGTGGTGATCTGGGAAGACAAGTAGGTGTTGACAGTAAAGGTAAACATAAAGCCAGCCCCGAACATGATGGAAAAACTTAGCATACTGTTGAAGCATTTCCCATAATTCTGCTCCACGTCCGTTTCTTCTATCTGTTTCTTATCCAGCGATGATACCGTTGTTGTATTGCCCATGTGGCAGTTTGAAATAATGGACAAGCAAATAACTTTAGAGTTTTTAGCTGGTGCATGATCCGTTGGGACTGCCGTGATAGCCATCCTGTATGGTCTGCAAAAATATGACTCATTACTTGACCTAAACATTTCCTAAATTATTTCATATACATTTTTGTATGAGTGAAATAAAGAGCAGTATTGTACAAGTTAAGCAAAATACAATCATGTACAAGTCAAATAAAGAACAATATTGTATGAGTCAAATACAAATAGGATTATATGAGCCAAGAAAAGAACATTATAACTTGGGTGCAATTAAAAATAGCATTATATGAGCCAAATAACGAAAAGTATTGTGTAAATTAAATAAAGAACAGTATTGTATGATTCAAATAAAGAACAGTATTGTGTGATTCAAATAAAGAACAGCATTGTGTGAGTCAAATAAAGAACATTATTGTGTGAGTCAAATAAAGAACAGTACTGTGTGAGTCAAATGAAGAACAGTATTGTGTGAGTAAAATAAAGAACAGTATTGTGTGAGTCAAATAAAGAACAGTATTGTGTGAGTCAAATAAAGAACAGTATTGTATGAGTCAAATCAAGAACAGTATTGTGTGATTCAAATAAAGAACATTATTGCGTGAGTCAAATAAAAAACAGTATTGTAGAAGTCAAATAAAGAACAGTATTATTGTGAGTCAAATAAAGAACAGTATTGTATGAGTCATATAACTCATTTAAGCAATGTTCTCTTCAGACGACATGATGATATTGCTATGAATAATGTTGTCCCAGCACTTGCAATAATATATATATATATATATATATATATATATATATATATATATATATATATATATATATATATATATATAACACAACAGGCCATCGTGTTACAACTATCGAGGCATCTCCTTGTTGCCATATTGTCGGCAAAATACTGCCCAGAATTCCGCATGTTGCATAGTCATTTGCCTTGTGTCATTTTAAAGGAAAAAAAAAACAAAACGTTTAAATCCCATAGAGCTTCGTCTCTGAATCAGGTTGCTTTTTGTCAAATAACAGAGGCACTCTTGTTTGTCAGTCGAAAAGGCAGCCTGTTGACAAAATCCAATCTCGATTTACCCACGCACTTGCCTCGATATACTTTTCTAGTCTCAATGGCACGTAAAGTAAACATTACAAGCCTCGATCCTAGAATATTATATATGTATTTTGCTTATCATTGAATATCTGCTTTTTGAGCGACATTTATAGGTTGATTCCAATCTTGTCAACTGGATTGAGTTTAGAGGCTACACTATCTGCGTGTCATCATTAAATAAGCTACTTTCAAATTCTGATTGGCGGTTATTTTCTACCAGGGTCTGAAGAAAGGAAAAACAATAACCACCAGTCGGATTAGAATGTTGCTATTTTATTAAGTGTGTGTGTGTGTGTGTGTGTGTGTGTGTGTGTGTTGAATCTATACTTAAAGTAAGTTATAACTTTATGTAAATGTAATTTATTTCGACACATTAGGGCGTACCAAAGCTAACATTCTTTGATAGCCACATGAATATGATTAAAAGTGAAGTGTACGTCCAACAATGTGGTGTCGGTGATGTGCGGAAGAGTGAGTAGTACAATCTTTGACGTTTCGCTATCTATCGTTCATCTTCAATTCCTTCTCTATGGGGTTAATAACAACCCTGGCATTATCCCACTTCGACTCTCATTAATATATCACTTTTATGTACCAACAGATGAAGTAAATCAGGTGTTTACATACGAGAAAAAGCCAGAATATATAACTGGTAATTGATATAATCATTTGCAACGTAAATCGTATTATTATACCTGCCTTGATTGATGTTAATTGATTTGTGCTGTCACACATATAGCCTCAAGTCACTTCCAGCAAGATAGTTTTATCAGGTTGTGACAGACAAGCATAAGACCTTTGATAGATAGATAGATAGATAGATATGTGTCTAGAACTATATATTTATCTACATACCTTTGTCTCTGCCTTGTTTCAAGAGATCTATTTCAAAATCTCCATCATTATAAACGGCATGTTTGCTTTCGCCATCGATGTTATTAAGTCTATATCATCTTACCAGTCCCGCTAATACACAAGTCTCGGTATCAAGGTATTGTCTATGTACCGGTATCGTGTATCTTGTACAGAAATCTCAGTCCCGCTAATACACAAGTCTCGGTATCAAGGTATTGTCTGTGTACCGGTATCGTGTATCATTTCTTGTACAGAAATCTCAGTCCCGCTAATACACAAGTCTCGGTATCAAGGTATTGTCTGTGTACCGGTATCGTGTATCATTTCATGTACAGAAATCTCAGTCCCGCTAATACACAAGTCTCGGTATCAAGGTATTGTCTGTGTACCGGTATCGTGTATCATGTACAGAAATCTCAGTCCCGCTAATACACAAGTCTCGGTATCAAGGTATTGTCTGTGTACCGGTATCGTGTATCATGTACAGAAATCTCAGTCCCGCTAATACACAAGTCTCGCTATCAAGGTAGTGTCTATGTACCGGTATCGTGTATCATTTCTTGTACAGAAATCTCAGTCCCGCTAATACACAAGTCTCGCTATCAAGGTATTGTCTATGTACTGGTATCGTGTATAATTTCTTGTACAGAAATCTCAGTCCCGCTAATACACAAGTCTCGGTATCAAGGTATTGTCTGTGTACCGGTATCGTTTCTGGTACATAAATCTCGGTACCGTGTATGTGTCGTGTATAGTTTTAGTATGGAAATCTCTGTAATGTGTGTAAGTACCGTGACTAGTAATTGAGTATACATATTTAATTCTTGTAAGTGTTTATTTAATGTATATGTTATTATTTTGAACGTCGGTATCAGAAAGGTATTATAAAGATAGGCATCATGTATTATCACACTTGTGCAAATCTACCTCGAGGATATATCTTGTAAATTTATTTTGCCAGTTTGCTTGTATATGCATTTTAAGCTTGTGATCTACTGTCTAGAATTACCTATGTAAGCATGTCATTCAAATCCAAACAGCACAGGACTAAAATACCAATAACAGTGTAGAGTTAGACCAGTGTCTGTATTGTATGTTTAAATTGATATAACATGCATGCTACACCCAGATCAATCGGTTCATCTACCCAATTGCAGATTTGGGTTTACGATATTCGTCATTTAATGCGTGTAGTATGCAAAAAGACAAATTTTGCAATTAAATGCGTGTAGTACGCACAAAGGCCAATTTCGCCATTAAATGCGTGTAATACACAAAGTGATCAGTTTTGAAATTAAATGCATGTAAAACGCAAAGAGACCAGCTTCACAATTAAATGCGTGCAATTCGCAAAAAGTGCTATGTTTACGAGTTATCATCATTCCTTCCGAATAAAGCACTAAGATGCATCTATAGATGTCTGTTTTCAACAATCAACAATTACCTGTAGGCTACTGAGTGCTGTGTGTTCGACCGTTATATGTGCAACATTGCCAGGGACGTTATAATTCACTAATGTTGCTAGTCCTTGTGGATATGTCAATGACCCCGAATGACACGATGCATCCTGTACACACTCGTGAATAAATAGCGCCCAGTTTGAGCAAAATGACGCAGAATAAAGTGACATACTTCACAGCCAGATGTAAGTCTATGACATGCAAACTCACGTGAACAAGGAATATGGTACTGACATGTATCTACAACGCACTGTGTGTTGATAAATTAGTGTCAGTGCTATTTTCTTGCAGTTAGATTATGACTTCAAAGGGCGACAGACGGAAATCATCAATCAGGATTCTGTGTATGACGTCAATGTATCCAGAAACAAACAAGTTTTTCGTTTTATTTTTGCTTTCATTTTCCCGGAATAAAGATGTAAATGCAACCCACAACATAATCAATGTTATAAAACAAAGTGAGAAACATCGAAAGAACAAAACCAAGACATATTACAAAATACAATGTAAAGGACAGGATACCATCTGATAGATTCGATCTCGTTGCAGAGATACCGCACGAGATACGTAAAATGATTATAAAATATGAATGAATATTGCATATTTATATATACCGATGATGAACTAGGATACTCTAAGAGTGCCACCACTTTTGTATAGATTTTACCCACCGTGCTTTGCTTCATGCCTGTTACTTTTTTGTTTTCAATTTCATAAAGAGATTATTTTGGTGGGCATTGTTTTATATCCATTCCTGTCCAATGGCTATTTAATTGCGTTTACTTTTTATTTGTTATTTCGTTTATTGTTCCAGAGTATGCTACTGCACATATGCACTCTATATTAACTGACTATGTTGTTTAAAAAGGGCAACGTTTCACGTGTGAAACGTGTTTTTTGGGATTTTACCGTATTGTTAACAATTATTTAGTCATGTCGCAATGATGTCTGCGGTGTGGCAGTTTATAGTCATGATTAGCACTGGGGCATCATGCAGCAGACATATAGCGTGATATCTCACCCAGTCATATTATCCTGACACGAGGCCGACCAGTCCTAACACCAACCTCTCAATGCTGAGCGCCTAGCGCGGTAGATGTTAGTACCATTGTTATCAGTCTTTGGTATGACTCGGCCAGGGTTCGAACCCGCTACTTTCCTCATTAGAGGCGGACACTCTAATTACCAGGCAACCGGATCGGTCAATGTTTAACGTAGATGTTAGATATGTTTAAAGCACATTATTTACCATGATTTTACCGTTTTCCCAACTTAATACAGGCACTATAGGTAACATGGCCAATAAAGATTCTTCATAGAGTTCTTTACTATAGACTAAATGCAGGCACGATAAGTAACAAGTCCAGTAAGGTTTCTTTATGGAGTTCATTAGTATCGACTTAATACAGGTAATATAAGTAACAAGGCCAATACAGTTTCTTCATGTAGATCTTTATGCAAATGTTAAAGGTGATGTAAGCCTTTACATAAGGCAATAACATCGACATGTGTGGTTTTTTGTTTTTTTTTTTTTTTGCAAGTGCTGTACGTACAATGAATGTTAAGCAAAAATACATGGAACAAAGTTAATAAGTGTAATCCAGTAGTATCGCAGCAAAATGTTTAAAAGAATTAAATAAAAAACAAATGAATAATTAAACCACATTCACTATTCTGTCTATCAGACAGACACACACACGCACAGCTTGTCACTTCAAAAACTGAGAAGTAACGAGCACGATAATGATGACGAACGTACACTGTGATGCTAACTATGAGGTTATTAATGTTCTTACCTTTAATTTACAGTCACCAGAACTATCAGGATGCTGTGTCTGAGAGGAACTGTAGGTACTGTTCTTAATCTCATAATAAGGTGACCATCCTTTCTTCACTGATATTACGGTATGGCAATGTCACTGGAGTTTCAGACATGTTGATAAGATGTAGAGCACGTGCTGTAATGTGTGACTTAAACTTAGATTAGGCTATGTTAAACATACACAAGTTACCGGTCTGTGATTATATAAAACATACTGGTTCGTCTCAAATTACGTGCATCAATGTTATTAGCCGTCTTAAGAAAACTACGGGATATAAAAAGCATGAAACAAAACGTAATAAGTTTAACGACATAAAAGAGGCTGACAAGAATTTCTCAAAGCCTCATATTTCAATGTTTTGAAACGCAGCTCACAGTGAAAAAAAATTCTTATAATGTAATTCGAAATACGTAAAAACTGTTGTAAAACTGAAGAATAAAATGTATAATTCTTCGATTATGTAATTTACGTCCCAATTTATTTAGATCAATAGTGCAGCACCAGCATAGTGTATAGAACATTTCTCAAATAGTGTAGTGATTTTTTCTATTGTTTCTTATTAGGTGTTTTATTTAGTTTGCCATACATTTTAAATGGAATATTGGAAAGCTTGTTTTGAATCCAAATATTATGCATACATTAATGTATAAAGGGCAGAACAGTTCCACATTTAGTTCGCGAAGGGGAAAACCTCCATTAGCTGTTATTACTATGAACTAAAGTTCTGATAAAAAATAAATTCATCTTTGGACGTTCAGTTAAAAATGACTCCAGAATGAAAATATTGACATAGTACAAAATGATAGGCATTCCTGCATTATTGACTATCCTTATATGAGGTAAGACTGTAATATAGATTTCTGGTTGGTAATTCGTGAAACCTCACTCTGTCCAATATGTTTGCATCTTTAATTTCATTTTTAGTCTTTCTGAGCAAGCAAATATCAAGCAAACACAACTGGTACGAGATCAATATATTACGCTTTAATGTAGAATTTAGTCTGTCAGGGGCCTGGGTCGTCTTGAGTTTAAAGTACAATTTTAATAAATAAAGAAATAAAGGAAGAAATAAAGAAACAATAAAAGATAAAGAAATAAAAAAGTATGTCATTCATTCATTTATAAGCAGCTAAGTAGAAACATTCGGAATGTATGAAGTTAATATCTAAGAATGTAAGCTGTTAACTTATGCAGCCGTAAGAATAGAAGTACTGATTAGACAGATAAATAATGAACTAAAACAATATGTTCATTTTTATGAGCATGAAACTTCATATCTTGATCTTCACACAAAATCAGATAATTATTTGATGAAAACAGTAGAGCTTTCATCTTTTCAACAACATTTTCCTTTTCTTTATTAACAGGTGATACTAGTCCGTTAGTGGTATCGACCGGCTCCCTTGGCATGGCGTTCTTCTTAACAATTTGGCCTATGATCCGATCAACACACTCGTCTGCAACAAGTATGTGTGTTGCAAAATAATCATTCAGGGCATTGTCCATATGGCAATCATCCTTATGATTAGAATTGTAGACACCTCGATGTATTGGAAAGTACACCTATGTGTAAGATAATTCCAAATACTTTCTTTTAAAGTAATCCGAAAACGTTCCCAAACGCAATCTTTCGATTCATTTTTTTTCTTCTTCTGGTGACAAAATGAAATAGCATTTTTCAAAATCTTTCTTAAATAAATATTGGTACAGAGCTTGTGTTCCTTTGTATGTTTGCCATCGAAAAGTGTGCTGACCACTTTGCCTTACGACACGTTTGAAGCTTGCACAAACTCTGATTTTTTCCCCCGAAGTCAAATGAACTACCAAAGCTGAATTGAAAACACATCCATGATAAATGAAAATAACCGTGCCCTCGATTATTTTACTCTAAATGTGAGACATATGCAAAATCTCCTCGCCATTGATGATGTATCTCAACTAATTTAGTTCTGACTGCTGGAATATTTCATCGAGCGGATAAGTGTAGAGTGTACGTAGATTGTTATTGTAACCATTGTCGTATGTCATGCTGACGTACACTTCTAAATTTGGTTTTCAGCTGTATGATGCACTGACATGAGAAGCTCTGTAGTAAATAAAAGCAATAATCGTCTCGATTGGTTGCTCTTTGTCTCGGATGGCGTTTTTATTATATAGATTTCAAGGCATGGGGTGTCAGATAAAGGAGATGCTACAACGAGGTGATCGGTTCTAGTACAACCTCTTTCCTTCCTTCTTTTCTCACTTCTGCTGGTGAGTATGTGGATATGAATTGTTGATCCAATTAAGTATTGAGATGGAGTTCAGTTTGTGTATTTTAGCAAATGGCGTCTGAATCTCCTATTTAAAGTCTTCCCCTCTCTATATCAAATTAACAAAACAATTAATTGGGCAACAATCCTTTAACAAGAAACGGTGATATTGCGGAAGAAATGTTTTTCGAAAATTTGTTATCTCTATTTGAAAAAGTACATACTTTATGTAAAAGTGAAAATATTGTGAAGAACAAAAGGAAGTACTGTAAATATAAACGAAATGATATATCGTTTAATACTTGGGAGACGGTAATTAGTTCTGGCCTAACTTGATAAAAGTATTAAACTTAAAGAGAACAAACTCTGTGAGATTTACCATGATTGAGGATTTATCTAATGTGATGGATGTATCAAAGACAGTGTAGTTGAGTTCTAAATAATTAAAGATGCATTGCTTACAAATTTATGTTGATCGCGAAACCAGCTGGAAATAGGAAACAAATCTAAAAAAACCTCACCTGTATATAACATAGTGGTACAGGTGGGATACTTGAAAATGTGATTTCCTTGTATATAATATCCGATCGGGGTAATACATTGCTTTGCCGATAAAGTAAGAAGACTGCGTTCGATAACGTTAGAATATAATGAAACAGAATTTATTGATTTCGCTTATGTAGAAATGCATATAGCCAATGCAATACATAATTAATATAAAATATACATTGGCATCACTGAATGGATAGATGCACACGTAAATCATCAGAGAGAGAGAGAGAGAGAGAGAGAGAGAGAGAGAGATCTAAGTTGGAATGTATTACACACATATTTACCCAGCTAATATATAGTTTAAAAAACTAAATCTATATTTAAAAATAAATCTTAAGCAAATGCAGTTTAGAATACTACACTCTTCTATACGGAAGCAATACAATTCACATGCATGTTGAGGCAGCCATGAAAACATTTAGTCAGTCAGGGAGACGTTTAATCAGTTATGAGGACATTTTAATGTCTCTTGAAATTAATTGGAGGAAGGTACATCAATTAACGTCAACTACAGACTCAGTTATGCATTTCCTAGAAAATGATTGTAAAATATTGCGTGGAACATCTATTAACAAAAATTACTCATGCAAGTAATTACTGCAAAATACATCAATTATTAAAAGCAAGATACAATCATTATTGTAGACACCATATATGGTGTTGTTCCTAAGGTAACGCCGTGCACTAAAGATGCCA
This sequence comes from Sinohyriopsis cumingii, assembly GCA_028554795.2. Taxonomy (NCBI): domain Eukaryota; kingdom Metazoa; phylum Mollusca; class Bivalvia; order Unionida; family Unionidae; genus Sinohyriopsis; species Sinohyriopsis cumingii. Next base: position 69,126,647 of record CM068834.1, on the reverse strand, counting down.
CTATTTGTAACATGTTTCAAATATTATAAAGAAAGGGTTGTTATTGTTGTGATTTGGATTTTTAACGTAGCTTTAACAATTGTTCAGTCATATCGCTACGATGTCTGCAATATGGCAGTTTGTAGTGATGTCTAGCACTGGGGTATCATGCCGCAGACATGCAGCATGATGTCCCACCCAGTCACATTATCCTGACACCAGGCCGACCAGTCCTACCAGTCCTAACATTAACCTCTTAATGCTGAACGCCAAGCGAGGCAGCTGTGGGTACCGTTTTTATGTCTTTGGTATGATCCGGCCGGGGATCGAACCCACGACCTCCCACATCCGAGGCGGACGCTATAACCACTAGGCCACCGGAGCGGTTCTCTATGGCTTAAGCAACTACAAAGAATTATAAAGAAAGGGTACAAGATATGTAAATATTGAGGAAACGATAAAAAAAATTATATCATCGAAGATAAATTAAGTAGCATATATCAACAAACAGTTAAATTTGATTGTGGAACACAGTAAATAAAGTCTGCAATTATTTGCACAACCATAATTGTAGTTTCTTTTTTTCAGTTTGAAAACTGCTGTCTGAAATAGCAAGTCTGACGGAGTTGGATTAAAAATTAAATGACAGCAACATAAATATGACACAATTAATTTTTGCAAAATATAAAAGTCCACCTCCGCAATGTTATATAAACCTCAAGGAAGACACGAATACTTGAACAACAGTCCTTTTTGTTCACATTGGAAGCGACTTGTACATGAGTGTATAGTGGATACGCCGTGTAGTTTAAGGAGGTCTTTGACAAGCCCACAAGGAATAACTACGGAAATGAAAGATAACACGCCTACAAATCTTGCACGGTCTGCGGATAATAAACTTGTACCCATGTTACGAGTGCCTACACACTGTTGAGCTGACCGCTTATAATCGACAATCAAGCTATGGGTCATTTATTGTTCAATATTTGAAAACACGGTCAGCTGATGACAGCTGATAACCACTATGATAGTCACATAGATAGGTATCGCAATGCTAAACCTGGCTATCAGGATTAATGCAATTGTTATCTGAGATGGACGATTTGGAAAGAAAACATGTATTACCCAGTCTGTTTCCACAGTTCAAGTTTCTGATGACAAGATAATGGTTATACTAATTTTAGAAGAGAGCAAGGTTACGACAGCTTAAAAACTCAGCTATGGGTTGTTTTCACAGACCTCACGATTGAGTATGCAAATACCCACAATGCAACGCGCGCCCACCTTGAGTTACCATCTTGAGTCCCTAACAAACATTTGTCAACATTAGTCATCATGTATATTCAAGATAATAATTTGATTTAATTGTCGATAAGGACATTATCTTCATCGAAACGATACATAGATTATACTTTAAATTAAGTGCCATATAGCACGAAAATAAAAATAAAGCTGGAAGTTCCCTTGCTTATATCGAAAGACAGAATAGTAAAGTTGAACCATGATCGTGCATATTGCTATGAAATAGAAATGTAGTTATTTATTTATTTTCACAAACAGACAATATTGACATTTTAATGTGTTTTGTATCATATCCCTAAGCTTGACATCTTGAAAGATTATTTCCGAACAATGCTTTCCGGGATACAATATCAGTTACGAATTAAAATTTCATAGCCTGTGTTTTATGCCAGAACTTTTCGGTACAAATACTTTTCGCGTCAACAGGTGCTTGTGCCAAAGACAGTTGACAAACCAATTTAATTAGTATGGTCAGATATTGTATTTGTGGTGGAAATGATGGACGTAAGATGATAATGAATGAAAGCGATAAACATTCAAAGAAGTTTCATCTTCAGTGTGTTCAAACGAAACACGTGCCTAACGGAACATGACTTTGTGTCGAATGTCAAAACGAAGTTTGTCTGAAATGCTTTAATAAATATGAAATTATATATTAATAATTAGCCTTTTAACTTGAACGATAACCAAATTATTGATTTCGGCCCACGAAAATTGAAAATCATTAATATTTTAACTTGTTTGTGTGTCCATTTGTGCATGCGTTTGTTTATTGATCGATCTATTTGTTTACGAAAGAATAACAAAGATGGCTGAAATTTAAATGTTTTACTTGAAGAAAACAATAAGAAAAGTCACGCATTCCGTCTCGTGCGGTTGACAGGCACAACATAATGAGATGTATTATTATATTCTTACGCACACAATGGGACGTGCCTTCGTAATTATGCGGGAGGAACAATGTTATTAGGTGCCGGGGCTAGTGACTAAAACGGCTGACATGGAAGTACACATGGTTTGTGACGTAACATGAAAACAACGGATAAATTACCATATTACATGATATTGGAATAGGCCTTCGGTGTTGTTAGGGTCTATCATGATATTGGAATATGCCTTCGGTGTTGTTAGGGTCTATCTGCTACTGAGACATGTTGATGGGTGGATAATCAACAATTGAAAGACATCTAAAGATTAGCTTAACATGGTTTGAATTATTGCATTAGTGATACTTTACGGGTTGATAAGCATTATGTGATACAATTGTCTCTACATCGTCTTCACTATTATTTTCGAAATAGTTTTAAAAATCACCTACAATGGACCTAGCCTTCAGTGGGACAAAGTTTCAAAAACCTCACCTAGGTTGCCGAACTTAGACAACTTTGTATCTCTGTTGCTGTTGTGGCTGTATTTTTAATCAGCAATATATATATATATATATATATATATATATATATATATATATATATATATATATATATATATATATATATATATATGCCAATTAATCCCAAAACAAGCAATATAATGTTATATGGAAGAGAAGAAATAATTTGGCCACCACTCTTAAATGACCAAACATTTGACCACTGATAATACGAAGCACAGTTATTGCTATTCATTTTCCAGATTCAATGTCATTATTTCCAAGATTGTTCAGAAAACTTCTGACTTTGCCATTAAGTATCTGCTTAGAGTAGAAGCAGGTGCAATGGGATAATCAGGTGACGTTGGAGTTTGACACAGAACAAAAATAGAACAAGTTTACATTTTTGTCATATTTGCTATAGACAAATTAAGTGTTAATATGATCGATGCTTTTCATATAGCTATAGTAGCAATTGTTACACCATTTTCTTGACACACAAGTTGCAGCCTTTCTTGACGTTAATTGTATTTATCTTTTTCCATTACTCCTTAAGGACTCACGATACTAATCCGGTTCCCATAGTATACATAGCATAGCAATAACCAAGATATTAAAAATCCGGTTCCCATAGTATACATAGCATAGCAATAACCAAGATATTAAAAATCCGGTTCCCATAGTATACATAGCATAGCAATAACCAAGATATTAAAAATCCGGTTCCCATAGTATACATAGCATAGCAATAACCAAGATATTAAAAATCCGGTTCCCATAGTATACATAGCATAGCAATAACCAAGATATTAAAAATCCAGTTCCCATAGTATACATAGCATAGCAATAACCAAGCTATTAAAAATCCAGTTCCCATAGTATACATAGCATAGCAATAACCAAGCTATTAAAAATCCAGTTACTTTACATTTCTGAGTGCTGACATTCAAAATTATATTTATCATTATAGATGCATCCTAGATGACAAATTCTGTTCAGAGAAAACCATACGAGTTAATGCATTTTCTGGATCTACGTGCGTTCGAAACATGTGTTTTCAATTCCGCACCAAAGAGTCATGTGCTAATTTCAGTAATGAGTGTTCCAAACTGAAGTTTTGCAAAAGAACTGAAATTCCATATTAAAACGATGTCTCTATTTTTTTAAGTTACAATTAAGTTCTCACAACATTCTCTCTACTAGCTTTCGTTATCAACATATCATGGCAAGATAAACCCATATATACTCTATTTCATATTCAGCCATTTCCAGACTTGTTTCCATTTCTTCATACAATTATAACTGTGAGTCCTTAAAGTGGCCTAGCTGAGAACTCCTTTTATCTGAGTTATCCATCCAGCTACTTGAGATTTCTGCTTTTAAAACGTTCTCAGTTCTGAAAACATTCCAACGTGAAAACAATTAAACAAATCTCATGTAGTTTCTAAGAGAATGCACTATTATTTGTTGAGTGCCAATGACAACCTGCTCCATATATCATGTGTATTTAGTCAATGTGCTATATATCTCTTGTTTATTTGGTCGATGTGATCTATTTGCCATGCTCATTGGTCGATATGCTCTATATATCAAGTGTATTTGGTCGATGTGATCTATATGTCATAATTATTAGTCGATGTGATCTTTTTATCATATGTATTATGTCAATGTGATCTATGTGTGGTGTTTATTGATCGATGTGCTCTATAAATCTAGTGTATTTAGTCGATGTGGTTTATGTGTCATGTTTACTCTTTGATGTGTTCTATTAATCAAATATATTTGGTCAATGTGATATATGTGATGTTTATTGGTCGATGCACTCTCTCTATAAATCAAGTGTATATGGTCAATGTGATTTATTTGTCATATTTATTGGTCGATGCGCTATATAAATCAAGTGTATTTGGTCCATGTGATCTATATGTCATGCTTACTGGTCGATGTGCTCTGTTAATCAAATGTATTTGGTCGATGTGAACTTTGTGATGTTTATTGGTCAATGTGATTTATGTGTCATATTTTTGGTGGATGCGCTATATAAATCAAGTGTATATGGTTGATGTGATCTGCATGACATGCTTATTGGTCAATGTGCTCTATAAATCAAGTGTATTTGGTCAATGTGATATATGTGTGATGGTTATTTTTCGATGTGCTCTATAAATCAAGTGTATTTGGTCAATGTGATATATGTGTGATGGTTATTTTTCGATGTGCTCTATAAATCAAGTGTATTTGGTCAATGTGATATATGTGTGATGTTTATTTTTCGATGTGCTCTATAAATCAATTGCATTTGGTCGATGTGATCTATATGGCATGCTTATTGGTCGATGTGCTCTATAAATCAAGTGTATTTGGTCGATGTGATCTGTGTCTCAAATGTGTCGGTGTATGTGATCTATGTGTGATATTTATTGGTTGATATGCTCTATAAATCAAGTGTATTCGGTCGATATGAACTATGTGTGATGTTTATTGTTCGATGTGCTCTATAAATCATGTGTATTTGGTTGATGTGATATATGTGTCAAATGTGTCGGTAGATGTGATATGTGATATTCATTGGTCGATATGCTCTATAAATCAAGTGGATTTGGTCGATGTGAACTATGTGTGATGTTTATTGGTCGATGTGCTCTATATGTGCTCTATAAATCATGGGTATTTGGTCGATGTGATATATGAGTGATGTTTAGTTGTCGACGTGTTCTAAAATACAAGTGTACTTGGTCGATGTGATCTATGTGTGATGTTTATTGGTCGATGTGCTCTATAAATGATGTGATGTGGTCGATGTGATATATGAGTGATGTTTATTGTTCGATGTACTCTATAAATACAAGTGTACTTGGTCAATGTGATATATGTGTCATGCTCATTGGTGGATGTGCTCTATAAATCAAGTGTACTTGGTCGATGTGATTTTTGTGTGATGTTTGTTGGTCGATGTGCTCTATAAATACAAGTGTACTTGGTGGTAGTACTAAAAAAATCAACTGTTTTTGGTCGACGTGATGTATGTGTGATGTTTGTTGGTCGATATGCTCTATAAATACAAATGTATTTGGTCCATGTGACCTATAAATCAAGTGTATTTGGTCGATGTGATCTATGTGTCATGCTCATTGGTCGATGTGCTCTATAAATCAGGTGTACTTGGTCGATGCGATCTATGAGTGATATTTATTGGTTGATGTGGTCTAAAAATACAAGTGTATTTGGTCGATGTGATCTATATGTCATGCTTTTGTATCAAAGCTTAGATGTGTTCTTATTCCTAAATCTGACCAGATATCAAAGCCTGTGAAAATCAAGTCGTTATCGAATATAGCAATTTACACTAAAAAAAAAAAATAAAATACAAAAACAAAAAAAGAAAAAAAAAAAGCATAACTGATAAACTATGTCATCAACGCAATTTATTTTGCAAATGAAGTACTACCTTTACTGGTTATCTTTTGAGGTTTACAATTAGAAAATAAGCAATACTAAAGATTTTGTTTACTCAGCTCATAATTGATTACCTTATTGACTTTTCAATGACACACATTTACTCATAATAAAAATAAGTATTTTAGGAACGAAATATGATTACATTTCTCCATTTAAAAGAAGAAAGACATAGATAAAGAATAAAATGGATTCAGGAGGAGTAATATATACGATATAAGCAGTAAATATCCCAGCACAAGCATATATATATATATATATATATATATATATATATATATATATATATATATATATATATATATATATATATAATATAAAGAGAGAGGGGAAAGGCAAATCCCATTAATAACTGCAACGACGTCAAGTGTCGGTGAACATCGAAGGTAGTCACTTCGTGTCTGGCGATATTTCAAAGCAGGATAAAATAGTCATTTCCGACGCAAAACCTCTTCCAGCTGACAGTGGAAAGATCTTTTTACTTTGAATTGGCAAAGATAATAAATCTGGCAAGATTAAATAGATCAGACAAAATAGACGTGTCAGAATGAAGCACAAATCTCTATACCAAGTTTTGGTTTGGTTGGATTAATGCACGGATTCAGCTGCAGCCGGTAAATGGTACCTGTACCTGCGTTTGTGTCAGCGGAAAAAAAGCTACATCAATTACCTGAATTACGCTGGTGAAAATGTTATGTCTGTATTGTGTGCTTATTTTTGTGTCCTTAATTAAGGGTCATAGTTGTAGCTTTGCATACCTGATTGTTTTAATCAGTGAAGATGCTTTCTAAACATTTAGTTCTAGGGCCCAACTTTACGAGCTAGTGGAATTTTCCGTAGAAATGCTTATTTGTCCAGAACGTTATATTGGTTAACAACACTTTTGTTCCTACTTTAAGTTCAGTCTGTGGAACCCATTTATTATCAAACTATATTAAAGTGTTGAGATTTACTTTTAGAAAACAATCATTTGTTAAATCATACATTTGTATTGCTACGTACTCATTGTGTCTGGGTTAACATAGTATTTGGAAATCTTTATGAATTCATTCAATTATATTATGGATAGCATCATTTGTATATCATTACATTCTAGACTACTGTAATATTAGAACATTCAGTTGACTAATGAAATTCTTTAGAAAATTAGATTTTTTTACTTGTGAGAACATTTGGGATTATTTTGGATTTAATTCACAACACTGTAAGTGTCTTTTAAAGTTTCACTTTGTAACGCAGAGACAACTTTTATTGAACTTTACTTAAATATTTTGTTTGCCCAATGTAATCCTGCTCTGCAAACAACAATATCCCCCTCAGTCATGTGTCCTATCTACAACAACAATAAGAGTACACCCTTGGTCCTCAGCTCAGACAAATCTGCTGCGTGCACCAACAACTGCATTTTCCAGTGCTTAAACAAATTTGTCAACATGAGATCAATTAGCTCTCACAAATGAGACATCAATTTCAGCACCCCTTTCTTCAAGAGATGTGTCTGAAAAACAGAGCAGAGTCCAACACATGAAATCACTAGCACGACAAAATATGAAACTAACAATTGGCTCCTCAATATTGGAAAGTATAATACCAAGGAGACTTTAAAAAATAAATATACAGACTTTAAGACAATATCTTGTGCAGAATAATGAATTCTGACTTAACCAAATACAACCAAATTATTTGTTTAGCAGGTGAAAATGATGCCAGTGATGGAAGGTAACAAAATAAAACCAGAACAGATTTTGAAAGTTTGCTGTATGCTGCTAGGTATTGCAGCCCAGATACGTGTCAAATAATGATATCAGGACTACCGCCTCGTGTGGACACCAAGGTGAAAGAAATCAATGATCTGATAATTGACCTCTGAGACGACTTATACCTACTTTACGTTCCACAATACATATCTTTCATTCTACAGAACCAGGATATCAACCTAAGCCTCTACCACAGAGACAAAATTCGTTTACATAGAAAAGGAACCTCTCAGCTACTGAGAAATATTAACATGTATGCTGAATTTTCAAGCTCTTTATTGAAGAGTACTGTCTCTACTGTAGAGAAACTAGGCATGTGACACAGGTATGCCATCATGGTAAACATATTTATTACTTCAGATGTCATACATTTGGACAGAAGCAAAGACTATGTCAATCAATGTGTTTACATACTAGGTTACTGACAAAGCAAAATCATGCTACATGTCTGCGGCATGATGCCCCAGTGCTATACATCACTAAAAACTACCACACTGCAGACATCGTAGCGATATGACTGAAACATTGTTAAAGCTACGTTAAAAATCAAAATCACATCACATCACACATCACAAAGCAGAGAATACCATTGCTTCATTAAAACAATCTAACAGTACCAAGTTAGACTCTTGACTCTAACTATTCAGTGGACACTATTGTAAACGCACAATCTAACGGATGTTCAAGTTCTGTAAATACGTTTGAAGACGCTAATATATATGAACATTTAAATAGCGAAATATGATATCTGAATGATAAAATGATAACAGTAGCGTGGAAAGAATCTCAGTGAGTTGCCCATTTAATAATGTCAGAGATATAATTGATCTAAAAATAAATACAAAAGGTTTTAACATAGGTCACGTAAATGTACAAGGTATAGTTGGAAAATTAGACACTAAATCCAAATTAAATGTTAACCACAATGATGATCTATTTCAATGTAAAAGCTACAACAAACAATTACGTAGATACATCAGGTGGACGCCTTGTTGTATTTATTAGTGAAGATATAAATGCAGAAAGGCGACTTGACATGGAATCACGTGAAATTCAGAGTATCTGAGTGGTTTCACTTATAGGCCATTTTCGTCCAAACTATTTAAAATGACAACTTTTGGAAACAAATGGAAAATGTTGTTGCACATGAGAAAGAAACATATATACACGGCGTTATAAATAAGGACCTTTCAATACTCAAATAAGGAACAACTGGATGGAATTTATTGAAACATTAGGCCTAGTGTAGCTGGTAAAGGAGCCAACAAGGGTAACATACCAATCACTCTTATTGATCACATTTCTACCAACCTACCAGACAATGTGGTTTGTGCCAAAATATCGAATGTTGGTCTTAGTGACCACTATCCTACTTATTTGACAAGAAAGGTTAAATGCAAGAGAATATGGAAACATACACACAAAACAATCACAGATCGCTCATACATTTAACGAAGAACAATTTCTCAATGACATTCTATAAAGTTCCATGGAATATGATCCAAAATGTGGATGACATAGATGACGTTCTTGCAGGTGTGGACTGGCGTATTTATGGATATAATCTCTAAGCATGCACCAATGCAAGTATATCGAGGAAAGAATGAAATCAATCCTAATCGGCTTACTACTAAACCCCTAGACTCTATGCAAACACGCTAACAATTCATTTATATGAGAAACCATGAAAAATATACAGTATGGAGATAATACAACAAGTATGATTAAAAAGCTAAAACCATTTAATATCAATCATTGTTGACAAAAAGAGCAACACAACTCTGTTTGGAATATCTTCAGTAAACGCAATGGAGGAACACACAGAGATCAGACATATAAAATTCACTCACTTCTGGTAAATGACACCATAGTCACTGATGACATTGACATTGCAAATGTTTTCAATGACTTTTTCACCAACATTCCCACAATATTAAAAGAACCAGTGACAGAAAACACCTTTAATGAACTAGAACAGTTCTGCAGCAGCAGAAGAATCTCTTAGGAGATATGTTTCTCTATCGCGCCAGTATAAAAGAACTTTGTTAAAAAATGTCTTAGCGAGCTTGATACCAAGAAAGCTGCAGGACTTGATCAGATTTGTCCACTACTCATTAAATCGTCTGCCTCTGTTATTTTAAATAACATAAATATTAAGAATTAATTTAAGTATCGCAACCTCATATCTCCCCAAACTATGGAAAATTGCAAAAGTCATTTATATTCACAAATATGGTCCTAAGAAAGAAGTTGATAACTACCAGCCGATCTCAATACTACCAAACAATTGAACCACATGTCCACAACTCAGTCATGTTATCTTTGATCAAACACTTGCTGTTACACCCAAATCATTCACGCTTCAGACAGAAAAAATCACGTGAAACTGTCTTGATCTCCCTAAGTGATAAATGGCTTCAAGCACTTGACCAATATATAATAATAAGATCTGCGTTAGTAGATTTCAGGAACGCTTTTGACATAGTGGATCATGAAATCCTTTTGAAGAAACTGAAACTCTACCAATGTGATGAAAGTTCAGTTAGATGGTTTCATACTTACGTGAGAGAACACAAAATGTTTATAAGAATAATGTTCTGTCCGAACCTGGAGGAATTATATATGGAGTACCATAAGGCTCAATTATATGTCCATTACTAATTATTGTATGTATTAATTACCTACCACGTTTACTAAAAGACTCAATATCATCTACAGATCTCTATGCAGATGCCACAAAATTGTCAGACATCCAAAACACAAAGCATGAACTTGACATTCCTTTACAGAATGCCCTAAACAAACAATACAACTGGTACACATGCAATGGCATGGTGGTAAATACTGGTAAAACTAATTTATTACTTATCTCAACACGGCAAACATGACAAATCTTGATAGCGATGAACTATGCCTGACATGGAAGGATAAAAATATGCAAATTGTCTCTCATGATAGACTATTTTGTGTTTTGGTAGATAAAAAGACCGAACATATCAAACATGTCAGTAAAAAGGGCCAATACAAGTGTATGGCTTCTCAGTCGGATAATACATTTTTTCCCTGAAAGGCACATAAACATATTTTATAACAGTTACATACAACCCAATTTAGACTACTGTAATAAAGTATGGGGTAATTCAAATGATAAGAACATATCAAAGCTGACACGTCTTCAAAAAAGAGCAGTTGGGCTAATATCAATTCTTAAAGAAAGAAAGGAAAATTTAGCTAGTAAATTAAAAATGTTATCTATTAAAGAATGAATCCGTTTGAGAAAAGCCAAATTAATGTACAGGATATCCAATAATAATGCTCCTGAATATTTACAATCCCTATTATAGTATAGGCTAATTGGTAATACTCCCCAACTACGATCCATCTCTACCAAACATTATAAAATTCGCAAACATACTAAGGAATTATTTTGACAAAGTTTCCAATATTCTGGAACTTTGCTATGGAACTATATTCCAGTTCAGATTAGAATTGCCCACTATACTTCATTCTTCCAAACAGAATATATCCAGTGGCTTCAGAGATATAGCTAAAATAAATAAACTCCTTTGTGTGATGGCCTCAAGGTAGGTTAGTTCTTAGCTAATTGTGTTACCCTCTTTAAATAAAGTCATTATTATTATTATTATTATTATTGTAAGTGTCTTTTAAATTTGCACTTTTCAACTTGAAGAACGTTTCTTAAATTTAATTAAATTGTTGATTTCTCTCTTTTTCTGTTATATACTTTAAAACCTAGATTTGTATCAATAGTTCAAGACTTGTAGTTGTACTTCAGAAAGGCATTAACTATAAACTGCTCAAAAATAGAGCCCTAAAATATGATATGGTCACTTCTGATATTATCGGCATATAGCATGTCCTAAACTTAGGATATGGTCACTTCGGACATTATCGGCATACATTATGTTCTAAAAATAGGATATAGTCACTTCGGATATTATCGGCATATATATTGTCCTAAAAATAGGATATGGTCACTTCTGATATTATCGGCTTATAGGATATGGTCACTTCTGATATTATCGGCATATATCATGTCCTAAAATTAGGATATGGTCACTTCTGATATTATCGGCATGTATCATGTCCTAGCCAGGATCACCGATAATGCACCGACATAGAAAAGTCGTATGCTGCAATTCTGTTACATATACTTATAGATAAATTGGCAGGAACATTATCAAATGATTTAATGGCAAAAATGTTAACCTATCCATTTGACTGCATAAATTAGAATTGTTCTTGGTTATTTTGTGGAATTCTACAATCAAATAGTCTAGTACATAAGTTACTTCAATGAAACCAAGACAATTTAAATTGTCGATGGTGTTTATGATATTGAAATTCACATTAATACTGTCAAATAGGGAATAGCTGCAACCGTGATAAAAATAAATAACTTTAGTTATTGGTTTGAAACATAACTCAGAAGCTTAAATCCCTTCCAGTACCAATTGGACAGTGAACATAACCAACTGCAATGTTCATTCTTTCGATTCAATTGCCTTAGAAATTTACAGGCATCTGCTAAGCATATAAGTTTGAAACCTTTATGTTTACGATTACCCTGACCAAGTCAATACAAAATACCGTCTTATAGCCAACTGTTCTAAGTTGTTCGATTCTTTGCCAGTTGAAAAACGAATGTTTTTTCATATAGTAACATTGTTTCGCACAATAATGTTGGCCAGTATTTCCAGATATTGAAATATATTTTAACGTATTCAGTATTAGCAAAAACAAAAGATGCCAATGTAGTGAGAATAGATTTCCATGACGTGTGTATGACATGCTTTCACTTTAAGTAAGTAGCGTAATATGGCAAATATTTGTTTAATTTGGCATGTGAAATCTGGTTTACCTTTAAATATTGAGACTAAAACAAAGACAGATTTTACATGTACAAAAGCAATAAACATAAAGTGTACAGAAGCAATAAACACCGATTGTACGCAAACAATAAACACATTGTATACAAGCAATAAACACAGATTATATAGAAGTAATAAAAACAGATTGTACACAAGTAATAAAAACCGATTGTACAAAAGCAATAAAAACAAATTGTAACAAACAATTAACATAGAGTGAAATCACAACAATAATCCTATAACAAATGTACATGACGATTTTGAATTTTTTTGCTAGTCTGTCTGTGCAGAGACTTGTCGTCAACTGCCAAAAACGCTGGAGAATAATAATTTAATAACTATTAATAGGAAATATAGAATAAAATGTAAATAAATGAACATCTATTTAAAATTGTGGGACGGAAGGGGCTAACACAGTTTCGTATGTATAGGAACAGATTTACCAGAACAGAAAGCACTTAAGTAAGATACTCAAGAAGTTTGTAAGCAAAACGTCCACATACGGTAAAGCATCTGAGTAAATTGCTCAAATAAATTTACACTGGTTTAGTGTACTTACTTATTCATTTGTCTCGGTAATACACCATGCCCTTGGAACTCAGAGGGATTTTAAAATCTGAGTTATGTTTTATACTATCAACCTCTGTGCTTTCTTCTTGTCACGGTTGCAGCTATTCCCTATTTGATTTTGAACGAGACAGACGTCATGCATATCAATGACCTTATCTAATATAAAATAAGGTCACGGTCAGGGTGAAAGTGAGCGTTGTATTGCCTTTGTTAGCCCACCTTGTTAGTGGCTGAATGGGTCTTTTTATATTTCAGTGTTGTCTTGCATGACGCTGATTATTTCATTATTGTCTGGTATAACATTTTGTATGTAACACAACGTGAACAATGAACAAACAAATTTCAAAATATTAAGCAACGTTTGCAACCAATACAACAAAGTTAAACAGTTAAATAGATGCCTTTGAAAGAGAGATGAATATAGGTTTATTTTAAAAGGCTCTTTGCTATTTCAGTTAGAACATTTGTGGATAAGCCTTCTAAGTCAACAATACCCATTTATTTGTGGTATTAAACAGTTATAGTATAAACAAACCCAAAATTTGCTGACTTCAACACGATAATTGCTAAACAAATATATTGTCAAACTTTTCGAAAGAAGAAAGATTTTACTCAATAGTCATTTAGCTATGCACGTGTTTGAAGGTTAATTTCTTCTTTCACATGTTTCATATATTTGTAATTGTAATTTTTTATATGCTCCAAATGTTATGTGAATAATAAATATTTTATGTTGACAGTATATATATTTATTGAAGCCTTAGTAAAGCTATTTACGTATTCATAGTAATAAGTGTCGTTATTATATTTGGAGGTGACATGTCTCTAACATGCTTAAATAATGTAGTAAATTTAGAGTATGTGTACTTGGTTGTAGTGCCCCGTTTTAAGCAATTCTTAGATTTGTGTGATTACTTGTTTGATTATTGGAATTCGGCGCCATGGAAATATTCCTGGCCCGAACTAATGAGCTAATGAATAGGAGCAAACGTCACATAGTGAAGTGTTAGTGTGTTTCCATGATGTCCCGGTTCACTAGTAGTGAATTCCGACCAAAACCGAATGAATGTCCCTGTCGTAAAATAGTACATATTAAAATCTAGTGGTATACATTGGTAGCGTGACTGCAAGGACAGTACTTACGGTATTAAACCGGTAAATTACACAAGGGCATAAATAAAAAGGGACTTGACAGACACCGTTTATGTCGCCATGTGGGCGAATATGGTGCAGTTATATCGGCGAAATGTGCCTGGAAAGCATCATTGACTGGACTAAGGTGGCGGAGTTAAAATAGTTCCCATTGTTAGGGAGTACTCATATATGTTCTAAGGCGTGAACGGTTGGTGGTACGGAAACATAATGAAGCCAAAACACGCAGATGTACGGTTGATAGTTGGCAGTTTGGTTTATCTGTGGTCTTGCATTAATTAGAGGAAAATTTAGGTATAGAATGGACACGTCGGGCTTTCTGATTTACAACTGAGGTTGTATGGAAGTCTTTGGAAAGTCGGGGAAACTTATGACTTCTAGCGAGAATCGCGCCAGGGTTTGACAACCGCTCGGTCAAGTAAATACCCGTGTGCGTGTAACAATATGTATGTTGTTGTTTCCTATGTTAAATATTTAGCCATCTATATAATTCCGTGTCTCGTGAGTCTAAAGCTGTCTACAAGCGAAAGTTCCCCTTCTTTTTCCACGCAAAGTCCTCCTGTGAAATGGTTGTTGTTCAGTTTGCCTTATACTTCTTGATGAGCTGTTGAACACGGACATGGATCAACAAAGATGTGTTGTTTTACATTTAACATTTCATTTATTGCCCTGAAGCTTAATACTAACATGTTGTAACCACGAAAGCCTTTGTCACCCAACTTAAGTGCATGTGCTTCGTGATCTCAAAGTTTTCAGTTATCTCCTATTCATAAATTTAAAAAAGTATATTATATTGTAAGAATCTTCCTCTGTAGGCTTTTGCCGTGATCGGTCTCCTCAAATACTCATTTTGTAAATTTCCTAAATATTTGAATGTATTTTCCTTTCTCCACATTTTTTTACTTTACTTCTTGAGGGTTGATATGAGGCACAAACTAATGGTAGCTGAAAGTGTTTTTCTTTCTGTTTTAATTATCAAGACACTCTGTCTCCACATTGCACATTAGAGACACTTTTACTGCGATGCATTCAAAAGAATGATAATTAATATAGTGAAATGTTCATTGATTTTCATAGTTATAGTTGATGCTCAGAACTTGTACATTTTACCACTGAATCCCTTTAACTACATGTTCATGATTTTGTTTCTAACAGATTGAAAACAAAAACATTCAAACCTTTTTAACAACCATCTATTCTGTATTTTGTCCGTCACGTGTTTGTTATGATACAAATCACGATAGTAACCTATTCCCAGGTAATGGTACTTAAAGCTTTTTGTAGTTTCATCGGTCAGTAGTAAAGTGGGGCACCCTAGCGACAACAGAAATCCCAGTAAAAAGGTCGTGGGCACGTCTGGAGACAAGGCTTTCACGGACCCCCTGGGCACGTCTGCCGACGAGTGGAATTCAACATGGGGAATATTGGGCCTGTACAGCGACAAGGGAAAGTGGAGTTGTTGTATAGGAACAATAGGAATGCAACCGGTAAGATGACGTCACGGTAGTGAATATTGATAACAATGTAGCACGGGTCTGACCTGAATACGCGCTGCTCTAGGGAGCAAGAAATAAAGGAGAGATATAGGTATAACATACATACATACATACATACATACATACATACATACATACATACAGGCACACATACATACATACATACATACATACAGGCACACATACACACATACATACATACATACATGCATACATGCATACATACATACATACATACGCACATACATACATACATACATACATACATACATACATACATGCATACATGCATACATATGAGTGGCCCTGAAAAGGGCCTTTGGTTTTATGTTACCATCATTTCGTTGACACAGAGGGCATCGCATAGATCTTCTTGTCTTCCTCAAACTTCTCACTTCTGGACCGTAGATGACAACTTTTTTCAAACAGCCTTGTCTCTTCACATAAATCATTCTTTTCCAAACGCACGTATCAGTGATCCGGATGATTGTCCAAGATGATTTAAGATACATATGTAAGTGCATACGGAACAGCATCGACGGTACAAGAGTAGATGATTTAACTTTAGTGCACATCTTGTGAAGAGAACAGGTGAAGGGAAGGAAATGAACTGCGGTTATTTATAGTGGAAGAAAGGATCGAAACTAATCCAGTTTTTTCATTAATCCTAACACGCGTTACAAAATTCAGTCACAGTGTGGAGTCTGTACTCCAATCCAAAGAGAGCTGACTGTGTATCATTCGCTATATAGATACCATAGCGTCTATGCGCAGTGAATGAATGCGACAAAGTTTTCAAACTTGACGGAAACTAAGAATACGTTGAATTGGTGTATGCCGGCAGTGGAGACGAATAGCGATGGTATAGCAGCGGCTACCAAAGTCAACAGTCACTTCCAGAAGAGACCGATTTTAATTCTGATATCGTCGATCTTCTTTCTTCTTCGCAATTATTTGTTCCGGTACCAGTACCTTCGCCACCTTCTCCTTCATTACCACACGTCTAGGATTTTAAACAGAGACAGAAAGAATTAGATGCATTTTTACAATAGTAGAAATGAGCCGAAAAAGCCTTTTTCTTTCAACAGCAACAGCGAGAAGGAAAAGAGGTAGGAGGGAAATGTCAGGAAGAAGCAGCAGAGAAGAAACAAGGTCTAAGAGAGAAGGATGACGGTACTGTTAGATATATGGGCAGAGTTAAGTAGTCTGAAACAAATGTCACCTTTGTTACGACCTAAGAGAAAAGAAGCTTCCGGAGCCAAAAAGCCCAACCCTGTTCCTACACTTGATATATTGTCCCAAGTGACTGTTAAAGCTGATTACGTCCAGTTCCTGAGTTTCATTTTAAGGGCAATGTTTTAGATAGTGCCCATCTTGTGGATTACGTACCAATAATGTCAAGGCACACGTATCTTCAGGAAAGAAAGGATGTCACATTTGTCACTAAATCGTAGACTTGGAACACGAATGTTACATGAACAAATACCAACCCCAAGAGGAAGACGATGACCAGAAGACATACAATTTCATCTTTTTAGATTTTAAAAAAAAAAACAAACAAACACCCAACGGTCCTTTTCAGGGCCATTCAATGCTCTCGATAAGAGATCGCATTGATATTGCCACAATGAATTAAAACTCAAAATTCCTTTTCTTACCCCATGAAGTACGTGTGTGAATGCGTGAATGTAGGTCCATATTCTTAAAATATCAAAACCAAGAGACACTTACGATTTCTGTCTGGTCTATTCTGGTACAAATTTAACAATCTAATTCACAACACAACACTTTAAAAAGTTCATAGACTTCTTCTTGTCATTGTTCACTCTCTCTCTCTCTCTCTCTCTGTTTTTTTTTTTTGTTGAATTTTTTCATTTTCAAAGTATTTTTCCTCATTATTCTCATTTTCTCCTAGTCTTCATTTCTTCTCTTTTATCTCTTTCTGAATGTGTCTGGGTTCTTCTTTATGGGATTATACATCTTCTTCCTGTTCCGAACCCTTCTCTTCCTCTTGCTCCTGTTTTTTTTTTTTTTTTTTTTGTTTTGTCAGGGCAATCTGAAGACAAATGTCCTTTCTCTTGCCAATGCTAACATGTATCTTGAATGTTGTCTCTTCTGACACTTATATTGCTCTTTTGACGGTCTGGACACTCTGTAGCCCAATGCCCTTTCTTCCTACAGATATAGCAAGTGTCTGAAGAAAACTTTACTATGACACTACTCAAAGCTCTGATCAGAAGTTCGATCTGTGTGGGCTCTTCCATCTTTCTGGTCGTTTTGAGAGTGACATGATTACTGGGAGGGAAGACACTGACCTTTTATGTAAGGAAGACCATTGGTTTGACATGGATATAGGAACCCATGGCGTTTAAAATGTAGTCATTTGACTTTTTGCGGCCAAGTTGCAACGAACGCATCATTAGCTGAATTCTTGGCTCAAATTCATGCCAGTGATTTTGAAAATGACATGAGTGAGCCAGAATCCAGACCCAGAGGGTCTACACCCAACCAAAGTCCACCATTAACTCCACAAAAGTATTACCACATTCGAGAAACGGATAAGAGCTCCTCTAAAAAATTTAGAACCACGGCTTACATGTACACAGTGAAGTTTAAAGATTTCAAATCCGACGTACCGTTGGAGAAAGCTTAGCGGTTCATCACTATGGGGTGGGATTGCTTGTTAACCACACGGAAACGGTAATGTGATTCCAAAGAGGAAAATTGCTTGATACACGACATTTTGATGTCCCCGGTTTCGATCGAGTTTATCAGCCCGGCAGAACGGACACCTTCCAAAGTCATCGACAATATTAAACACGAGCAACAATCCAACGACAAGTTTCATATCACCGATGGAAAAACGAAACTGTTTTTTGACCCAAGTGTCTCTTTGCCAAGGGACAGGACGAAAAAACGTGTTATTGGTTGATGGTCTTCGTAGCATCAAAACAAAGCCTCGTCCGAATTAACAATCTCCAAGTCAAGATGTGTTTAGCCCGTGCTATCGTGGTGGGACGAACGTATGCCATCAAGAACGACACGGAAGAATGGAAAAGAGCCTGAAAAACTGTTCAAAAATCGAACCGAGCCAAACAACGAAGTGAAGCAGAACTCTTGTTACAGAAAGCAGGGCTATCCAAAGACACTGTGGCATTCCTGAAAGGAAAATGTAGTGCAAGAAATTGCACCCTCAAGAAGTGCGTGTACCTACGTTGTTTTAATGCAATGATTTCAAAGACGGAAAATACATTCACGTCTATCATCACGATGAACATTTCTATGCCATTACCAATTTCTCAACATTTATTACTGTGAGAAATATGACTGTGGTTATAACAATCGAGAGCAACACAAACATTCTGGATCGCAATGTGAGGGACGTTTGGTCTCTCAACCCTGTTTGGACAAAAGACAAGAACGAGTATATTGCTCAGCTTGGTAGCTCACTTTTGTCAGCCCTGCCTGATACCAACAACATGTAAAGACGCAAGGTTCACAGAAGAAAAGTGCTTGTCAACTTGTGACATTGTGCCCTTCTTTTTGACAAGGATTACGTACCAATAATGCCAAGGCACAGGTATGTTCATAAAAGAAACAATGTCACATTTGTCACCAAATAGTAGAATAGGAACACAAATGCTACATTATACAATATCAACCCCAAGAGAAAGAAGACGACCACAAGAAAGGCAATTCATCATTTTTTTTATTTCAGCAGAATTGACCCCTTCCAAAGTCATGGAGAAGATACAACACGTGCAACAATCCAATGACCTATTTCACATCACCGATGGAAAAGCCACACTGTTCATGACTCACGTCTCTCTCTTCAAGGGGACCGGACAACGAAGAAAAGTTTTATTGGTGGACGACCTCTGTAGCATTAAGCGTAGCCTCGTCCAAATTAACAATCCTCAAGACCAGATGTGTTTAGTCTGAGCCATCGTGGTGGGACGAAAGCATGCCAACAAGAAGGCCACGGCAGAATGGAAAAGAGCCAGGAAAACTATTCAACGATCGGACCGAGCCAAACAACGAAGTGAAGCAGAACTCCTGTTACCACAAGCCGTGCTGTCCACACATTTCTGAAATGCAAAAGATGCAAGATGTCCTAGCTCCACGCTACACCTAGAAAGTGCACCCTCAAGAAGTGCTCGGGCTTCTGTCGTTTCGAATCAAAGATTTTGAGGATGGAAAATACATTCATGTCTATTATCACAATGAACATTTCGATACTATTACCAGTATCACTGCATTCCTGGGATACGGGTATTACTGTGAGAAATGTGACTATGGCTATAACAATCGAGAGCAACACAAGCATTGTGGATCGAAATGCTCAGGATGTTTGGCCTCTCAACCCTGTTTAGACGAAGGACAAGAACGAGTGCATTGCCCTGCTTGTCTGCACACTTTTGTCAGCCCTGACTGTTACCAACAACATTTGAAAACACAAGGTTCACAGCAGAAATGTGATTGTCAACTTCTGAGATTGTGTCATACCTGTGGACAAGGCATACTTACCAATAATGTCAAGGCACACGTACGTTCAGGAAAGAAGCGATGTCACATTTGTCACCAAATCGTGAACATCAATGCTACATTCAAAAATACCAAACCCAACAAGAGGAAGATGACAAGAAGAAAGGGAATTTCATCTTTTTCGATTTCGAATGCATGCAAGAGACCGGCATTCACATTCCTAATTTTTACGTGGCTCGTCGAGCATGCAAGAAGTGCATCCAAGAGCCTATATTTAGTCATTGAACTCACTGCATCAAGAATCCTGGAGGACGTGAATAAATATTTCGGGGACCGAACATGCCGATTTCTCTCAATGGATCTTAGACCCCGTAGACGAGACCTATAGCCAAGAGGACATCGAACGTTACAGATATTGTTATCGCCATGACACGGTGATGGCTTACAATTCTCCGGATACGATGTACAGTTTCTTTCGAGAGAATATACCGAACAAAATACCGAACGTCCTAAAGTCAGTTTAAAAGAGCCAAATTCATTTCAATGCAAGTGGGACAAAATTATTTTAAAGATTCAATGAGTTAATTGGCCATGCAGTTGTGTCAAATGCCTAAAAGAAATGGCCAAAAGCTTTTGTCGCACTTTTTCAATACCGAAGCCTATACACACGTTGCTGTGAACAATTTCGAGAATTATTCATAGAACACGGAGGGATCTTTCCTTTCAAACACCCTGGCTCTCATCAGCACTCAAACGAACTTTATCAAACATCAATACTCGCTCAAAGCCCTACGCTGACTACATTACTTGTGCGACAAGGAAGACAAATGCATTCAACATGCCCTAAACGAAGGAAGAGAAAACAAGAACGGACCGTATTCGTAGGATAGCTAAGATTTAGAAAACACCAAGATCGTGTACGAGTTTAACGGATGCATATTTACATGGATGTCCCCTCTGATATCCTCAACGTGACACTAAAAGTCAGTGTTTACGACGGACCATTTAAGATTTGTATGAGGCCACATGTTAGCTGCGCTCGAAGTTAGAACAGCAAGATGTCAAGTGGTGGAAATGTGGGAACACGAGTACGATCACCGTTTGAAAACCGATCGCGAGTTAAAACTCATCGTCGAAAGTTAGAAGCTGGTGGACCCTCTGAACCAGCGGGATAGTTCGAACGGAGGACGAACAATTGTCATCTGTTTGCCGTACTGCATCAACGACGAGAAAGGAGAAGAAATCAGATACTTGAACGTGTGTTCGCTGTATCCTTACATGTGCAAATGTTGTCATTTGTCTGCATGGCACCTATAT
Source organism: Sinohyriopsis cumingii (assembly GCA_028554795.2). NCBI lineage: Eukaryota > Metazoa > Mollusca > Bivalvia > Unionida > Unionidae > Sinohyriopsis > Sinohyriopsis cumingii. The sequence goes on along the minus strand of CM068834.1, from coordinate 69,104,872 downwards.
TAGTTGACGGAACACATATTATTGGATAACATTCGAGAACACGAAGGATTGATTAAATATAAAGTCGTGTTTTCCACGGACTTGTACTGTTTTGGTTTAACCTCACCCTTGCCAAAGAAACCTGACGCTTCCCTTGTGTCGTGCTTGGGCTGAAACGTGCGACCATGACCGACCATGTCATTACACACAGGACTAACGCGCCTTGACGGGAACTTGGGTCAGCGTGGAATTGCTTAAAAGTCTGGACTTGGGATACCAAGTGTTAGAAGTGTACGAAATTACCACATTCCCAAGACCGAAAAATACCACAAGGGTGAAAAAACTCAGGAAGGCATTCTCGCAGACTACGTGGATGCCTTTTTGAAACTGAAAGAAGAAGCCAGTGGCTATCCTTCCCGGTGCTACACTCCCGAAGACCAAAAGAGAAATAATGGAAGCAGGAATTCATCAATTTAGACCACGTGGAGAAAAACGAAGCAATGCGATCGTTTGCCAAAGTGATGTTGAATTGCTCGTGGGGCAAAATGGTACAACGACCGTGTTTACCCAAAGCGGAGTATTCTACAGAACAGTCCCACTACTTCCGGATGATTCACAAGCAAGGCATAATTACTGCAAAGAATTCTAGCTGAAGAGCTAGAGAGTTACCAAAACCTTTTACGCAACGTAAACGTAGTTCAAGGGGAAACTTCTGAACGGTGTGTTGTGATGTGCAAGCTAGTTACTAAACCATTTATAGTTGCCACTGGAATACGATCAGCTCTGTGCAGAAAGTACTCTTATTGCCTCTGACAGAAAGAGGTATAAAAACGGACAACCATGCCACGACCTTTATCCATGGTGATACATCATATTTCGTTAAAGGGAATCAATGATAGTATTCAAATGATCGAGTATTACCAACACTTATTACGAGAACTGTGTCCCATGAATTGGGGTAGACGTGTGATGTGTATTTTAGTGACGTTCTTTCTGGGATTTCGTTTACCAGCCGATTCCTTGTGCGCTCTGTACGAACAGTAATTACCACCAAATAAAGCATGAAAGTGGTGTCTTAAAATGTCTACGATAGACTCATTTTGTTAAAAGCCTTGCGTTGGATACATCTCGACCTCTACGGGAAAAAATATTTGTCAACTTTTAGGTACTAAAGCTGTGTACGATGATGTGTGTGTAGCTTGTGACTTACATCCTCATTGGACAGATGCCTGGAAAAGTTGGGGTTTCGAGGCTTGGCTCAAACAAGTGGTTTACATTGCCCGAGATTTATATTATGCATTCTAAGGAAAAAGTGAACTTAAAGTGTCGAGGGAAAAAGGTAACTTTTAAACCCGTGTTAACTCCAGTGCCAAAACAGCCCATCACCGAGAACATCCACCCCCTTCAGGACAGGACTGTCATTGACATTCCCGAAAAGACTCCTGCGTGACTGTACCCAAATTAGAGACTTTATGAACATTACACACTGTACATTGGACACCTTTGTTAGCAACAACAAGATGTACAGTGAATTGTTTATATCCCACTTCGATCGTTTTGATGTGTATTTTATCGCTGTACTCAACCATTTGACTTTTATGTCCTTTTGTCTTTCGTGTTGTTCCATTTTAAAAAATAAACGTGTCCTGAAAAAGTATAAAAAAACTCTTGTCTTGCTTGTCTTCATGTCAAAAGTGACATTCCATTCCCTGCACTATGACTACCTCTACTGTCACTATTCTCTCTTTATCCACTTTCAAATTCATCGACGAACACTTAGATCGTGCCAGTTGGGAGGCCTTGTATCTTCCCTTCCCTTAAACCTGTTAATTGCCAGATTTGTCAAACGTTTGATCGAACATAAACATCATTTCTTCGATCGTCCACCTCAGCGGATCGTGTGGTGTTACAAAGAGTGGCAATTTTCGTACAGCCTCTTGCGAGAATGACAAGGTGATTCCATCGTGTTTGTGGAAGGCATTCCTGGAGAAGACGACGGGATCTTGTCTGACCCCAAGAAAACCAATATGGTCATTTTCGACATGTTAGGAGAAGACGAAGAAGAATTAAACTGAGGTTTACGCGCAAAGGGCGTCATAATAATACCAGTGTCATTTACATTACCCAAAATGTGTTTCAACAAAATAAAGCCCATCGCACCATCAGTCTCAATCTTCATTCCATGGTCTTGTTTAAAACCCCCAGAGACAAATCGGAAGTGCAAGTGTTAACCAAACAGTTAGGAACGTCTTGGCTGACTCATGCGTACGACGATGCCACTCAAACCCCACACGCCTATTTACTCGTGGATTTGAAACCCACTCACCCACCCCGATTATTGGCGATTTCGTACCCTACTGTTTCAACACTGGTGCTAAGACGGTGTGCCTGTCGTGTACACGTCCCCGTCGTCGGCTTAACAACAACAACAAAATATATAAAAGCCTCTGATACTTTGGGTCTGTCTAATAGTCCGTCAACATGACATATATTCGGTTCATCTTCCCGTCAAATCGATTCGCGCCTTGTACGCCAAAACAAAATCCACAAATACGTGCTCAAGTCACAGAAGCCAGTCTCAAAGAAATCTTATTATGAATTACATTGACAGCACGCCAATTAGTGCAAGGCATCATTCAAATTCCACATCAAACCAAACGCTTTTTGACAGAAACAAAATAGCCTCGACGCAACTGGTTGATCGCATCGACACTCAAACCAAAAAGTAAATCATTTTGAAACGTGGAGGTAGCGGTTCTCTAGAAAGTGTCGTCATTAGCTCCCTCCAAAACTGGGATCCTAATGCATCCAAAGTCCTCGCCAAGAAGAAATACACTCCAAACAAAGCCAAAAGAACCCAAAAGAAGAAAAAGAGACGCAACTTTACAGTCGCAAACCACGATCTGTAGCGACGGTAACCGCGTCTTTAGTATCCTCAGGTTCTTCCACTTCTCCGTCGCTGGTGATGCCAGCCAAACCCACTCTGACACTCATTTGATCAAACAATAGAAACCCGCGTATTAAAAACTTCCCCTCTAGCTGTGACACCATCCTCCTCTTTAGCTGTGGTGGCAGCTGCTCAAAAAGTATCTGCTCCAAAATCAAATTCCTAGAGAGATCGGACATGTTACATAGTGTACTGGATTTGTCCAATCAAGAACTGTCGTGATCTAGTTCCTTGCGAACCTCTCCAAGACGTGCAATGAGTGTCATCAAGTTGAAAAGACCATCAGTAAAGGATGTGGATCAGCGTTTTTGTGTTCCTGAACGCAAAAAGATGACCCCTCAAAGAAGTGTACATCGTCACCGTCGTCGTTCTCCTGTCAAGAAAGGAAAAGGAAAAAGAAAATGACAGTCTTGTCATCCGAAAATAACTCTTTGCCAAGCATCAACGTCAGTCCCAGAAAAGGCATAGTCATCCTTTTTCACGAAGCGATTGCCCAAAAAAGATAAAAGGATGTGTGCCAAGTCATCGACGTCAGTGTATTTTTTTGTGTGTGCCTGGAACCGAAAAACAAAGATGTCAACCCACCCCCCGAAAACACCATTTTTCACTCTCCAAAGGAAAGAAAAGGAAAACACTGCCTCCTCTTTTATTGAAACATGTCTACATCTAGTCCATCCTGTGCAAAGCAACTCCACCCATGAAACAACAAACTCATTCAATCAGCCACCATAAATGTTATTGATACCGTGTGTGAATGTCTGTGAACTTCTTGTAAAGGCGCGATACCTTTGTGTAAACACCAGAAAAATGGCTTAGGCAAACATCGTCACGTCCTTCGCCAAATGGTTCAAAAGAAAATACCCTTTCGTCAAAAGAAAAAGATAATGGTCCAACGTGCAGGAATTGTACCCCTCTTGTTAAGCCCATTGCAGAAAGGAGTCTTTTGAACCATGTGGAGAGGACTCGTAATAGGATTTTTACCCTTGTTAGGAACTCGTGTCAAATGAATAGTTGGACATACGTTTCGGCTCCTGGGAAGTGTTTTACCCATGCTTCCAGGAAGATAAAAGGGACCTCTGGAGTGAAAAGATCTCAGAAGAGACCTTTGAAATCGAATGAAAGGACGAAAGCTGGATTTAGAGCCTCACAAACGATGGATGGAGAACCATCGCTGACAAGAACAACGGACCCCGCATTTGCTTCCCAATCATTATTTCACCGAGATGTCCCAGTTACAGCACGAATTGCAGTCGTTGATTTATCGCAACGATATCTCCAAAACAGAAAAATCGCAAAAGTATGGTCAAGTAGTGCAACGACTGCAACTATTTCACCAAAAAACTTTAGACGAAACAGCTCTGCCAATTCTTAAAGATTATTACGCCTTGATGAAAACTCCATCACCATCACTACCACGTCCAGAGGTCAAGACAGACGCAGCCCGACGAATGCCTAGGAGGAAGACATACGAGAAGTCTTTCAAACAACGTCAGCAGCTCCCATTCCTAGTAAGATTGCAGCGTCATTGTTGACCCCTTCCTGCACTCCCCGACGTGAATAATTTAAAGCTTGGGTTAAAATGATGATGTCCACTTCTCCTTCGACAGACGTAAAGCAAGAGGAAGGGAAACCAGAAGTAGAAAAAAGAATGAAGACCAAAAACCATCACATTACTGCCTCCACCGCCACCGACTTCTACCTTCAACACGTAAATAAGTTTCCAAGACACAATCTAGACTCGTCCAAAGTAGCATCAGCGAAAAGAGGGTGACTTATTTAAAAGTGAAGTAGGTGTTAGACAACATTTAATACGATCAATCCCATTCTGCGGGATAAGAAGGAGTTCAGAAATTGTATCGTGCTGCCAAAATTCGACAGAAACGTGTCCGTTTACCTCAAGTGCAACGGTGGTTACAAGAACAAGCCACGAACATTTTACACAAACCCATTCGACGAAAATTGATCATCAGTGGCAATCCTATTTCGCCGATGTCTCTCATTCGGCCACCTCCAATCGTGGCTAGAAATATTTGTTTTGTGTCATCGACGTCTTTTCCAAATGTGCCTGGGTCGTGCCATTGACTTCAAAATCGAGCAGTGACTTAGTGCATGCCCTCAAACTGGTGTTGAAACAAAGTGGTCGTCTCCCTCTTCGATGGTAAACCGACAAAGGAACCAAATGTTTGAACAAAGCTTTCCAAAAATAATTAAGGAAAGCGACATTCAGTTTTCACCACCGAGGATCCCGAAACCATAGCCAGCACCGTGGAACTTTTCAAAGAATTTTCAAAGAACGCATGTGAAAATATTTTACGCATCAACACACTCTCAAGTACATCAAAGTCTTACAATCAAGCGTACAATTAATCTTAACATCGAAGCATCGGACGTGCCCCTCCCTCCCAGGAAGTGACTCCGGACAAGAAAGTGACCGTTTTTGAACGCCTGTTTGTTATGTCCCCAACGATGACAATCACCAAGAAAAATGAAGTGTTGGCAGCTGAAGCTTGGGTGCACATTGGCAAACCAAACGCACTTTCGACAAAGGTTACTTCCCCAGCTAGACACCGAATTGCGTCGTGTCACTGGACGAATGTGTGTCCGACATCCTGCCGTTTATAAATTGGAAGACATGAACGGGAAATTGTTAAAAGGAACGTTTTACTCACCCGAGGTACAACGCGTAACCTAAACAAAGAAGACGACGTATACGACATCGAAAGCATTCTCGAATGAAGAACCTGAAAAGTGGGGAAAACTCCGTGTCAAACAAGTCAAAGTACGTTGGAAAGGATATCCTCCCAGTTTTGATTCTTGGATCGACTCTTCGTAAGTAATCGACTATAAATAAAGTGACCATCATGCCCTCTCACACAGCCTCAGCTACCGCTAACCGTTCACCGACCACTCCTTCACCCAGTTCATCTCTGCAATATCTACCAAAGCATCCCTTGTAGGTGTGGTGTGGAAAATGTGTGCCTCAAACGCAAATCGTCTTTTTCTGCCAAATCTTTGTGGCGTATTGTGTCATCGGTGCGACCATTGCTATTTTGAGTTTGCAACAAGGAGACAAATAATTGAGGACCATTTTACAGAGCAGTTGCATTGGTTACTTCTTTCCAAGCCTTTCCTGAAATACTCCTCGAACGGTAACAACGGAAGCCTTGTACCCAACGCCTGTCACCACCCCAACAACATCACCAAGAAAATCCTCTTTCAGACATTCCTCTCTCTTTGAGGGACCCCAGAGACACCAGAGAACTCTGGAATTATGAATAACAACAACAAATTTTACTTAATGTTACCAAGTGACAGTTCCATGTAGGTGTTTCACAACAACATTTTATGCTCTTACACGGCCAAATTACCTCATGCCTTCCAATTGGATACCGACGCCCGTTGGGAAATGATTTTGGTGGAAATGATTAGTCCGAAACAAACTGAAAGCATCACTAAATATCAAGACAATTTTCACGTCCCAATCCTTAACGATCAAGTGTAAAAAGAGTTGATTAGCGAAAATAAAAAATGTACAACGACAAAAAGCCATTACTGGCGAAACCTAACTTAAGTATCTATAAAATGGAAATTCAGGTAGGCTAATATTTTAGCGGTCAACATTTGGTGGACACGATTGCCAGTATTTTCAACGCTCAGTGTGGCAAAGTTCTGATAAAGTGAACGAACCTGTCACGATTGAGTACAGTAAAGTAACTCTTCGCCTACAGATGAAATTTGAGGATGCCAAAAGGTCTTCCATTACATATTGTCCTGAAAGTTTTGACATTTTGGGTGGAGACCTCATGTAGGCCCCAAGTTCGAACAACCACTACATCCAGTACCAAGATTTTATAAGCATTTTAAATCCCCTGTAGAACTGAACCAAGACTAAATTTAATCTTTGTGTACTCCGATGTGGTGACGTACAGCATGGTGGGACACACCTCCGTACTGTTACTAAGTGTCATTCCCTTCAAAGTGGATTATGTTACAACCAATGCTCCAGAAGGATATCCTCCCAGTTTTGATTCTTGGATCGACTCTTCGTAAGAAATCGACTAATAGTGGAAACAACTATCACGTTCAAGTTAATATTGTACATCCCCTTTTCTTGCCCCTCACAAAGTCATATGTTGACACTGTCAACATTGCTATAAAAGGAGATCTGAGAAAAAATGTTCCATTCTCCAAAGGGAAAGTTACGGTTAAACTCCATTTCCGAAAACGATTCTCTAACGACTCTTAAGTTATGTATACAGTATACCAAGGTGTCGCTCGACAACGAGGACATAGCTTAGAAAATATGTTAAAATCGGCCTTTCGTTCGGTAGCTCCGGTTTTAAAACCAATTGCGACACGAGGAATGCATGCCTTGAAAGATGCCGCGTTGACGCATAGCGACGTGTTTCTCCAAAATTTCACCATGGACTACAACAACTAAACTATAACAGTTGTCTTGAGAGCGGGCAAAAATGTCTTGTTTCAAACGGTTAAAGACATTTTGGGCCAAATCGAAACACCTATGAATGGCCTGGACGCTGCCGAGTCTGGCATTCATGCGTCCCTGAAGCCACTGCAAAGACAAGGCAGAAAGAGACGACGAAGACACCCTTCCAGAGGCCTTTACACTTATAAAGCTTTAAAGACTAAGAAAAGAAGAACCGTCCGAGACTTAGACGTCTTAGATATTAAAACCACCAGAGAGAAGAAGAAGAAAAAATAAAAAATAACGGATCGAATTTTATCCCATCTCCTTTTTGATGGATTCAGCTCTCATCGAGTTGGAAATCAAAGGACATCCCGACGATTACCTCAATTTGGATTTCAGTAACTTGTACTTTAAAGTCAAAATAAAGATGTAAGTAACATAGAAGACATTGAAAAAGTAGCTCCCGTCAACAATTTCATGCATTCCTTGTTTAGCGTGGAGTGAACTTGTACCTGAATAAAAAACTAGTGATCAGCAGCATGGATACATATCCTTACCGTGCCTACCTGGAAAATCTCTTGACTTACGGAAGAGACGCCAAGAAAACTCGTCTAGATGTATGCGTGCTATGGGAACCTGACGACAAAAACAAATTCGACATACTATCGGATGACAATTATGGATTTGTTCAACGACGAAGCAAAATCAAATATGGACAGATTTTAGAGCTAATGGATCGCTTGCATTTGGACATGTGGTTACAAGGGAAGTATTTGCTGGACGGCGTAAATGTCCGCCTGAGACTGAATCGAAGCCTTGAAACTTTCGAATTGATGGCTGATGCAACTAAATACAAAACCAAAAATCGAGGACGTCAAAGGCTACGTGCATCGCGGGGAAGTTTTACACAAAGTGGGGAACGACTTCAGTCACATTTTGAGCAGAACGACCGCCAAGTATCCGATACGACACGTGGAAGTGATAACTTTCATCTTTTCCAGGAATGATCATTCCACGATCGAAGATCATCTGTTCCAAGGACAGTTACACAAACGTTTAATCATTGGCATGGTCAAGAATGAAGCCTTCAGTGGAGACTTCGGGGAAAATCCTTTCAAGTTTCAGCACTTCCACGTGAAGAAAATCGAAATCTGTCGCTATGGCAAGGTATTGTATACCAGACCTATCGAACCTAACATTTAAAGAGAAGATTCACTTGAGGTCGTGCTTGTCCCTGTACGAAGCCACCGGACAGTACGGAACTAACTCGAGTCACGGTATTACGTGCGACGATCATGATGGAGGCTATGCTTCGTGGGCTTTTGATTTCACACCAGACCAAGGCAGCGACGATGGACATTTCCACCCTATATAATCAAGTCAAATTCATGTGGAACTTCAGTTTGCAGAGGAGCTGAAAACGACAGTGGACGCCATCATGGATACTTAATTTGATAATATCATAGAAATCAATAGTTTGAGAGATGTCATTTTAGAATATTATAAGCTATGGTAAACTGTTATCCCTCTTTGAATGTTGGGGACTCTACGGAAATAAAATGGGGGGGGGATAACCGTGGAAGTAGAACACCAAGACAAAGATGAAAAGAACATTGTGATGTAAAGAAGAACAATATTCAGTCTCCTGTTTTGCCAAAAACCTGGCAGAAACAATTTGGAATGGATCAATAAAGATTGCTATGGATATCAAAACGATCATCCTAGTCAAATTCAACACGATAAGTGTCCGATGCTGAGTCAAGAAGAAAAATTGGACGAGTATATGGACAAAGCTTGCAGTCTCATCTTAGAAGAAGCGGTTGTGCATCACTGGTATAAAGACTTGCGTGATCATTTATCTCCTCCATTGATGGCACTAGAGACCCATTACATCGAAACTCTCTTGGCTCAGAGTGCGGAGACGAAGCGAAGAAAAGATTGCTTGTCAGAGATTTTCAAGCAAACTGTTCGGATTGAATTGATGACTTATCATTTCCTCATCGCAAACCTCAAGACCATCAAGCTTATGTCATCAACATGGACGACAGTCATCTCCCAGGAACCCACCGGGTAGCCGTCTACTTTCCCCGTGATGGGTGTATGGAATATTTTGTTCCGTATGGAATATCAGCTTGGAAGACAACATCATCGACTTTATGAGAAGAAATGCCCAGACGACGTGATTCAATAATGTGAAAATATAAGGCACATATTCCATGGTATATGAGCTGTATTTTATTCATCAACACGGTCTTTAGAATATTTAGCGACTTATTTGGATCATCACTCTTCTAGAAACAATGACAAAGTAGATCGATGGTTTTCTGTCCATTGTGGATATATTTTGTCTTTAGCTAGGAAACGTAGTGTTGATCAATGGTCCAATGACTTCTGTCAGTGGAAGTCTAGCTTATTTTCACAGCGTTGTCAACCTTGTCAACAATAGCTTTTTATTTAAAAAAGTTTGCTTATTGTTTGTTTGTTTATTTGTTTGGAAAAAATGTTTATGGTTAATTGTTGTTGTTGGCTATTTCAATAAAAATGTTGTGTTTTGAAAACGTTGTGTCTGTCGATTGTTTTCAACTTTTGTTATTATAAATGATTTTGACTTCTCTCTATCCCATTCCCTAAAATTGATAATTATAGTGTCCCAACTCTAAACATTGTAGGAATGTTTTCTATTGCGTCCGCGCTTGAACAATATAATGCGAGGCAGCCTCCAGTCTGACATCCATCTTTGACTTGTCTTCCTATGAAGATGTGTTCAAAACTAGCCAAGCTGAGCGAAGCTTACATGAATTTATATCGTGTCAGGCTAAGCCTGACGCCGAAACCTCAAGAGATAGAAAACGTCAGAATGTTGAACGTTACCAAAGACCTCATAGAAGAGCTCTCCAGAGAAGAAATCAAGAAGGAGCAGGAAGAGTGGACGGAGAAGTACAGACTTCAGAAGCAGAGAGAACAGAGAGATCAGCAGCAGCAGCAACAGCTGGAACCAGATAGATGATTTGTCGATTGCCGTGTAGACGCGAAATAGTTCTCCTTCTCTTTTCTAAGAACCAGGCCCTATCATGTGGGAATGCCTGTCCTCAGACGGGGACGCATTCTTAGATACAAGATTGCCATAACTCCCTGTTCACAAAACACAGCCCTTTTCAGGGCTACCCAATACTCTAGAAAATGAATTCTAGTTCGATTGTCAATTATATGTTACTAAAGTTTTAAAATAATATAAGTGTGTCTATAAGCACTTCGTTTCTTTGTTTATGTCCAAAATAAACAAAAGTGTGTCTACAAGCACTTCGTTTCGATGGCTTGTCAAAACATGCTCTGTATGTGTGTGCGTTTGTAATTAGTGCTTGTAAGCAAAAAATGAGTGAATGGATTTTTTTAGGTCCGCACATTCCATGTTTCTGTGATAATATGGGTCTTGTAGGTTTTGTTAACATGGGAGGTTTTCCTTCACGTCCGCGCCTCATAAATATAAATAAAAGCGTTCGTCAGTCTGGCTACCTGTCGTTGATTCATCAACTGAAAGAAGATGAGCAGACTCATCAAGATTCTTAACTCTGAATGCACCTGGAGTATGCCAGATCCCTCCTGGATGAGCTGGCCATGGAGTCAATCCAGGCAAATGAACGAATTGAAAAGAGGAAAAATAAATAAGAAAAGGAAGAAGGAATCCTGCCTGACCTCATGCTAAGGTCTCTGAGTGAGGTCCAACCTGAAGTGAGGACGCCTTCAGCACGATGTCAACTACAGCCACAGCCGCAACAGCCACAACAACCACTACAACCAGTACCAAGAGCCTTCATCCCCCAAACGGAAAACTGGGAAGAGTAAATAATGAAGCCACAGCATCCCCGAGTGTGGCATAGGAGAAAGAGTGAAACCTTCACTATCCCATACACGGAAGATTGGGTGCTGATGCCACTCAAGCTGTCGCACTCTCCGCAGCTATTCTCAATGGGACAATGACTGGAGCCGCCATTGTGTCTGTGGTGCTAGGCCTTGGAGGTGTCGCCAGTAACCAGGTGTATTTGGAGTTCAAAAAACAGCCCTTCTCAGGGCTACATAAATACTCTAGAAAAGAGACTATTCAAGTTGCCAATAGGCGTGAATGTGGAGTAGCGTGATTAAACACTCATTTCTTTCCGAGTGTGTGTGTGTGTGTGTGTGTGTGTGTGTTTGTATGTGTGCGCGTACGTTTGTGCGAATGGTATATATTATATCTGCATGGATTAGCGTACGTTCTTTTATATTTTAGTTGGTTTTCTTTTCTTTCTCTCTTCTCTTCTGTGGATAGTAGATTTAGGGGTTTGTGGATGTTATATAATGGTTATTTCTTCTTCTTCCCATGTGTGGATATTATGTTTGTTTTTTCTATGGGTTAGAGTAGGTTGTGTAGATAGTAGATAATATGTGAAGTAACTATAAGGACTGTTTCCCTCCATTTCCGTGCTTGACAAATATAAAGTCAAGCGTCCGTCATTCGCGCCATTCAACTTTGAATAAACCAAGATGGCTTCAAACCGCCTTGACAAGATAAAGAATTTGCAAGACGTCCTCGACAATTTGGGGATGATAGAGGAAATATTGGTTGAAGTGTATGAAGATTGTTATTCTTATAGCCCTTGTCGAGTGAACATGGAAATAAACAACTGAAGAAAGTCAAAACAATGATAAGAGATCTCCTTAAAGAAGAACGGGAGGAGAAGGAGGATGGAGAGGACAAAAAGAGGGCGAGAGAAAGGAATGAAAAATAGACAGTGAAGAAGAAAATGAAAAGAGGAAGAAGGAGAAGGAAAGGAGAAACTGGAGAGGAGAAGAATGAAAAGAAGAGGACAAAAAGTGTAGAAAATAAGGAGACGGTGGAGGAAAAGAAGGAATTAGAAGAAAAAAGAAGAAAACCAACGATCCTTTTCAGGGCCACTCATATGCCTCGAAAATATATATATTCTCTTTACCATATATGTGTTTGATGTTTATTAATATATCGATGTATGTTGTATGTGCTATATATGTATATGTCCCGCCAAGCGTTCTAGGTTTTCTTCCCACTGTTTGTTCTGATTGAGGTCAGCCCCTTCCTACATTGTTACCAATCTTCAGTACCGTGACGTCACCTTACCAATTCCATTCATATTGTCCCTATACAAGAATACTTTCTTTTGTCGCTATACAGGCCCAGTATTCCCCATGTTAAATTCCCCTTGTCGCCAGACGTGCCCAGGAGGTCCGTAAAAACCTTATCTCCAGACGTGCCAATGACCTTTATGACTGGGATTTCTATTGTCGCTAGGATGCCCCACTATACTACTCTGGTGTCTAGAGGCGTATAATTTAACTGACAAATGAGTAGCAAATCAGCAAGGCTTTGTCGCTCTGTGTCAGAGAGTCAAATTGATTTGTTGCGGTATGTCTGTTGTACGTCTGCTGCCTCCCACATTGAACATTTATTGAACATTTACATATATATTAAATTTATTTTCAAACTTTCTAATGTTCTATGTTTATCCTAGATATCTCTCAAAACCCAATTACTGTGTCTATTCAATTGTTTTCGTGTTAACTAAGCAATAGTTTAGGAGCAACTAAAATTGACTCTACCGCATATTGTGAATGATGGACGTTTAAGCAATCTTCCAGTTCTAATTCCATTCAAACAAATTGTGTTATGGGCCCCTTGGAATCCGAAGCTAAAATATCTATATGTGTAATGTTAATAATTCAACGTTCTGAATCGTCCATCTTGCACATACACTTAATTAGGGTCAAATCTAGAACACAAAATGTAGAATAAATATCTTATGAAATTATTCATTTCGCTGTGGAATAAATGTCTTAAGAAAATATTCATTTCGCTGTGGAATAAACGTCTTCTGAAAACATTCATTTCGCTGTGGAATAGACGTCTTATGAAATTATTCATTTCGCTGTGGAAGAGACATCGTATGACATTATTCATTTCGCTGTGGAATAGACGTCTTATGAAATTATTCATTTCGCTGTGGAAGAGACATCGTATGACATTATTCATTTCGCTGTGGAATAGACGTGTCATGAAATTATTCATTTCGCTGTGGAATAAATATCTTATGACATCATTCATTTCGCTTATGTCTAATATATTTATAGGCTTTTGTACTCCTGTCGGAATTTATACTTCCAGCATGTCCTCCACTTCTGGGTTTATAGTTTTGTCTGACTGAGCTTCGCATAATAAAATTATCTACTTCTTCAAATAACTGTATTAGCCCTGAAGTCGTCAGCTCAATGGAAAATACCTGTTTATACATTCTGCTTCGATTAATCACTTAGCCTTCTTCGGTGATTACTACAATATACACTACTTGTCGGTTTATAAAGGCGGATTGATGAGTAAATGAACCCTATAGGTACGAAATAGCCAATGGAATCAGTACATTAGCGAGCTACAGGGCATTGTAAAAGACAAAGTGTCGTGCGACTGAAATTTGCCTAACACATGCATGACTTCTATACAATTATCCACACATACGATCCCCTTATCTTAAAAATATGTAACCTCGAATAGTGTTGTATTTTCAAACTTAACGTAAATTCCTCTTATGCTCTTTAATGTTCCTGTTTAATTTTAATGCAGAAGAAATGTGTGTCCATTGTATCTGATACAATGACTATATGAAAACTCCATCAGACGTTATACGGTAATGAATCATAAGTGATAATGGTTTAACTGTTACGCACATGATGGAAATTAGGTTGACAAGAAGCTACATATACCCATTGTTCAGGTTTGTTTTCTTGATTTGGCAAACATCATACATTTCCTCTACCCCTCACCAAAACTATTCCTACTTTCCAGCAGCATAAACTAATAATATGTCCTGCAAGTCTGTAAATATTCACTGATAATATTGCAACTGAGTGCAAAATACCACATGGAGAGCTGGATTCTTTATTTTCCTTTTTCTCAAACATTTTTCAAGAAATATCCCCAAAAATCGGCAAGAGTGAAAAGTGGGGCCTTTTTTTGAAATCTGAACCAAATAACCTATTTCTTGAGATAAATTCTGAAATACCACTCTTGCTTTCAATTGTTCAATAAATGTCTCGCTAAATATGCTACAAAAAGACCCAATGAAATCTTACCTTCATTCAACTATACATATTTAAGGTACAAAGTTTGCACATCTTTCGAGCAGAATCGGAGAAAAAAACTAGGACGAACCAGTCTCTCATATTACCCTTTGTAACGAATGGTTCAAGAAATATCCCAAATATTAAGAACTGGAATAAAGTTAAATTTTATTGCACAACTACACCAAAATTTGTTTAGCCTGTACCGTTTCAGTGAAAGTATCCCAGCAGTGTGTGGAAAGTAAAACCAACAAGCTTAACTGTTAAAGAGATCTTTTTGACAGTTTACCAGAAATTGTATTAAAATATGGGCCAGAGTAGAAAATCTGCTAATTTGTGTCAACCAATTTTCCTAATGTGAAGCTCTCTTAAGACGAGAAGACAGACGAACAGACAGACAAGCAGGCCAACGATATTAGCTTCGTTCCTTGTAGAAGTGCGGTTATAACCAGTCTAACGCATCCAAAGCGTACACGGACAAAAGGTGTGGAAGTTTTGGTACGGACACGACGCATCAGGTGTCCTTTTATTCAATTCCTTTTACAGATTTTTTTCAATACAGTGTAACTTTGTTTCATAATTATTTATGCTTCGTTAAAAAGTATTGAAGTTAATTTTGTTTTCTTTATAAACTTGTGATTTCTTTTCTTAGTGATTTCGTATTCTTGTGTAAATGGTTGATAAACAAAAATTAACAGTATTCGTTAAAGCTGTCAGCATTTATTTGTTTCTTGTTTCAAGATGACATATCACAAACAAGTAGTTGGCAATTCACATCATATTAATAGAATAACGTAGATTCGACAAGCTAGAAAGGACACACTGTTAACTATTTGCACGTAACTGATGGCTTACGGTTTCGGGTCCGAAGTTCCATCCATTCCTCAGATAATGTGACCCTTGTTGAACTTAACTACCTGCCGATATGACAATATCCTTGTGTTAATAGAAAATAATCCTGTACATATGTAGACAGGATGCTTAAAAAGGAGACAAGGGTATGGGAGCAGTATCTAGACAGGATACCTCAATGAGACAAGAGTATGGGAGCAGTATCCAGACATGATACTTAAGATGGGATATGAATATGGGAGAACCAGTTGAGCAATGTGCTTAAGATGGGTCGAAAGCATGTGGTAAGTAATTTTGACCAGCTACATAATATGGGACAACAGTACTGGAGAGCTAAATAAACAGGATACTTAAAAATGCGATAAGAGCAAGGGGTAGATAAATCTAATGGATAAGGAAAAGACCTGCTGATAGGTTATGGAAAATTGCGGACATTTTTTTAGATCAATCGTCTACGGGTCGATTGCACGAACGGTTGGTATTTATGCCTTAATAATATATGACTCCGTTTCTAAGTCAGCTTTTGTCAGTGAATAATTCGGACAGATCTTGTTGTAATAAAAGTTTTGAATAGCCTGGTTCACAAGACCTTCGGCTTTTATTTCTAAGCAACGGAAAAAAGAAGGACCAATAAAAAAAAGAGTAAAACGAATGCAAGGAAACTTAGACCGCATACAAAATTCCTAAGACATACATTCCATATCACACTTGAATAGTAAATACAATTACACTTTATATTGGTCAGGAAAACTATTGTAACATCATACATTTTTTTTTTGTTACACGCAAGGGATCTAACTACACAGCGAATCAAACAACTCGTGCATGAGTCTGGCTTAGACAGTCCATATTTTCCCCTCTTTAAAAGGACCTCAAGATAACAGTCGTTGCAAACTAAAAGGTCATCAAACGCACAAACACTAAAAACATTCACCCAATCACTTAATAACCGCTTATCACGACCCTCTAATAATTTCACACCTGAATTATTAGTAATTCAAGCCATGCAAGACAAAATACGACCCAAACGCCCATTGCAAATTACCAAATGCTTATACCAAAAAATATAATGTTGTTACGAATCTATGATCTTAAACTATGTAACAGAAAAAGCGAAACTAACATGATTGGTAACATTTAGCAAATATTACCCTAAAATAAAAAAGTGAAAATTTACAAGGAAAGATCAGTATTATGAACTTAGTTCTACATAATCCTAACATTTACATCGCATGTACAATAATATACTGTTCAGAATGAATTCCAATGGTGATCAGAATGAATTCCAATCTTGAGTGTGCCGATATACCAAGCGTAGTGATGTCTCACAATGATATAATCAATAGTGTTTTTGAATGAATTCACAATAATCACAAAGTAATGTTTCAGTCAAAACTATAAGGGAGCGCTTTGTAATTCCAATAAATCATTCAAATAAATAATTCCTCTCAAATTTTAGCTGACCACAACTAGAAGTGATTCCACAATGAGTGATATTAAGATAGGAATGAATATTTTTTTCACTTGGTTTTCTTTATCTAAAGACTGTCACTTAAATTATGACACAACAAAATATACTTGGATTAGGTCATTTTTAATTAAAATTTCCAGGAAATTTGCAAACAAGGTCAGATCTGTTTGCATAAACTTAAAGAAACAACCAGACAAATATCAGGTAGACCATATAATTCCCAAAAGAAAAAAAATGTTCTGAACTTATGTCCAAGTCAAAACATGGCATTTAGTAAGGTAGACCCAAACTCCTTATCTCAGTTACGGGCAAAATTAAATTACACAACACAAATAAAATATACATAGCAAGATATCTCCTTATGTTCAGAAACTAGCGGGATTCATTTTATGAACACGGTGTTGTCATAGAATCTCGGGAATACTCTACATTATGACATGGACTGTTGGAAATTAGCTAATTACTCGAGCTGAGACATTTGTTCCTAAAACCCGACTCCGTGTAATGAACAATACTCACTAAAATCTAGCAGAGCTACAAACCGTAACGTAAATACAAACAGCACATGCCCTATGTTTATTACATTGCGATAGCTTAATGTCGTATGCAGTGCTAACCGAATAACTTCGACTCTCTGAATGAAACTAGGAAGCAATCATAGTGATACTACCCAAATCGATAAGTTATTGGTGCACGAACACGCGATCAGTGTCAAGGAATAGATATTCAATAACAAAGGACAGGCGTTGAAAATAGCATTTCACGAAGTTTCACCACGAAATGTTTGTTCTGATAGTTTTGAATTTATACGTTTTAGTAGAAAAAGGTCACATCAATCAGTTTCCATAACTTCAATATGATTATTGACTTATATCAGCGATGACACGTCATTGAATCGCTGTGATGTTACAAAGTCATTATGGCGTGATAGCAACAATCGACAAGAGAGCGGTTGAACATGATTACTCATATATGTTGTTTTATTTGGCTTAAAAAAAATACTTTGTTTTTTAGTTGTTCTTCATATTTTTGTGAGTGGAGTGGTTCAGGGTTCTAGCATCTGAGCGTAAAAGCCTAAGACGTTGCGATATGAGATCTCATCAAACTGTAATGTTTGATCCGCAAGTGAGCGTGGTATTTACTGTAATCTCAATACAGCTCTTCGTATATATTATACTGACAGACTTTTTAAGCAACAGTCTGATTTGAGCAGGCTTATTTACAACATGTACAGCAAATGTACAAAATGTCCAGCACATATGCAACAACGAAGAAAAATATATATCAAATTATATCACACAACAACACTCATCGCTTAGAACCGTCGAAGAGTTTCACTAGATCATTTTCTACAGAGCGTGCCAAACTTGTTTTCCCTTTGTGCGCCGAAATGTCTCCATGATATCGGGTGGAGAAGAAAAAAAAAATCTCCTTAATAAGAAATGAACGAATCACAGGCATTAATTCCGGCTCATAATCCTACCCCAAGTCCCACGAATGAAATAAAGAAGAGTTTGTAAGAACTGGGGAATGCCTTTATACTTTCATGCATAATTATGTATGTATGTATGCATGTATGTATGTATATATGTATGTACGTATGTATGTATGTTTGCATGTATGTAAATGATTAATTTTCACGGATTGTTACAGATATACAAATCATTCAAAACCACGTATCAAACAATTTTTAGCCGGATCCGTTTGTGAAAGAGATATCATTTTGAATAATTTTAACCGGATCTGTTTGAGACATTTATGTCATTTTAAATACCTTCTATCCACTGTTGTGTTGGCACGAGAGAGGTTATCAGTCAAAAGTTCAAAAACACATGCGAAGTTTTAAGACAATTGCATATATATATATATATATATATATATATATATATATATATATATATATATATATAATTATTAATTTTATTTATCTTTCTCAAAATTCAAGTGGCGATTTCATAATATACACACTTTATAGTCGACACCTGTACTATTAAAACCTTTTGGCCATGACTAAAATTAATCAGCATTATACAGACACGATTTATTGTCAAACCATATATAAATATGTCTCTTTTTTAAAAAAATATATTGATTTCAATATATCATATTATTTTTGTTTCTTTATTCAATACCGAAAATAAGGAAAGAACGGAGAAAGTATTTTTAAAAAAAATTCAACAGTGAAACTGATAATTATTTCATTAATGGGCTTTTATAGGGAAAATATAATGCGAAGTGGACGTAGATAAGAAGTCACCTGATTTTATTCATTAGGCAGTCGTCAACAAACTAACTGCATCAAGGGTTTCAGTTTATTGACATTATCTAAAAATAAATGTATTTTGAATGGGTATAAAAGTGTATTAGGCAATTTGGGCGTGTTTGGTCAATGTTACTCATAATGTGTATATTTAAGGGATTTAGACCTGCTCAGAAGCATTTTCTTTACTTGCAGCAAAGAATGACATAGTTGTCAAGAAACCCTCTGAATATTACGTCATCAGTTACATGTTATTACGTAATATTAACAAAATAAAATGACCCCTGCGAAACACACGACACTCTGAAACTTGATCTCACGGCTATACATATATATATATATATATATATATATATATATATATATATATATATATATATGTATGCATATACATATATATATATATATATATATATATATATATATATATATATATATATAGAGAGAGAGAGAGAGAGAGAGAGAGAGAGAGACAGACAGACAGACAGACAGACAGACAGACACAGAGAGAGACAGACAGACAGACAGAGAGAGAGAGAGAGAGATATTCCTGAAAGTACATTAATATTGTAAGAGAGCTAACTCTGTCGACAATGTTTACATTTGGTGTCGTATCTGTTGTGAATATTGAAAACTCCTATTGAGAGAAATCACCTGAAATGCTATATATATACCGCTCTAGTTCTCTCATTTGCTTGCTTTTTCTGTTAAATCAGCTGTGTCGAGAGAAACAATGACAGCAAGTATACCCATGGTCTTACAACAAAAATTATTGATCTAGTGTTACATATACTATTATCTAAACCTATTCGGTAGTTGACGTTAAAGTTATAGGCTTGCACAAGAGAAGCACGGTATAGGAGGAATACGTACAAAATGGAAATCTACAGAAAATGTTGGATTCTAAGTTTACTAATGCCGTCTGTTCTAGGGCAAAGTAAGTATTAATGCTTAAAACATAAACTGGGAAAATAAATGTGTAAACTTTGGTGCTTAGAAATTCATGTGAATAATTTGGGTTTATACACGTATGAAGTTATCCTTATATCTATGCTGTCAGCATGCATACAATCCTCTCGACATATTTGGAAACTTCCTGTAAGTACGCTTATCCCTCTACTTGTTTGAAAACTAGTACCATTTGAATATTTTATGATGGCCGCTTGTCAATTTTATATAGTTGTTGAAAACTATTTTACACTGAAACAGGAGATAAACTGGCATTCAATTCGAGAAAAATGTTTATAAAAATCTTTTTCTTTCTTCATCACATTCAGTATTGTAAACTGACATGTATTTTGTCTAAATAAAATTTTACGAAAAAGATACCCCAACCTACAATGTAAAAGCAAGATATCCTGAAGGTTCATATTTTATTTTATCGTTTACAGACATTGCAAGTAGCAATACGAATTACAAACAGTTGCTATAGAAATATAAATTACGAACAGTTTCTATAGCAATATGAATTATAAACAGTTCCAATAGCAATACGAATTACAAACAGTATATCAGTATAAATTACAAACAGTTCCTATAGCAATATGAAATATAAACAGTTCCTATAGCAATATGAAATATAAACAGTTCCTATAGCAATATGAAATATAAACAGTTCCTATTGCAATGCGAATTGCAAACAGTTCTTATGGCAATATGAATTATTAACCAATTATCATAACAATATGAATTTTAATTCACATAAAAAATGTGAGATTATTTTTTTTTTACAGTTACACACTGTACAACTCAAAATGTGGGAAATTCTGCTTGCTGTGGTTCATCCCCAGTTGTAAATTCTGGTATGTTTCTCTCTCTCTCTCTCTCTCTCTCTCTCTCTCTCTCTCATCAAAACCCCCATACATATTGCAATCAATCTTCATATATTGCCATTTTTTTGTTATTATATCTATGTATATACTTCTCTACATAGATGCGAGTGTACGTTAAATCAGTCAATCAATCCGTCAGTATCAAATACATTAATTACATGCATACATAGATAGATTGATTTGTTGTTCTTACTTTCATTTGCCTTTCTATTTTTCAACAAGTAACTTTAGAATCAATTTTTGCCACAAACATCTAATAAACTACTTTTGCTGTAGGATGCTCAAAACACTTTGCTCCAATTCCCTTAGCAATAAATATTATATTTGTATTTTGTGCCTTAGAATACCAAATCAAACTAAACCAAACTTTTTGATCACACCAACGTGTCTTTAATTACCAAAAAACCTGGATTCATTTATATCCCCCCCCACAAGGCTTGAAAATTATAAACTATATGACCTTGAGTCTTCAGCGTGAGATTTAGTGTCAGCCAATCGCCATAGACTTTACTTTTCCAACGTCGATTTTGATTGGTTCATTTGTTAATTCGAAGTCTGAACTGCAATCTCAGACTTTAATGATCTGCGGACCGTGTTCAGTATTTGTTATCAGAGCCTTTGCTGGACAGGTGTGCTGCCAAATTCATAAAAATGAGCTCGTCTTAAACCGATTTTGTCTTCTGCTGCATGTATTCATCAATCGTCATCAAAAGTCCGATGTATGGTCGGTTGTTCATGATGACGTAAGTCATTCTTTAGAATTAGCAGATGGGTCAGAGTGAACTTAAAGTTTTGACTTTTGATAATATGTATTTTAAGGTGATGCCTACATGCTTGAAACCCCGAACTTCCAGTTTAGTTGTTGCGGAGTAACAAAATCTGTTATTGTCGGCGGGAGCGGATCTGGCACGTTCTACCTGTATGTCTGGCGACGTTTCTCCACCACCAACTACACGCTGATCGGCAAACAGCAAGTTACTGTCACAGGTTAGTTTATGTTTACTCTATCACAAAGAACGTATATATATATGTGTGTGTGTGTGTGTGTGTGTGTGTGTGTGTGTGTTCATTCAAGTTGATTCTGGATTTATTAAAATTATTTTCTTGCATTCGCATGCTGATTACTTTGGATTAGTCGAAATCTGATATAGCATGCATAAAATGGCATCAGCAAACGATCGGGATACTGTTTCAATAAAATAACATGTTCGTATCCCAGAAGATGACATTTTCCATAAAGATGAAAGTTTTGTACATGAGCACCAATTAACTCCGTCATAGTCGGGTTTAATTGGCAATAATTAAAAAAGCCATATAATTCAAATATATTGATGTTCATGTGTGCGATGCAGCATGACACGTAAATGTATGTGTTAAAGATTGTACGCTTGTGTTAAATTTAAGTAGATAAAAGTCACACCTTTGTATAAATGTATGTATAATGTGGGAAAGGAAATGTCAAAATATTATGCATTCTTTTCGCTTCAGGTGGAATCAATTCAATAATCCCAGATGCACAAAGAATATCATTTATCAACGGTGATTACATAGGATGGTAATTTCAAGCTATATTTTGGACTTCTATTATCCTTTGTAATCTGTTTTATTTATAGACAAGACACTTGGCACTTTTGTCACAGTTTTAGCAATCTACCTGTTCATTATTATCACAACGCCTCCTTGAAACGTGTTTTATTCTTTGTCACATGTCTACATTATTCTGTCAAATTCAGTATGTCTGCATGTGTCTCCGTTTGTGTCAATTTTGTCGCTATGGTATACATACATACATACATACATACATACATATATATATATATATATATATATATATATATATATATATATATATATATATATATATATATATATATATATATATATATAGATATATATATATATATATATATATATATATATATATATATATATATATATACTTCCGCGAGAAATGTTTAGTCAAATCAATATTCAATCTATCATTGATTCTGCAACTTTTGATTTAAAATTTTACAGTTTCAGCATTTGATTAAAAAAACTTTTTTTTGCTCCAAAACATCATCGAGTCTAGCAAAGAAAACAACGCTTAATTTCAGGTCTGGCACCAGTTTAATACCCTACTCCACTAATTCGGGCTCGGACTACGCAATGAATCACCGCTTTAGCCCCGCGACAACCATTTCCAGTGTGACGGCCGGTAGCAGCTACGACTGGGGAGGTGTCGATGTTCAAATAAACCAAAACTATGGTATTCAAGTCACCACAACAGCGTGTACGTTATACATTATGCTTCTCTGATCCTGTTATTTTCAATACTTTTAGAACAAGAAAATATGTCCTCCAAAGAATTTAGCACAAGTAAATTGCCGTTTGCACGCATGATCTCTCTCTCTCTCTCTCTCTCTCTCGGAGAATTATCCAAATAACTTAGTAAGTAAGGTATGTTTTAACTAATCACTTTTATATGTTCAAATCATGTAAAATCGGTTCCTATCACATTTAACTAAATACGGACACAACATCAGTCAACATTTTCATGCAAAAAAAAAAAAAAACGGTTTAAGTTCGTTGCAAAGACCTTAGATCCTCGTATTTGTAATAAGCTTTGAAAACTTGATCGACGATGAAACATCTGAACAGCGTAACTTTTTGTCGGTTAAATAAAATGTATTAAAAGTATTTTCACGCTTCTTCGCGCGTTTTTTTTTGTTTTTTAATTACTTTTTGTGGGTTTTTTGTGGGGTGGCGCGGTTGTTATATATATTTTTTGTTTGCTTTTTAACAGGAGAAGTGCCTCATTTTTTCTATGATTGTATGTTTTATCTAATATTTCATTACGACACTCGTAGGAAGAATAAAAGAAAGCACGGTTTGTTTCAATCAACTGGCGTACGGTTGATTACCATTTCCTCAAAAACTGGAATTTAAATAAAAGAAATCAGTCCCTTTAAGATGTAAAAACATATACATGTTTCAGAGTATGCATCGTTTAGTTGTTTAGTTGTCATGATTGTTATTATTGTTTTATCAAAAAGGGTATGAACCAAAATCGATAATACATTTAAATTGTTTCAATGCTACAGTTTTATTCCAATCGAACTGAATACAGCTGTTGTTGTTTTAGCTATGCGTTTGGAATCATAGTTAATCTGTGTAAAATATGCGTTAAATGAATAAATAGTCCACGCATAAGACTTGAAAAGGACGTAAACGTGACCAGACCAAATAATTTTGCGTAATTCATAAATCATACCAGCCACAGCACCATACTTCACCAATCTACCTTCCACCGTCTACTTCGCCGACACTGCCGTCATCACGAGTGGCGTCACTATCTTCACCGTCAGCGCCACCGACGTGGACCCAAATGACGTCACTGGATTGACTATAGAGCCATATCAGTACAAAGATGACTATTTCACCTTCGATAAGAGCTCAAGTAAGTTTAACGTTATTATTATGATGCATCCGTGAACAATGTTATGATTAAAGCATTCGTGTGTGTGTGTGTGTGTGTGTGTGTGTGTGCGAGAGAGAGAGAGCGAGAGAGAGAGTAATACTAATGCTGCTACTAAGTCTAACTTGAATATAATACCTACAGTAGCGTATCTAGCATGAAACAGTTCCGTCTTAAATCGGAAGGAATTTTATTTTCGGAATATCTGTTAATTAACATGTTTCTTTGTTATCAATTTATTTTTTGTTGCTGTTGCTGTCTTTATTTCTTGTCTAATTTTGTTCGTTTGTTGCTTTTTGTGCATTTTTTAGACACAGTGAGGTCGGCCCGGCAGTTACTGGCTGACGTAACATACACCATGGTGTTCGTTGTGACGGAGAGTCACTGCCTGAAGACAACTACAGCAACTTTAACGGTCATTATTTCAAACTCGGTGAGTAAAAGTCAAAAACGGGTTTAAAAGAAAATTAACATTTATATCTGATACAGTAAGTGAGAAGGCAATTTGGGATTATTAATGTATTTATCGGATGATAATTACCTCGTCTTCACATTTTTACAAAAATCTGGCAAATACTAACTCACGATATATATGTCTTATATTGTTGGTCCTTTCCCAATATTTAAACAAATTATTTCAGCTGACGCAATGGTCTTACCATATATTTACGTAGTGTAATGGCAGGTTGGATGTAAATTTCCAACCACTTGGCGCTTCTTTACCTTGGGCCGAAAATTTGCTTGTGAAAGCAAACACTATCAATGGCCTTACTGCAATAATTGACTGATTATATTTCCAGAAACCGAAGATTACCAATCTACCGGCCTCAATCAGTATCAGAGAAAGTGTTTACCAGCAGACGCTGCTGCATACGCTAACAGTGACAGACCCAATGAACGATTACGTCACGTGCAGCGAGACCTGGGCGGTTGGCCCTGAATCTCTTAGCGACAGCAAGTATCCGTTCATTGTTCGACAAATCTCGGCCTCGTCTTCCGGTGAGCAGATAGCTTGTATTACTCTTTTAATTCACTTCTGATGTGGTGCAGTATAACAGCGTAGGGATCATGGTTTGATGTGAGCAAAGGATTGCAGGAGCGCTCGAGAAAAGAGTGAACCACTGGAATTAAAAGTTTTTCAGTGTTCTCCGGCAAAGTGGTTGTACAATACTTTTTCTTATAAATTTGTTTTACGAACTAAATAAATGAGAAATATATGGCAAAATATTTACAAATATATGGTTGTTTTACTGCACAGCAAAAACGTATATATATATATATATATATATATATATATATATATATATATATACGATACACGATGCAATTCAAATGTTTCATAGCATAGCAAACAATGAACCCAAATGTTATGTTTGTTTGGTCGGTAAACCACCAGAATAATTCAAACGTTACTCGAGTAGTTAGTAATTAATTACTAGATTGATTGGTTAGCGGAATAACGTACCGTCTGACTAACAGATTGATGGGTGGATTGATTTCCAAATATACGAAAATACCAAATGACAGCAAGATTAGCAACGTTCCCTCTAAGCGAATGGTCGATGTGCGCGCTATGCGCGCTGCACTGTGCAAACATTACGCTGACTTGAGCAAAATTTTTCGATCATCATAACACATCCGTGCAAATTGCAAAAAATAATGCATAATACGTTATAATTATTACAAGTCAACACGTAAAATAAAAATTAAATCAACAATTGGTTAATGATAAATTTGTATAATTTTCGTAGTTCGTACTTGCTCTGTATTATATACTTTGAAAAGAAATTAAGTAAGAACAAGCTCCCCTATAATGTATATTTAGTGTGCTCTCTTCTGTTTTTTTTTACCCTTCCAAAATTTGTATACCCGATCAAGATCCACGGTTTGTCCACTTGTTAGATAAAATCTAATTCGCATAATCATGTCCAAATGGTCAACCTCAAATCTGTTACGCTGTTTTGTCTTGATACTGTTCATCAGACTAAAACCACGTTCAGCATCAGCACTCAAAGCTTGAAATGTACCACATATGTCCACAAATATCGCCATGGTTGAAAACTTCTCTGCTAGCAAGAAGCCAACAACATCCGCAAAAGGTCTTAAATTTCCAGATTCGAGTTTTTTCTTAAAATCTTTGTATAGATCATTATATTCCGATTGAAGCTTTGCATGTGTCGTTTCTCCAGCCAGGCCTAGCAAATGTTCGTATTTCGTCGCTAAATTGCTTAGTTCAGTTTCCCCGTAATCAAAGTTTGTTTGATTCTGAATCGCCTGAGTATCAAACGCTGCCCACTCTCTTAATTCGCTATCTGGGAATCTTTCTTATAAGTGCAGGCAGACACGCTCTATAAACCTTAAGATCGTAGCTGAATCTGTGTTTTATTGTTAACAACAGCATCTTCACAGCGTCGCTCTAATGAACTTCATTTCCTTCTAAATATTGTGATTTCAGTTTTCAAATCTTTGCTTTTGCAAACTGTACGGCCTCTATGGTTGATATACAGATTCTCTTGAAAACTGTACACATATCAGCTAATTCAGCTAAAACTTCATTCAAGACAGTTAAAGCGACGTGAACTTGAGGATTCTGGAGTTCTTTTAAACAATAATTTGCAATTGGTTCGTTATCTTCCTCGACCTGCTTCTGAAAATATTTGATTCGAATTGTGTAGTTTTAGAATCACAACTTTAACAGCAAAATGTATAGACATCCATCTAACCTCATGCAGTGGCCTAAAAGAGACAACATCTTCATCGGATACGTTAGCGAGTTCTTTAAATGTGGCTTTGTTACACTCGATTGGTTAAAAACAGCGTAGACGGTCCGGAGTAATGTCAATATTTTTCATGAGAGAAACTTTTCCCCACGCGTCATCGATTCATAGATCTTCACTGCGTGCTATGCAATGCTGCTCAGTCAGATGAAGAACCTCGGCAAGGATTAGTGCAACCAAGCCATTTCTTCTTCCTAGCGTAACGGATGCTCCATCTGATGTAAACATAATCATCCTTTGAAAATCGAGATTGTTCGTCATATAAAACTCCTTGATTGCAGAAAAAATAGACCCACTGTCGCAGGCTGTCAGTTTTACCATGTCAGCAAAAACTGTTCGTCGAAACTTCATTCCTGCAGGACGATATTTAATGTATACGATTAGCATTTTGGTTACATATATGTCTGTGCTTTCGTCTACAATAAGTGTATTGAATTTAGACTCGAATTTCCTGCATGTATATCCCTTTGACAACCGATTCGATACATTCAACAAACTCAAATGCATACTTTTTCCTTCTCCATCTATCAGGAAGTTTCAAATATCTAGCCATGGGATCATGAATATCCATTACTGACAGCATCTAAGAGTTCAATGAGAGGACCAACAAGACATTATCAATAAGAATCTTCACTTGCTCATAGTTACTTCGTTGGCGATCATTCGCTTCGATCCGCATATGTCGATCATCCTTTGACTTCACCAGGAAGAAGTTGATTACAGCTCCAGCTTGAGTTCTTTTTAATTCCCAGTCCAAATGGATTTTCTGTGTAGTATGTCTCTTTAGATAATCCGATTTACACATATCCCAAGTTTTTCCAGTCGCAAAATCACCACTCGCTTTAGCATCGGCACATACTTTACAATCACAAAGAACACCATCGTCCTCAGAAAAATGAAACATATTTCCTAATTCCACACGCTGCGAAACTTTCGATTCTACCGATTTGGTTTCAACAAGTTGTTTCAACCATGCTGATTTAAATGTACTAGGGGCCGCTTTGTATGCTTTGTGTCTGCGTCATCTTCACGTTTTCGTTTTGACATTATAATAAGATGGAAAGAATATAATAAAAATCAATTTCTTAAATTAAAATGCAACAATCATTCAACGCAAGTATCCAAATTGAATGAAATGAAATCTTACTTTTTATTTTTGTGGGGTGCTTGCTCCGGTTGATCTTATCAGACCATTTGGTGAGGACCTCCTGTCGTACTTGTGGTTGTATTGTGCTGTATTCTTTTTATTTATTTTAACCATTTCCCATCTTCTGTATATATATATATATATATATATATATATATATATATATATATATATATGTATATGTATAATTTTAATTATTGTATTTGTTATTGTATTTTTTACTACATTATTTTTTTTTAAATTGAATATATGATGGAAATCTATTCAAGGCATTCGTCGTCTTCTAGGATGAAAGTTTCTCTCATCTTTGATTCTTCTCTCTTTTGCCTTTTTGTTGTTCTCCTTTTTTCTGTCTTTGTCTTTATCCTCATCTGTTGATGTTGGTTGCTTTGTTTATGTTGTTTCTTTTTCTTCCAGCTTTAGATTTGTCGTTATCTCGATACCAGATGTAGGCAATCGTCGTAGTCATCCAAATAGTTTGCTATTTGTACATCAATTTGGCATGTTTGTACTAGTTGCATTTTCTCTGTTTGTAGTATTGTTTTTGCTAATGTTTTCGTCTCTTTGCTACTCTGTTTCTATCTTTGTTCCTTTATTTGCTCTTGTTTTTGAACATTTTGTTTCTGTTTTCCCAGCTGTGCTTGTTTCATTTGTTTCTCCTAGACCGCTACTGGTTTCGGTAGTTTCCCTTGTTGTTCATGTGTTTGGACTTGTTTCTGTTCCTACGAGCAGCCTTGGTTGCCAATTGCTTTTTCGGAGCCTTTCCTCCGGTGGACTTTCTTGCGGTTTGCTTTGCCGGTGATAAAACAGACTTTACTTCTCAAGAAGGAGTATCAGAATGGCACTTTTATATTCAAAGCGAAATAAATTCCTATAAGTGAAACCGACAGTGCAACATACATCGCTTGTAGTTGGCCAGGTGCATTTGAACGACGTCCTTTGATTGGGTGATATTAGCGGGATTTGATTGGCGAGCATTCCTCAAAAATTTCAATCCGTCTAGCGTTAGTAAGGTCTTCTTACTGCAACAAGATTGATAATGTTGGAAAGATTTTAGCATTAATGTTGAATTGAATATTTGGTAAGTTTGATCTGCTGCACGGAGAACAATTCAGCTGCACGGGGATGTCTGAGCAGCTGCGCTGACGCACGCACGTGCAGCTTAGAGGGAACGTTCAAGATCGGTATTATACAAAGTTTTCGAACGTCTTTTGGATTCTATCAGACTGCACAAAGCCTTTGAAGTGTATTTTCGAAAACATCGAAATACTGAAATGTAATGCTTATGTAACAAATGAAAAAATAAAACAGAATGTAAGGAAAAGAGAAATAAAGGATAAACTTAATTAATTAAATAATTTTACGTCACAAGACCAAAGATAATTTTTCCCGAAGGGAATGTTATAAAATGAAATTTAACTGTTCATTTTTTACATGAGATTTTGAAAATGTATATTAGATTTTTGCAAAACGCTTTATCGTCTTTATTGCAGCTTACGGTATATATTTAATGGCGTGGCCACAGCTTAATTATAACTCCGCCTCCAAGTACAGTTTAAGTGTATCCTGTACTGATGGAACAAACACCGTCACTGGCATTTACTACGTCAACATCATTGAGAACTCAAAGCCCATCATCTCTAACCTGGACAGTCAGCGACTCTCTCTGTCTGTCTCTCTGTCTCTCTCTCTCTCTCTGTGTACAACAATTATACCTGATACTATGTTGGATCTATAGTTCTAATACACGTGAAGGTCAAAGTTTTAGTGATCGCCTGAAACACAGTCTATGCTTTTCTCTGAGTCCTTCACATTCTGCGAAGAGAAGTGTCATTCCGCTTAAGGTTTATAACATTATGTGGCACAAGTAGCCAGAATCTACAGGGCAATCGAGAACAAATAATTAAAATAGTCCAAATGTGCATAGCACAGACAGTGATAACGTTTAATAAGCATGTGTTATATGGCCAGGGTCTTTAGGGTGCGATCACGGGCCCTGTGGTAAGAAACACACGGGCCTCTCCTAGTTCTTGTTCAAACAAAATTTTTCTTGTTTAAAATTAAAAAGTGTTGTTCGGTCTGGGCCCCATATGGGCCCGGGTACCGGGGATATATCCCGGTTTTTCCACCCCCTTCTTGTCGGCCCTACGAACTCTAGTGATCTCTTTGCAACAGCTACACGCTCTCTCTCTCTCTCTCTCTCTCTCTCTCTCTTGGATTGAGGATTAAAAACCGTTGCGAATTTCGCGTAAGGAGCTTATTTTCAAGTCTAATCCAGTTTATTGGATCTAAATTTACATAAATCCTATATTTGCGTGAATGATTGCATCGGTTCTGAGAAGGTTCATTAATTTCACAGATGCTGCAACTGTAAATGCCACGACTGATTTTACGGGGAAAGTGCTCTTTACCGTCCAAACATACGACGAGGAAAGTGACCAGCTGACCCTGTCCCACACCTGCAACCCATCTGGATGTCCCTTCTACGTATATGACTGTGAGTAAGATCGTAAAATCGGTCCCCAGAGTTCCTGCCGTAATTGGTTTCCCATCCTACACATAGCCCTTTTTGTTGACCATAATATAAGGGTCATTTATGGGACCAGTTTTGAACATGTATGCACGTATATCAACTTCTTTGTTTAGAATAATTTTTTTGGTGTGTTATTGTGGGGTTTGGGGATTTTGTTTACGAAAATACCTTTGTGAGTCCATCGTTTGTCGGCCGAGGTAAATATAGCAATCAGAGTAGGCCAGCGTCAGTAAGAAGAGTTCCCTTTGGGTAAGTACAACTTTTGAAGCTTTCCTGAATAGGGGCTTCTTTCGAAAACCAGTACAATATTTTTACTGGGAGATTATTTTTTCTGCATCTCTAACATACGTATATGACAACGTCAGTTTTGGTTAGAACAAATAGTTGTATTACTGCAAACAGCGAACACACTAATACGGCATCTTTAGAGTCAAGCCTTTGATTATCGTTTTTAGCTCAGCAATTGAAAATACAAAATAAAATAAAGACAAAACAAAACAACACTCATCCAACAAATAGTTCCTAGTTCAAATGTGAATATTATCGTACGATTTCATTTATCATTACATTGTCATTAGCGTTCTGAGACCTTATCTTAGATGACAATGATTAACTAAGGATGAGATTCCTTCGAAGTTTGATACTTTTCGATAATTAAAATTTGACGATACATAGCATAGAAGTAGAAATAATGCAAACAAGGAATGCCTAAAACAGTAAACAAAATATCGCAGTTTATGCAGGTTTGGTTTAGTATCATGTTTTAAGGCACAGCCACATAATTAGGGTTAGGGTTACACCCTAAACCCTAAACCCTAACCCTTATTTTTTGCCGAAGGAAATCTTGAGTAAAGCGAAGAACCATGGTAGTAGTTTACCACTGATAGGATTCAAAACGCAAGTGAGGGCTTACATCAATTTTCCTCACAATTTTTGGCGGTTATTAGGTTACTAAATATAGCGTTCAAACAACAGGTGAATGGAAGTAAATTATCTGCCTGTGCTTCAACTTTGTGATAGGGCTAGGCAAGGATTCATCGCACCGCATTTAGTTTGAATGTTTATTTGGAAGACTGTTTTCATCCTATATGTTTTCAGTTATTTCTAAGAGCGTTAAATTTATTTCGAAAAATAATCTATCAGGATATTTCATGACAAAGGAAACTAGATAGAAATTTTCTGTTTGTAAAACACATATGATCCTCACCCCAATCAATGATATCAAATAATATATTATAAGATAATGAAGACAGAATGAACATAAACATCATGAAATGGACTGAAATTCTAATCATATCATTTACCTAAATCTGTTAAATACAAATATATTTACCACGTTTCAAGCGTCAGTCTCGGATGGTTTTTCATAACAGTACCAACAAGTCTTGTGTCCACAAGTTTAAAAGGTTTAAATGTGTTTTAGAAATGAACAATTTACTCTAAAGGTCAGAAAAGCCAGTCATATTAGTCGTATGTGATTACGAATATACTAGCCAACTTTCAAGTGAATACTTTGAGTGGTTTTCGCACGATCATTCCAGCAAGATTACGTACAATCGGACTGATAAGCTAAAATTAAGATGTCATCGCTGCAGGTTGTAGAGAAATAAAATGTAAAATCCTTTTTGACAGAAGCTTTCCCAGAGCAAAATAATGTCTTGGTACTTTGAAAATTTTCAATGCAAGATCACAGTCTCCATGCATTCTGACGCAAGTAGAGTGTGTGTGTGTGTGTGTGTGTGTGTGTGTGTGTGTGTGTGCCAAGAATGTGTAAATTCTTTATATATATATATATATATATATATATATATATATATATATAGTGCAAATTTCACATTATCTCACGAGGGGTGGGTGGCAAGCCAAAAAGAGTTACATGAATGCACAGTTACTTATATCAGTCTATGTAATGGCACTCAAAGCATTCAAAGATTTTTCTCTTTATTAGTTTAACCCTTTCATGGCAATGCGCATGAGCTAATAGTTTATCCGACCATATCTTTAGACCATATTGTTATACTTTAATTTCATAGCTGGAGAAGTTTCAATAACCAGCAATCTACTACGATGGTCTACGTCCTCTTACGACATGTCTGTGTCCGCTAATGATGGCTACACTACCATTCCTGGCGAGAAATTAAAAGTGTACATAGTGGGTAAGTCCAAAGTAGTCTTTACTAGTAGTGTATGATGAGCCAAAAATCGTGAAATTTCCGCATGACAGTTCCACAATTTATTCAGCTAGCACCTCATGCACACATTTATACAAACTATAATCCCATGTACACATTTATACAAACTATAATCTCATGCACACATTTATAAAAACTGGAATTCCATGTACACATTTATACAAACAAGAAACCCATGTACACATTTATACAAACTAGTATCCCCGGTACACATTTATACAAACTAGAACCCCATGTAGACATTTAAACACACTAGAACCCCATGTACACATTTATGCAAACTAGAACCCATTATAGACATGTATTGAAACTAGAACCCATGTACACATTTATACAAATCACAACCACATGTACGCATTTATATAAAATTAAACTCCATGAGAACATTTATACAAACTAGAGCCGTATGTACACATTTATATAAAATAGAACCCCATATAGACATTTATACAAAAAAGAATCCCATGTACACATTTATGCAAACTAGAACTTATGTACACATTTATATAAAATAGAACCCCATATATACATTTATACAAACTAGAACCCAATGTAGACATTGATACAAACTAAAACCATGTGTACACATTTATATAAAATATAACCCCAGGTAGACATTTATATAAACGCGAACCCCATGTGCACATTTATACAAACTAGAATCCCATGTAGACATTTATACAAACTAGAATCCCATGTAGACATTTATACAAACTAGGACCACATGCTGACATTATTGAAAAATAGCACCTCATGTAGACATTTATACGAGGGACTCATGTAGACGTTTACTCATGCTAGACCCTCATATAGACCATTATGAAGCTAGAACCTCATGTAGAGATTTATAAACAGAATAGCACTTCGTGTAGACATTTATACAAACTAGCACCTCATGTAGAGATTTATAAACAGAATAGCACTTCGTGTAGACATTTATACAAACTAGCACCTTATATAGACAGTTATACAAACTAGGACATCATGTAGACATTTATGAAAAATAGCATATCATGTAGACATTAATAAAAAATAGCACCTCATGTAGACTTTTATACAAATTAGCACCTCATAGAGACATTTATAAAAATAAAACAGCACCTCGTGTAGACATTAATAAAAAGAAACACCTCGTGTAGACATTATACAAACTAGCATCTCATATGGACATTTATACAAACTAGAACCTCAAATACACAATTAAGCACACACTATGCAAATTATATACAATCTAGTACATCATATACACAATGTATACAATTTAGCACATCATATACACAATGTGTACAAGCAGGAGGTCATGGGTTCGAACCCCGGCCTAGTCATACCAAAGACTTACAAAACTGATAATAACTTCTGACTTGCTCGGCGCTCAGCATTAAGAGGTTAGTGTTAGGAGTGTGCGGCCTGGTGTTAGGAAAATGTGACTAGGTGGGTCATCATGCTACATGTCTGCGGCATTATGCCCCAATGCAAGACATCACTATAAACTGCCACACTGCGGATACCGTAGTGATATGACTTAAAAATTGTTAAAGACTACGTTATAAATCCTAATCACACACACACACACACACACACACACACACACACACACACACACACACCTACACACACACACACACACACACACAATCAGTTATAATTAGGGACAGACAAATGGCAATCATTAAAGCTTATTTCTTCGGTATTTTATACTTGTTCTACTTATACAATGACATTCGTCACAACTAGTTCTGTTATTGTCACTACTACTACTACTACTACTACTACGGATACTACTACTGCTACTAATATATGTTCTATTTCTAATGCTAAAGACATGTTCTACTACTATTTCTACTGTTACTACTACTACTACTACTATTACTACTATTACCATTACTACCTGTTCCAGTACTACTATTTCTGTATGTTCTGCAACTGCTACTGTTACAAGTTATACTAATGACACATGGTATACTACTGCTACGTGGTACAATACTGCTACGTGATATACTGATACATATTATGCTATACATGCTATGCTACTTATGTTATACTACTACATGTTATGCTACTGCTAAATGTTATAATACTACTACATGTTATGCTACTGCTAAATGTTATAATACTACTACATTTTATGCTACTGCTAAATGTTATAATACTACTACATGTTATGCTACTGCTAAATGTCATAATACTACTACATGTTATGCTACTGCTAAATGTTATAACACTACTACATGTTATGCTACTGCAAAATGTTATAACACTACTACATGTTATGCTCCTGCTAAATGTTATAACACTACTACATGTTATGCTCCTGCTAAATGTTATGACACTACTACATGTTATGCTACTGCTAAATGTTATAACACTATTACAGATTATACTCCTGCTAAATGTTATAACACTACTACTACATGTTATGCTACTGCTAAATGTTATAACACTACTACATGTTATACTACTGCAAAATGTTATAACACTACTACATGTTATGCTCCTGCTAAATGTTATAACACTACTACATGTTATGCTCCTGCTAAATGTTATGACACTACTACATGTTATGCTACTGCTAAATGTTATAACACTATTACAGATTATACTCCTGCTAAATGTTATAACACTACTACTACATGTTATGCTACTGCTAAATGTTATAACACTACTACATGTTATACTACTGCTAAATGTTATAACACTACTACATGTTATGCTCCTGCTAAATGTTATAACACTACTACATGTTATGCTCCTGCTAAATGTTATGACACTACTACATGTTATGCTACTGCTAAATGTTATAACACTACTACATGTTATGCTCCTGCTAAATGTTATGACACTACTACATGTTATGCTACTGCTAAATGTTATAACACTATTACAGATTATACTCCTGCTAAATGTTATAACACTACTACATGTTATGCTCCTGCTAAATGTTATAACACTACTACATGTTATGCTCCTGCTAAATGTTATGACACTACTACATGTTATGCTACTGCTAAATGTTATAACACTATTACAGATTATACTCCTGCTAAATGTTATAACACTACTACATGTTATACTCCTGCTAAATGTTATAACACTACTACATGTTATGCTACTGCTAAATGTTATAATACTACTACATGTTATGCTACTGCTAAATGTTATAACACTACTACATGTTATGCTACTGCTAAATGTTATAACACTACTACATGTTATGCTCCTGCTAAATGTTATAACACTGCTACATGTTATGCTCCTGCTAAATGTTATAGCACTACTACATGTTATGCTACTGCTAAATGTTATAACACTATTACATGTTATGCTCCTGCTAAATGTTATAACACTACTACATGTTATGCTACTGCTAAATGTTATAACACTATTACAGATTATACTACTGCTACATGCGTTATGTATATCTAATTCGCATTTGTTAGTTTTTCTCCATAATTATAAATTATAATTGCATTTTGTACTTGACCTTGTCCGAAATCAAGTTCATGTTGTATCTGACCAATAACTTTTATTTTACTAAGCAAATAGTGCATAAATAATATTTTCGATTATTCTGGGTTAAACATTGAAAACGTTATCAATAAAGTGAGCAAAATTATTTGGCTCTGGGTTTTGGTTATTTGGAATTCCCCATAAGCTTGCATAGCCTACCTGATGTTTACTACATTTTATATTATAATTTTAATAGCAGATTTTATAATGTTGAGGACTTTGAATGTTCGAGAATGGAAAATTCCATTAAATCGAACTATTTATGGAAAATGTTAATTGATACCTATGTCAAGTAGAGATCTTTATTTAGAAATTACTCATTCGTGCTATACGATCTTGAAGCAGAGTCAGTTTTGTTGTTTTCAGAAATGGAATGGGGTGAAAGTATTTGTTCAAAATATTTTTTCACTGGAAATACAAAGTGCTCATGAATAATATTATTCGACAGAGACATTAAATTGAAATTATTCTGAATTCAGACAAGTACACATTGGGTTATATTCTTGTGATTAATTGGAAAACTTGGTACATCATCGCTCTTCAGGCTACTTTTACATTACTGCATTCAAGACTACGGGCACATTAACACCTTCAACGTTGTATCTTATTTCGAACACCGCTACACTTTAATTAGAACTTTAATCATTAGGACTGTTGAAAGAACTTTCTGGACTATTTGGATTTTGCTTTGCATTGCTGTATGTTCTTTTATAAATTTTCACTTTGTATTCTAGGGAAGTAATTTATTTGTTGATTTTTACAAAACTTGCTGGTTTTCGTTCTTTTCTATTGGTTAAGGATCATAGAGTTGTAATATATATACTGCTACTGCGTGTTCTACATCTAATACTTCAACATTTACAACAACAACAACGACAACATCTACTACTAATACTACTATGACTGCTACTACTAACACTACTAGTACTATTATTATTATCATTATTATTATTATTATTACTACCACCATATTATCACTACCACTGCTACTACTACTAATACAATTACTACCACTGCTAATGATATTACCATAAGTTACTATTTGTTATAAGGAAAAGTGGCCGGTTTTAGTAATGATGACAAAGGACATAATATTGTAACAGGTTTAATTTATATAATCATAAGTTTTCATTATCAATCTGAACAGGCATCAATAAAGACCCAGTTATTACAAACGTCGCCTCATTGTCATTGTCGGTGGCGGAAAACACGGCTTTAGGAACGTCACTGTATACCGTCAGTGCCACTGACGCTGAGTATGACAACATCACATTCTACATGGCCGTGACGCCAGGCGAGGGATGGTACCTATTCCAGATGGACTCCACAAGTAAGTTTGATTTGGACCGGCTTAGTGTTTTACTACATAGCAACACACTGTAGGTTATTTCATACAGAGGCAAGTACAGTAATATACATTGCCAACGGAAGCACCGCATGAAATGATTCATTCGAATGTGTGAATAGGGCCTGCACCGCTTCCTCAATAATTTCGTTTTCTCTTAATATGACTTGTATGGTGGATGATCTATTAATCTGTGTTTTAATCATTTCTCTATTACACAATATGTTGTTTATGGATCCGTAACTCTATCACACAGTTGGTTGTGTGTGGATCCGTAACTCTATCTCACAGTTGGTTGTGTGTGGATCCGTAACTCTGTCACACAGTTGGTTGTGTGTGGATCCGTAACTCCATCACACGGTTGTGTGTGGATCCGCAACTCTATCACACAGTTGGTTCTTTGTAGAACTGGATACTCTCACGCAGAGAAATAATCCAACTGTAGAAATTGATTCCATTATTTTGCCCACTTATTATGAATAAAAGATACATTCATAGTACATAATACCTAATGCAATATCAGAATTTAATATTTTCTCTTTTATTTTTATTAGCGAAACGTCACCTTAGTATAAATGCGTACAGCTTATCAGATTACTCCGCTATTACTTGCGCACGGAAAGATTGTCAGGTTGTGTTATGAGTTCTTTTCAGTAGACTTCTCTATGTATCAAAGATACTGGATAAAAATTATTCATATTTGAGTTGCTTGTTAGAGTATATTTCAGAAAAGGAAGCATGGTTGGGAGGTGTGTGGAACTTCCGATTTCTTTTTGAAACCGGTCTCATATGAATTTAAGTATGTGCATCTGGAGTCCGATTGTTACGTTTAAATGAATAAGTAATTGAACTATTTTAGTGCATCGCTTTACAAACCACTAGGACCTCCATGTTTATATTTGTTTGTCGTATCGAAAATGTGTAAATTCATTAGTAGGGCAAAATATACTCTAATTGCAAGCTTCTTTTTTTCCCTTTACGTCCCAAAGGTGGACTGATCAGCACACATAGGACCCATGCCATTAACTACGATACGCTGACAAACAAGGCGTTTACGATGAGCGTTTACGCTTATGACGGCATCTGGCACGACGTTGAAACTATTACAATAAGCGTAACAAACGTAAACGAGGCCCCATCCTTCAATCAAAAGGCATATTCCATCAACGATTACGAGGGACTGGTATGTATTGGTTTTAGCAAATGTTACTAGGATCGCTGAGCAGTAAATTTAATCAGCCGACTTCAGTAGCTTGTTTATCGTTAGTACATAGACAAATGGCAGATACACACACTGAGTTCTATTTTTTATTAAATTATTCCACGTCAAGGTCAAAACAATGGTGAAAACACGCACACACACACTCACACACACACACACACACACACACACACACACACATATATATAAAGGGAGAGAGAGAGAGCGCGATGCACAAATACGGTATGTGTGGTTCTCTCCAACGTATTTCTATAACCTCTAACTACATGACCAAAACTTTCATTTATACAATTTTATTTTGATTGCAACCTGATTGTAAAAATATTAGACGAAACAGATGGTCTCAATATAAATGAAAAACAATTTATTTTAAATGCCATCGGAAAAGTGAGCATCGTGGCTAACATTTTAAGTGTTTGCCTTGTATTCATGAACGGCGTTTTGGGGTGGCAAGTGGGGCGACCACCCAAGGCCCCACTCTTGAGGGGGCCCCGCTTTTCAGGCCTAATGTCGTCCTTATGATTTTGTCAAGCTACATTCTACGGTAAGCTGGAAACGCTGATACAGAATAATGAAACAAAACTAAATTCGTGCGCCAAATTGCGAAAGTTGATCTAGTCTAGGCATAATCAGTGTTTGCAGTAGCATACCAATCGATATACTGATACTCTGGCCCCGCGCTGTCATGGTCGGCCCTAGGCCCCGGGGACACCTAACGCCGCCTCTAATTGTATTTAGCTTTTATTTTAAATTCTGTTGGTAAAAAGGATGGTTATTTGTTTAAGCTTTTTTTTTTTTTTAAATCGCATATTAATTCTTTTTCTTATCTTTTAAAGTCTGGAACGGTGCTTCAAAACCCTCGGTTCACGACAACTGACCCAGATTCTGGTGACACACTTACCTATAGTCACAACTGTGGAAACGATACCTCACGCTTCATAATAAATCCCTCCACCGGTCGCCTGTCTTACAATGGAAGCTACAGCCTCGACATGGGTGCACCAAAAAGCGTAACATGCAGTATCACCATCACCGACTCCGGCGGTTTAACGGACGTGGCATCGCTCTCGATCAAAATAGGGTATGCAAATCAGTTCACACCAGTATTTGATGCATCGTCGTACAGCTTTACTATCAGCCAAAACACTCCAATTGGCAATGTTGCGTTCCAGCTTAACGCAACCGATTCGGATGGCGACTCACAAGGGATTGTTGAATATACGTTGAATCAAGCCAGTATGGGAAACATGTATTTCGCGATCTTAAAAAATGGGACTGCTTACGTCTACAAAGATTTGACTGTATTTTACACAGGGGCCACTTATACCATCACTGCAACGGCAAGAGACGTATTAGGACTTTCATCCACAGTTAACGTTGTAATAATATTTCCGGTGTCCACCACCATTATCACGACCACGACAGATCGAGAGAGATTATTTTTTCAAGATTACAGAAACACGTATTGGTTTGTGCCCTCGGGGTTGGGGGCGGCCGTACTGTTATTTCTTCTCGTGTTCATGGTAATTCGCTGCCACAGAATAGAGGATAAAGCAGCAGGGAAGTTGTACAGACCAGGTGGCACAGACTAAATTAACCCTTCCAGACAAATAATTTCCGTAGAAGCCTCAGAATTCAAAAATAAAGCCTCCTACGCGAAATAATCTGAAAAATTCCCCCCAAATTTGCATTTTTGGACACAAAAAAAATGGCAGCTTTTTTGGGGGGGGTATTGTAAAATTTATTTGCCGTAATTGAATTTGGGTTGCAGATGCTAATTTTATTTCACAATAAAACAATATCATTGAAAATAAGATGAGTCGAAAAGTTAGCACAGTTGGAGAACCTCATTCGGCCAGATTAGCACGAGAGCAATTAGCGACATTAAAGAAGTTCATTCCGACAAAACAATTATTTAAGAGAAATGTTCGTGATTACGAAGATATGCAACATGGAATTTCAGAAACTTCGGCAAAATGGTTGAAGCCAGTGACCGGAACAATTGAGCAGGTTGTATATGGCGACGAAAAAGATCCAGATGCTAGAAAACGTGGAATCTTTCCTATGTTGAAAGGTATTGAGGATCAATCACGAACATTACCCGAGCGATTAGCAATAGCAGCAGCGGCGCAACAACTTGCAATTGCTGATGGAGGAAAACCTGGAGGTGGAAAACCGGGAGGAAGAAAAATCTCAATGATAAAAGGGAAGTTTAATATCGATAATTTAAGAGAAAATTTCACCGATGAGGGATGGGAAATAATATCGCAGCCCCTCTCGACATTGTATAATATAGATGAGATTGGCCAATTTGCGGAGGAATATTTTAGTAGTCGAGCTGAATTTTTGACTGCAGTGGGGAAAAAAAGATATGCAACTCGCGATAGTTGGTACGATATGGTATATAAAATTTACACACAAACAACATCAGTAAGGAAGACAACGGATCCGCGTTACAGAAGATTTTTAGAAACAGCAAGAGATACACAAAAAGATATTGTGCAAAGGGAGAAAGACAGAAAACAACTGGAGAAAGAAAGAAAACAACAGGAAAAAGAAGAAAGAAAACAACTGGAAAAAGAAAGAAAACAACAGGAGAAGAAGGAAAAAACTAAAAAACGAGGGAGAAAAGAAACATCACAGGAAGATATTCAACCACAGGAGCCAATATTTCAACCAGAGGAATTAGGAGCTAGACCAAAAGAAAAAACTTCACCTCAGAAAAAAGAAAGAAAATCAAGAAAGAAAAAAGATCAGAGTGATGAACCGATAATTGTTCCCGAACATGTATCATCACCGGCTATTAGTGTGTTTAAAATTGATCCTAGTGTAACAGCGGATATTTATTTGAATCCAAAAAGATTTTATTTACTTGGCGACTATGATTCAGTAGTTCAAATAGCTGCGGATGATTCTACGAAAAATAAAAGATTCTTTTTGCGAAAAGAATTTGATGCTGATAAAGTTAACATACTTGATTGGTATGCGATAATGTATTTTGGTAGTTTAGGAAAACCAGTAAGATATTCCGATGAAGATTTTGCGAAATTTTCATCGGATGTTGGTAATTACAGAATAAAGTTATCAGAGGGAAAAGCAAGATTATCAACTTTAATAACACCTAAACAAGATAGTCCTGAAAAGTTTAGTCCTAAAAAAATTTATAATCCCACAGAGGAACTTATTTCTAAATTAACATACCCCCCGCGTGTAAAATCACTTGAAGAAGTTTCTGTTTTACAACCATATGCTCCTCTTGAAAAGGCTGCTATAAGCCCATATCTTACTATAAAGGATAAATATCCTAAACAAGATAGTCCTATAGGGGATTTGCCACCGAAGTCATCGTCGTCAGGGACATCTTCATCGCCGTCAGACGAAATATTTTACTCAACGCCATTGGAATCTCCAGAAACAAAAAAGGAAGGAAAAGGATATGGATATTCAGTTTGTCCCGATAGTGTTGTCAACGATGTATCTCGCCTTGAAGTATTAATCGGAGGAAAACGAGCCGGAAATAATTCTCGTGAGATAGTCAACGAAGCATCAGATATATGTCAGCGATTATTCCGTGGTGGTATCATCGATTCTCACATTTATAAAGAGTTTGTCGATGAACTCATCGATTAAATCAACACAATTGAAATAATATGATTGTTCATAAACATCAACGCAGACCTAATCAGGTCCGCATAGTAAACTCTCGATTGCCAGTATACAAATATATTCACGGTAATGGATTTGGCGATATCATTGGAAGTCTTGTCACGCGAGTAATACCTAAAATTGGACCAATGGTAAAACAACTAGGATTGAAAGCGATAGGAAAGATAGGTGAGACTGCTGTTTCTGGTATCGGTAATTTGGCCAGTAAAGGCTTCAACGCTATCAAAGATAAAATATTAAGTTTAGTACGTAAAAAGCAACCCGTCAAATTACCCATTACCAGCGAAATGCCACCCGAAGTCAGTAAGGCCATAAATGATGCGGCAAATAAAAAAATAAATGATCTAGCACAGGAAGCTGCTATAACAAATCTAGTGCAGGAAGTTGCTAAGACAAATCTAGCGCAGGATGTTGCTAGGACAAATCTAGCAAATACAAGTTTTGTTTCAGGCGATGGTCTTCGTTTTAGACGATATTATTAATAATAAATGTTCTCACAAGTGTCAAATGAAGTATTTGACATGGATGAACCAGTAGGTAGGGATACATCAGTGCGAGATTTCCAGTATTTCTCGTACGACACAGTTACACCAAATACTGATAATCGCCTGGAAATTCAAGTTCACGATACAACAAGATATTTTCTTCCATCTGAGGCATATATCGAAGTTACCGGTGAAATTACTAGAGACGACGGTGTTACTCTCTATGGAGCAGATTTTAGAGTCGGATTTGTTAATAACGGTATTATGGCATTATTCAAGAGCGCCACTTACATGATTGATGGAAAAGAGATTGAGTCAATTACCAATGATGTTGATTTAGCAACAACGATAATAGGTCTAGCGAGATACTCGGATGATTTTACCAGATCAGCTGGTCCCGGCATGATGTTTGCCAAAGATAATTCTGATCGTCCCGATAGTAGACCGCTTGATATTAGACAACCCAACGATCGCGCCGCTCCCAATCCAGGTCTCGCAGCTATTCAGGATCTTCCTGTTGGCACTAATCCTGATTATAATCTTGGATTTGCCACGAGAAAATCCATGTTGTGGGATATACGTAGAAAATTCTCTTGTGCTATTCCGTTATCTCATATATTTGGATTTTGCAGGCATTTTAGAAAAGTTATTTACGGAGCAAAGCATACCGTAACATTTATTAGAAAAGCAGATAGTAATGATGCTATTTGGCGAGAAGGTGATATCAATTACCAAACGAACGTGGTAGGTGCAAATGATCACACGAATCATGGAGGTAGGGTAAAATTACTAAAATTTACCTTGTGGATGCCAGCGATAACTCCATCATTAATCGTGGAAGAAAAATTATTATCATTTATGAATCAAGGTGGTAAATCTATCATGTCATGGCTAACAACAACAACAGATTCCACAACTACTGATATTGATGGTGATTTTACTTGGCGTATTGCATCGCAGCAAGGTACCTCTGCGCCACGTCATATCTTTGTCGCTTTTTTGCATACACGAAGATATCATCAATTATATAGCCACATGATATTCGATAATATTCACGCAACAAACGTGTCACTGAGAGTAAATGGCCAACAGGAGCCATCCGAGGAAATATCCATCAATTTTGAAAATTATTCGACAGCTCGCGCATATCATCGATTGTTAAGTTTCATGGGTCGCGATCAAAATATCGATACTGGATTGCAAATATCACAACTAGATTTTAATAAACTTTATCCTATTTATTACTTTTCCTTGGAACATCTCGATTTGATAAAGCAATCCGTCGTCGATATTCATTTCAAAGCTAGAATTCGAACAGGAAATAATTTATATAAGGTATTCGCAGTAATTCTCAGTGATAGAACAATGTTCCTGGAAGGCATCAGCGGTAGAATGAGAGTTATCGATGCACCCGTAGAGAACATGTAATAAATTCTAAATTTAGATTAAGTGATTATTAATATGCCATACGATCACGTCAGCGTAACTCTGACCCCCGGTCAGGTGAAAAAACTTCATGCAGCAACAACAGCGCGACGAGGTTTAAGTTTAACCTTAAAAAGTAATCAACTTCACGGTGGACCTAACAAACTATCGTTAACTAAAAATCAACACGGACATTTCACCAGAGCCAGATCAGCAAATACTGGTATTCGCTTGAATCTCTCGATAGGTGCAATCAGAGATATGATCAAAGTAGGTGGTATTTTTCCATTGGC
Source organism: Sinohyriopsis cumingii (assembly GCA_028554795.2). Taxonomy (NCBI): domain Eukaryota; kingdom Metazoa; phylum Mollusca; class Bivalvia; order Unionida; family Unionidae; genus Sinohyriopsis; species Sinohyriopsis cumingii. The sequence continues at coordinate 69,059,931 of CM068834.1, read as the reverse complement.
TGCGCTTATACCCGCGTTAATAGCAGGCGCAAAGGCAGTAGGATTAGGTGCACTTGGTGGGATAGGTTCCGCAATAGCAGGAAAAGTTGTTGGAAGAGGATATCGCAAAAAAAAGGGAGGATTTCTCTTCCCCTCTCTTCTCGCAAAATTGTTGCAGCCGCAACAAGGATCCGGCCTTTACCTAAGACGACCCCCGTACGGATCCGGTCTAAGTCGAGCCTACCAGCCTCAAATTTAGATTTAATCAGTGAAGCAAAAAAAAAGAAAATAAAATTTTTCAGAGGCGTATTTATGCGAGATCAACTACCAGATAAACCAAATCTCACCGAGACAGGAATAATAAACCTCGATAAAAATTCCGGCCCTGGCACTCACTGGGTTGCTTACGCGATTAATCCTCGCGAAATCATTTATTTCGACTCATACGGATTAGCACCACCAAATGAATTTATCAAATATGTGTCAAAACTAAAACTTCCGGTTTGGTATTCAACACTTCCAACACAAACATTAGCAGATCCACCAATATGCGGCCGGGAGACAATTAATGTCCTTGATGAAATTTCAAAATCATCCAAACCTTATCGCAAAATTTTATTTGAATATACCGTAGATAAATATCATGGTTGACATTTACGGTAGATCTCTCTTCAGAAAAGAAAAAAAGGGAGCAGTCGACATCGATACATCAAAGTTTGCAACCAAGAGCGATATTAACAATCTTTTATCGCTGTCAGAAGTTGATCCTGGCGAAGTTGCTGTTTTTCAAAATACCGAAGGGCGATTACAAACTAGCAATATCAAAATAACTGATATAATCAAGCGAGACGAATACCACGATCACATTAGTCAATTTACTCGCCAATCGGAGATGGTATTAAAATCTATTGCTGATATCGCCGATATTATAGCGAAGTTACCCCTGAAGGCCGATAAAGCATTACACGACGATCTTCAGGATAGAATGACAAAAAGACTTAATAGGCTAAATAACGACCTTAAAAAACTTGACGATGCTTTAGATAAATTTAGCAAAAAATTTGACGAGAATATAAAAACATCAACTGATACTTCCTCCGTATCAGATCAAGCATCACATGACGATCTTAGCGAGAAAATAAAAAAAATCAACGAGGAAATTACTAATATTCTTGCCGAAATTAACGAAGTAAATATCTCGATGAGTCAGAAAATCGATAAAACATCAATCGACGATCTCAACAAAAAAATAAAAAAAATCAACGAGGAAATTACTAATATTCTTGCCGAAATTAACGAAGTAAATATCTCGATGGGTCAGAAACCATCGATCGACGATCTCAACAAAAAAATCAACGAGGAAATTATTAAACTCGGTAATGTTGTTGTTCCTGAATTTACCAGGGGAATTAACGCGATGCAAGGACAAATAAAATCCATCAACGATGAAATTAACGTGGTACGTGAATTAGCGCGTCAAAAAGTCGATACATCAACGTACGACGGAGAAATTCGAGATTTAAACACGAAACTTCTTGCTGCAACAGCAAAGATTGATCAATCCGCCGATAAAACTGGTCACGCCACTGACGTAAAACAATTAGGTAGAGAAATTATCGAAACAACCACAAAAATTAACAATATCAACACAAAAATATCGTCAATGAAACTTGGAAAATTATCGCGAATTTCGATACCGGATGAGGTAGAAACAAAAAATCTACAATGCCGTGTACCATTTGTGGTAAAATCATATTATGTTAAATGGACACCTGAGAATAACACATTTAACTTCACCGCGCCAATTACTGGCATATATCGAGGATATATTATCATATCGCAAAAATTCAATGTAATAATGGACGAAGAATATACTGATTTTCAGGAATATAGTCCTGGTTTTTTTATTATTACTATATTTGAAAATCAAACAAAAACATTTAGGATGGAACCGCAAGCTAGAACTATGATGTTGGCTGATTGTCAAGTAATTTTCGAATATTTATCTGGAATTGCCACAATTGGTTAAATAAATAACTAATAAATGACCGCATCGGATTACCGTTACAATCAGGCGCGATCATGGCAGGATTCGCTAAAAAGTCTTCTCGATGATTATCAGACAAAAATAAAGAAATATCAACGAAGGTTAGTTACCATTGACGTTGCTGTTTACGCAGTATCAGCTGTGGTCGCTGGTGCAGGAATAATTCTATCCGCGGTAACAATGATAGCGCCAATCGTAGCAACAATAATAATCTCGTCAACAACAACAATTGCCGGTGTTTTAAATATTATCGCAAAAAAGATATCCTCGTGCACAAGTGAAAAGTTATCTTCGTACAAAAGTAAACTAACTAAAATCAATGACGCATACTCGAAGTTATCATCGCTACTTTCTGAGAGTCTCAACGATGGTATTATATCCGATCTAGAATTTTCTTCAATGATTAGTATTTACTCGGAGATTGAACAAATGAATATTAATAATGTCCGAGCTAGCCCAGATCGTGACAAACACGACACCGCCAACAACAACGTTAATATCGCTAAGTTCAACGAAACCAGAGTTTAGCATTAATTTCTCAACACCAATTAACGTTAGCGAAATTGCATTAACACAGTTGCGTGTCTACAACAGCTGGCCAAATGTTAGATCAAAATCATTCGGTAATTTGATGTCAAATAATTCACTAGTTTTTGCAAATAAGAATAAACCCGATGGAACGCCGGATTGGATCGTTGTTGGTATACCAACGGGCAGTTATGAAATTGATCAGCTGAATAATGAGTTTACCACTAGAATATCAAATATAACCGGCGATGCTACTCCGGGAATAAAGATATCTTCACATGATCCAACATTGTCATCGATCATCGAAGTAAAATCGCCGTATATTGTTGATATTTACCAATCGTCGATTAGAACCGTATTAGGTTGGCCCGAGGTTGCACCTCTAGCAGAACCAAAGAAATCGGATGTTATTATTCCAGGTTGGTATGATGAAACCCTTCCAGAAATACCGGAACCAAAAAAAGAAGATTTTACAACCGACGAAGGATGGTATGGAGATATCAAACACAAACCTCTGATCCACAACGCCATCAATCTCATGAATAACCACAAAATTAACCTAGTAATATTCGCTTTCACTTTTATTAACGAAAGAATTCTCTCATGGTTGCCTCTTCCTAAAATCCCCCCAGATGTGAAAATCTTCGACGCTACCCACATTAACAGGATAATAGCCCCCATAGACGGTATCTTGGTAAGAAGAACTCTAGACGAGTTTATTCAAGAACACGAATTACAATTAAATTTATTGCGAGGATCATTTCATGAATGCATCCTAAATAAATCTGGTTCATGTAGCGAAATTATAAAGCACGTGAAAATTTTAAATCAACTTGCGAATGATATTGAATATTATCATGATATGTTTATTCGGGCGATAGTCGACGATATATCAATTGCCGACTATGTTCTTCCTATTAGCAAATTCGAGTTGATCAAGAACTCGGGTGAAAAACAAAAATTCATGAGAGTATTTGAATTAACCGAGGAAACACTGCCAAATTTCAAATTTCCCAATTCTGATTTTGATGCGATGAGAAAATCCGTCACTGATACCATTGATGATTTATTTCCAAAATTACATGCTTCATGGACCAAAAAAATATATTCAGAATTGATTCTTAAACACAACAATGATCCTTCCAAACTTGGACGACATATCTCGCCGGGTATCGTTAATATAACGGATGTTATCGCGATTTATCTTCACGCGGATGTTGTCGAGGGTAGCTATAATGTTGATTCGTCAGTGTCGAATCAAGCGAATCAGGGATTTGTATTGTATTCATTTTCACCTAGCGCATCTCCCGGTTATTTGATAATCAAGGAGCCAATGAATCCGTTTTACCTGCGATGTCATAATCGATTTTTGTCAAGAATAAATTTCAAACTAACGGATCAGAAAGGAAATTTACTTGATATACGAGGAGAAACTGTAAGTATCAATCTTTTGGTGAAATCGTGAGAATCTCTGATTCTTGATTTTTAAATCGCAAGTGAGATTTTCCAAATCTGTCTCCGTGGGAAAAAAATAAATAAAATCCAGGGAAATTTTCAAAATTAATCTTTTTTTTTGTTTTGCGGAGATATTCAATTATTCTTCGTCACTCTCCGAATCAAATATTATTGGTACATAGGAGAATTTGATCCACGAATCAGCATCATAAGAAAATGTTGCGTTGTATTTTCCTTCTGCCACTCGTTTTACTGAATGCGAGTCAATAACGAAATATTTTGCTGCTGCAGACATCGATGTAAACGCGATTTCCTCACCTGTTGCTTGATTCACTGATTTAACAGTCCTCGAATAATTAGGAAATCCACGGTTATTACCAAATCTTGAATTTTCACTCTGGGTTACCGCGCGCAGATTGGAAAGTTTATTGTTAAGTTTATTACCGTCAATGTGGTCGATAACAAGTCCGATCTCTATTGGTCCTTTGTAGCATTCGAACACAAATCTATGATTCGAATAACATTCTGTTCTTTCATTTCTTTTATGGACTGTAAATTTGAGATATCCCGAATTACAAATACTACCAACACGTTTCTTTGTTTTGATGTTTCTGACATTACCATCCTCAGATGCTTCGTAACCTTCGATGATGGGATGCGATTTATACTCGCATGTGATTTTCATTGTGGGAATCGCTGATTTCATTTCCATATATGATATTCTCTTTGTTTAAATCGAAATTTGCTTTGAAACGATTAATATAATCTTCTTCGCATTTTATTACCGAGGAGGATCTTTTTTCATAATATCTCCGTAACTCACGATATTTTTTCCCTCCACAGGAGAAACATAATCGAGTCCTTCCTCGAATGCCAACTTGGCAAACTAAACATCGCTGTGGTCCTTTGTTACCTCGTCGAATTTCGTATATATGAGCGCCACAATATTCACCTCTGCAGGATTTGTTACATGATTTTGTTGATCCAACTGTTATCCATTTGCATTGCATATTATAATTTAGATATTTGTCTAAAATATAATAATGGATTTATTTGATCTCGATGAGGCAGAATATATCATTCCTGAAGTTGATAGTGCGAAGAAGGAATTTTTTGATGATGGAGCGATTCATACCTGGTCAACTTGGAAAACTAATTTCGTTGATGCTACGATGAATCTGGAGCGAGCGAAGAAGATAATCGAACATATAAAAAACTCACACAAAGAAGAGAGATTTATTTTCGGAATAAAATTTATTGCACAAATGCCCGATGACATTTGGATTATTCGTGATAAACGAGATCCAGTACGTGGCGGTAAGAAAAATGTTGTTCTTGATAAAAATTCGAAACCAGGATTGTTATTAGGGATTGATGGTCCTTATTATGCTAGGGCGTATCCTTCTAGTGCTGTTGTCTATGGAATTTATCGGCTGAATAATAATCCTGATGTGAAAAACCTACCTACGATGAGGGAATCGCCGATAATAAATTGTGTAGCTGAACGAGTTATCGAACACATGAGGAATGCTCGTCGCGGATCTGGTCTGACTCAATTGAGATTGGATAAAATTAATTCATGGGCAAAGACAGTTACTGATGGCGCATCAATCGATGATGTTGCTGCGTTAAGTAAGAAACTTAAATTTCCTATTACGGTTAAAACACTATCGGGTGAAATATTATATTCATCGCCGTATAATTCTCGAGGAACACCAATCGAAATTGTTGATCATAATTCACATGCGTGGAGTCAGTCGGTAATGATATTCCCGCGAGATCGTGTTGTTAAGTTTTATCCCGTGGAATCTGGGAAAGATAGTTCCGATGCAATGTTTAGATATATCAAACTATTAGCCAAGTCCGATCCAATATCGATTTGGTTATTTTCTAGCGAAGAAAGATACGATCAATTTATCTTACCACGCGGAGATATTTACCGAGATGAAATATTACATGAATCGATGAAAAATATCGCGGAGAAGTATTCGTCAAATCCAGATCAGTTACTGACAAATTGCTTTACTGTTCCGTCTGTTGCTGCTCACGCTGCTAGAGAAAGAAATTCGTGGAAACCTACAAGAAATGAATTTCTCAATGATATTCAACTTAGCTGTATCGAATACGGCCATGGAGGATTATGGAATACCAAATACTATTTCGAAGATATGATTTCCGTTGATATGAGCGCATGCTATCCTGGAAGTTTCCTTGGGTATGGCGATTGTGCGGATTACTTTGCTAAATTCGGTCATCCTACTAACGAGATGACGAGAGTGGCAATTAACGGACCGTTACCCGATTTTGTAATGACAGGATTCGCTCATGTTACTTCATTCGAACTTGCTGAAAATTTGCATAAAATTTGTTATATTTGGTTTGGTCGGCATTTATCTCAGCGAAGATGGGTCCCTACGGTATTGTTGAGATTTATGTTGGATTCGTCGATGTTAATATCATTGACGGTAAGTGAAGCAATTATATCGTATAGAAAGCAGACCGAGGTGTGGTTACCCACGGATTGTGAGAACGCGAAAGATATTGGAAGAAAAATAATTGGTAAATTTACTCAAGGAGGATCAGTTGATCATAAACATCGCCACGCTAGGTTATTTATCAATGATACCGAGATGGATTTTATTATTGCTGATACAGTATCGCGTGGAATATTTTGCAACAGAGAAAATATTATTATTGATGGAACGAAGTTAGGTACCGTGATAACTTATCTCGATGGAGAATCAGCGCAGTATACTCATTTAAGATCATCAATGCTCGCTTATGTGAGTATTAATTTGCTGTCGATGATAAATAAATTTTCTGATATCGCGGTAAGGGTTGCAACGGATTCATTTTATATTGATAAGAAATATCAGTGCAGATTAGAAAATTTAATCACCGATGGTTCCTGGGGAACTTGGAGAATAAAAAACGAGGATATTCTAGATTATTGTGAGGACGCGGATGTAGAAGATTGCGATAAATTTCATAAAGATAAATGCGATGAAGTATCAACAGCAGTATCAGTGTTTGATCCAATTTCACGAAACAAATTCGTTTACCTAAATGGTCCTGGTGGTAGTGGTAAAACAACACGAGCGATAAATTTATTTTCAAAATCTGATATGATCGTGTTGACTCCAACTCATAGATTAGCGCGAGAAATAAAACAACGTGGCGTTAATTCTTGTACTTATCATAGTTATTTCAAGTACAGCGGTGGATTGTGGGATCCGGCTCGAATGGGAAACAAATATATCAACAAGATTATAATATTTGATGAAATTTGCACGGTAAATTTAGTTGTGTTAAAGTTATTCCTGGGTTGGCTAGAAGAAAAAAATACCGCTGTAATAATGTGCGGAGATCACGGCCAACCTGATCCTATTGATGGTGAATCTCCTCACAGGTGGCTTAGAAATTTTGTAGATTATTATGAAGAAATTGACGCTGATTATAGATCTAATGATATTTTACTGACCGAGTTTAAAAAAATGATTCGATTGCAACCTAATAAATTTCAATGTGATGTGATGAGAAAAATAATCGACGAAACTTCGATGGATAATTTTCTAACTTTGTGGCGTCCAGATCATCTGATTGTTGCTAGCAGAAAAATTGTTCGCGATGATATTCAGGAAATATTATTCAAACTTCATTGTGATAAATTTCCAACATTGCAGGTGCCGTTGTGTTATAGGCCAACTGATACTAGGAAACAAAATATCAATGTTATTTTGCCATGTGGAGAAGAAAAAATATTAGTTTTGAATGATATTATTTTCGTTGATATTAATCTTGTCAATGATGCAATAAACGCAGAAAGATCGCCATGGAAACTCGGATACGCAGCAACGATACATTCATCACAGGGATTAACAGTAGATGGCCAGGTCTGGATCGTCGATGATAGAATTTCCTGGTCAAATTTAGTTTATCTAGCCGTGTCTCGAGTAAGAAAATTATCTCAGTTAGGTAGAATTAAATTTCACATTAACGACGATGGTGGTAATTGAGTATCCTTTGGTATTATTTGTAATTCTTCTTTGGTAAATCCGCGTTGTGGCGCTAGTGAATCTAGAAAATAAATCGCTGGCCTTCCTGATGATCTTGTTACAGCTGATATTTTATGTGTCGTAACACTCCAGTTTGGATCAGTTGCTCTTTTTCTGCCACCCTCGGCTTCTCCCTCCTTATATAAATATCTGACCGTGACGCTACCTAACACAGGTGGAATAGTAGAATCTCGCTTTAGTGGTATTTTTGTCTTTGTAATTGCAATTGCGGGTTTCATTGATATTGTTCGTGTTACTTCGTTATTTAGTGCGTTAATCACGTGAGGTAATCTTGTTACCCAATCGTGAGATCGTTTATCTTGGATAAATTCTCTCGCGTACTGATATCCGAATAATCGTTCTGCAAGAGTTTTATTGAATCTCTCAACGATAGCTTGATTATGATGAACACCTACAATACCGCGACGGATTTTAACATTATTCTTTTTCATCAGTGAAGTAACCGCGCCAAGAAATTCTCGACCTGGATCAACCTGGAGAAGCTTTGGCCATGTTAATGGAGATCGTGAATAAATTTCGCTAAACGCCTTAGCAATATCTGTTGCTGTTTTATTCGATAACGGTTCCGCTTCCTTGTATCTGCTAGCAATATCAACAACCGTCAGAACATATTTGTATGTAACTCCGTCGACGGTATCGTAAGGAAGAAACATAAGATCAGCCTGATGGACTTCATTAGGGACGCTGACAGAGAAACTCGCATATGATATTTTCTTAGGCGGAGGAAGATAAATTTGCCAGACTGCTTGCCTCGATAGCCACGATTCAGCGACAGATTGCTTTACTTTTGCTGCCTTAGCAAGTTTGGCTATTGCTGATTTTCCTCGCCAAAATCCTCGCGGAGAATAATATATTTGCTCCATTATAAATTACCAGCACCTAGTACTAATTTACCTTTCATTGCTCCTTTTATCAACCAAGTTGCCAATTTCTCTTTGAAATTTTTATCAGGAATAGCATCTATTGCGTGAATTAATTTAATATCAGCGAGATGTCTTTGTTGTAAATCTCCGCTGCGATATGCAAGATCGTGATAGTAGCATGCGTTATCGATAGCGTTTACTGGATCCTCGCCAGGATTTGGTTGATTATTATCGTTAAGTCTTATATCTAGCCTTGTACCAGGTCCGCAGTAATTATATCCTGGTAAATGTTTCTCTCCGGGATATTTCGCCCAGGGAGCTCCAGGCAGATTTGTTAAGGAGGTTGCGATGTCTCCTCCGGTTCTACTTTTTTTTTTACAAATCTAAACTTAATTGTCTTACAAACTTCACATTCTCCCTTAATTGCATTCCTGTTGTTGCGTGTGACAACTTCGATTGGATTTAGCGTAGCAGTTCGAGTGCGACACTTAACACAATATGAATCCATAATATTCTAATAACATGAATGTAATTGATTTTTCAGCCACGAAAAAACGCGAGCAAGTAAAACATATCGAGGCATTACCAAATTCGATTAGAATGATAATCATTGGACCGTCGGGATCTGGAAAAACGCAATTGTTGTTGAATTTGATAATGCGATGGTTAAAATGGGACAAATTGTATTTGGTTGCGCCGTCTGTTGACGATCAGCGATGTTATAAAGTACTAAAGGAATTTAGCGATAATACTGAGGATGGCACAATAGAATTTATAACGGACATTAATGAAGCTCCATCAGTGGAAAGTTTAGACGGCGATACTAATAATCTTGTTGTTTTCGATGATGTGATGCTGGATAAGCAAACTAACCCAGCTAGGATATTCTCGCGTGGCCGACATAAGAACACCGATGTGATTTACGTGACGCAGCGATATACGCAAATTCCGAAGGTTATTAGAGATAATTGTAATATTTTATCGGTATTTAATGGCGTTGATACTCACACGCTGAGGAATATCCATCAAACTTGGTGCAATGGCGACATGGATATAAATAAGTTTAAAAGTTTCTTTAGTCACGCTCAGGCAACTCCGCACGGATTTGTCACGATTAATCTTCATGATCCTCGTAGTAGATATCGAGTCGGTCTTGATCAAATTTACTCATAAAATTGCAACCCAAATTCAATTACGGCAAATAAATTTTACAATACCCCCCCCCAAAAAAGCTGCCATTTTTTTTATGACCGAAAATGCAAATTAGGGGGGAATTTTTCGGATTATTTCGCGTAGGAGGCTTTATTTTTGAATTCTGAGGCTTCTACGGAAATTATTTGTCTGAAAGGCTTAATTTAGTCTGTGCCACCTGGTCTGTACAACTTCCCTGCTGCTAGGATAAGAATAATCCACGGGGTTGCATGTGCTGTTGCGACACCAGAGAACCGATCAAAAACAGGTGAGTTTTCATAGCTGGTACAATACAACTATTCACACAGAAAATTAGTGGCATATGACAGAAACGTAAATTACTTTAAAGTTGACCAAATAAAGTAAAGATTTTTACGATCAACGTTCGCCCTAAGATCGGGTCAAATGTTGCCATCACTTGTTAAACGCATCATATAATATTTTTAACTTGTTTGGATTATGCTGCAAACATTTGAGTGTTCCACCTGTTTGTGTTCAACGATGCCCTACTGAGGATGAAAAAAACATAAGAGCGTAGATTTGTATGTTTTGGAGGTGGGGGTTATGACGGTGGCTATTTCAACGACACATTACTGACTATGTCATGTCAAGGAGATAGGGCCTGAGTTCCTTTTCCAGGGATATATCGAGACAGCTGACCCTGGCTAACCTAGGCGGGTATCGAAACAGCAGTGCTTGTATTAGATGTTCCACGTTCAAACAACTCGGCACGGCAAACGCGACTGCCATATACGTACTTTCAGTATAGGTTACAGTAACAGTAGTTGTTGTTCAGTGCAAATATATACAAGTAGGAAAGGGAACAAGAAGTAATTATTGTTGCAGTGTATGTATAGACACGTTGGGAAGAGAATAAGAAATGAGTATTATTGTAGTGTATGTATTTGTTTTGTCTTTGTTGCTTTAGGGGCTATATTACTTTATAACAATTTTCTGAGTGTAATCATGTAAGGTATTATTCTATATTACACTATCGTGCGATCTTTTACGAAAGGAAAAAAAAACACTGATGATGATGATGATGAGATGATAACAATAGGCAAGAAGAAAACAACTATGAAATCAAGAAAATCTCTAAAGCAGTTGCGTTATCGGAATATTATATAATTTTCCCGTATTAGGTATTAGTGTGGTGTTAGTACGAATGTCGTGTTAGGTATCATTGCTGTGATAGGTATGAGTGTCGTGTTAGGTATGAGTCTCGTGTTAGGTATTATTGCTGTGTTAGGTATGATTGCCATGTTAGGTATTATTGCTGAGATTTATATGAGTGCTGTGTTTGATATTATTGCTGTGTTAGGTATGACTGCCGTGTTAGGAATTATTGCTCTGTTTGGTATTATTGCTGCGTTAGGTATGTGTATCGTGTTAGGTATTATTACCGTGTTTGGTATGAGGGCCGTGTTATGCATTATTGCTGTGTTAGGTATGAGTGACGTGTAAGGTATTTTTGCCGTGTTAGGTATGAATATCATGTTAGGTATTATTACTGTGTTAGGTATGAATGCCGTGTTAGGAATTATTGCCGTGTTATGTATGAGTGTCGTGTTAGGTATGTGGGCCGTGTTAGCTGTGAGTCGCGTGTTATATATGAGTGCCGTGTTAGCTACGAGTCCCACGATGGATATGAATCCCGTGTTAGTTATGAGTGTCGATGTAAGAGATATTAAGAGTGGTGTTAGCTTTTTGAAACTCCACAGAAGCCAAGGATCGTGTTGTGCTTTTTTGCCTCACTAAACAATTCCTTTGACCAACAATAACAACAACAATAATGACGATAATATTTATAAGTTTTCATATACCTGCGTGACCAGTGGTAATAAGGTTATATTTCTTCAATTTAATTCCAGAAACAAGGTTGCTAATCACAAAAGACTCAAGGAACTAAACGATGAAATCAAGCGTGAGTACGATTAGATCATTTCTTTTAAAAGGCAAGTTGAGATCAGCAACGTTTTAGAGCCTTGAAACAAGTGTTTCTAAAAATAATTTACTGAAAATCTCAGAATGCTCCTATGTTTCTTAAAATGATCATAAAAGATAACGACAACCAGATAAAATCATCATTGACCTAAAAGATAACCAGAAGGACAAGACATTCTAACGGATATTCTGTCGTTTAGTTTCCATTGGGGTCTATCACTATCTTTAACATACGAGCATTATGTGTTATCTAACTATGTCAGATGACAAGTCTCCAAACTACTGATACAGATCCATTGACGTCATGCTCGGTCACAGGTCAATGTTGACGTCATGCTCGGTCACAGGTCAATGTTGACGTCATGCTCGGTCACAGGTCAATGTTGACGTCATGCTCGGCCACAGGTCAATGTTGAAGTCATGCTCGGCCACATGTCATTGTTGACGTCATGCTCGGTCACAGGTCAGTGTTGACGTCATGCTCGGTCACAGGCCATTGTTGACGTCATGCTCGGTCACAGGTCAATGTTCACGTCATGCTCGGTCACAGGTCAATGTTCACGTCATGCTCGGTCACAGGTCAATGTTGACGTCATGCTCTGTCAAGGTATATGTTGACGTCATGCTCTGTCATTGGTCTATCTTAACGTCATGCTCTTTCATAAGTCCATATTAACGTTCAAAAGTAAATCTCCGCTCAGAGAGAACCGCATCAGTTTCTCTTTTGAATACTAGCGACATGCAATATGACAAGGCCATTGCCATTGCCATTATTATTATTATTATTAGTAGTAGTAGTAGTATTATCACGTAGTCGGTACACTTTGCCTACAGTGTGTTTAGTTTCATATTTGTGATATGATACACCTGAACATATCACCTTTTGTGATTCTAATTGGTCCAAATAACCCCATGAAATTATTGTGCAGTATTCTCTTTACTGATTGGCTGAAATAATGGGAAAACTTTTTTAACCCCTCCTCCTGGAATTTTTCGTTTTCATTGAACATTTCGGCCCCCATTTTGTGTTCGATTCGCGAAAGGGAATTGGGGGAAAATGGTCTCGTCTTTTTCAGTATTGCCAATTTACCCTCACAGGGATTTGTGTATGTCATGCATGCCATATCATACATGAAACATGGCAAAACACCTAAGACTAGAACAATAACAACAAGCAAAACTACCGGTATTGCTTAGATGATAACGAGGATGGGGGTGGGGATGGATGGGCGGTATATCTGTGCATATAATCCACCCTATTTACAAGCCTGGCTTCAATGTGAACTTATTGAAGTAAATAAACTCACCTTTGTTCACTGAAGAGTGTACAAATAAACTGCTCTCCCCGACTGAGGGAACTTTAGTATCTCAATCTACATGTACTTTAGTATCCAATATACAGAGAGATTTGTTTACATCTTCTGTACACTCTAATGTTCCAAATCAAATGCTGCAAATATCCGATCATAAATACATTACAGTAAATATGTTTATTTATGCATCCAATAATTTTTTCATAAAAGATATCGAAAGAACTTAATATTTCTTTGTGATGTTAAATTTAAAAGTAAACACTCTCGGCTCAGAGCGGTACTGTGCACCGTATCAAACAACGTAACATCACATGCATTCGACATTTCATCTTTTTTAAAATGTTTTATTTGGATGGACGCTTATTCTTTGATTTATCATTAGCGAAAATGTTTAATATACTTTTACTATTTCAACTTTAGTTTGAGACTATTTTTTAAGGACAACAAATGAGAGGTGAAGTGTCTCTCAGAATGAACTAAATTATTCAATCTTCTTTCGATCTAAAAAATTTCTACTGAAATAAAACTATGAGATAGAAAAAATCTCTAATTGGTAATGACTTGATATTTAACGTAACAAAACTCGTTAAATAATGCCCAGATTTTGCTCGCCAAGGCTAGCAAAAGCTGACATTATTCAACTCGTTTCATAAATTCAATATTTAATCGTGAACCATTTTAGATCCTTTATTTGTTATTAACCCTGGGTCAGAAATTAAAATGTCTACATATTATGAGTGTAAGTTTACAAGTCTCTTTAATTCAGATAAGATACGTATGTTCATGTAGGGAAACAAAATCTTTACAATCAAATAAATATGTACTTTAAGATCTTAATGGTTAAATATGATAAACGTGTACATCTTGATACTAAAGTACATGTAGATTGTGATACAAAAGTACATGTAGATTGTGATACTAAAGTACATGTAGATTGAGATACTAAAGTACATACATATCATGATACTAAAGTACATGTAGATTGAGATACTAAAGTACATGTAGAACGAGATACTGAAGTATATGTAGATTGTGATACAAAAAAGTACATGTAGATTAAGATACTAAAGTACATACATATTGTGATACTAAAATACATGTCGATTGAGATACTAAAGTACATGTAAAACGAGAAACTGAAGTACATGTAGATTGTGATAATAAAGAACATGTAGATTAAGATAATAAAGTACATATATATTATGATAATAAAGTACATGTAGATTGTGATACAAAAGTACATGTAGATTGTGATAATAAAGTACATGTAGATTGAGATGCAAAAGTACATGTATATTGGATACTAAAGTACATGTCGATTGAGATACTAAAGTACATACATATTGTAATAATAAAATACATGTAGATTGTGATACAAAAGTACATGTAGATTGTGATAATAAAGTACATGTAGATTGAGATACAAAAGTACATGTATATTGAGATACTAAAGTACATGTAGATTGAAATACTAAAGTACATACATATTGTAATACTAAAGTACATGTAGATTGAGATACTAAAGTACACATAGATTGTGATACTAAAGTACATATAGATTAAGATGTTAAGTACTTGTGGATTGTAAAAGTAAAGTACATGTAGACTGTGATACTAAAGTACTTGTGGATTGTAAAAGTAAAGTACATGTAGATTGTGATACTAAAGTACATATAGATTGAGATACTAAAGTAAGTGTTGACTGAGATAATATAGTACATGTAAATTGTGATACTAAAGTACATGTAGATTATGTTGCTAAAGTACATGTAGATCGTGATACTAAAGTACACCTTGTTACATATATTTGATTTATTTTACATTTGTTTTAAGTTGTGTTTCATTTCGTTTGATTGTTTGTGGGTTTTGGAGTCTTTTTATTTTATTTACATGTCAATGTAATGTAATTTTGTTTACTAGGAATTTGATATATTGTAATATATTTCGCATTAGGCTTTTCCGAAATTGCGAAATATATCGTAGTAATAGTGATGCTTAGAGAGAGCGAGGGGGAGGGGAGTCTAAGCTTTTAAACACTAGATGTCAAGTTGTTTTCTTCATTTGTGACCAGCATTGAAGTTTTGAATTTTGAGTTATATGTTAATTTTCCTTCAGATTATTAGGACTCTAGAAGATTAATTCGTTTCTCTGTAAATAGTATTGTATTCATAAAGAGTTCTTGAACAAGGACTTTCTTGAGAATTTTATTTGGATTTCCAAGACCAGAGGACTAATTATTATGTTTCAACAAGGAACTGTAGATGTCAACACAGTACAGGCTACATCATACGTCATCGCCTTCCATCTTGGATTCTTCGTCGGGATTCGAACTTGGAATCATTAGAAAATCTCAATATTAGGACTTCTAAGATTGTATTCGTGAATTATTCTTGTATTATTTTTGGATTTGATTCTGGAAAAAAGTAAGGTCTCGTATTTTTTTTTTTTATTTTTACAGTATTTTTTTCCAGGAAAAGAAATCATTTGTTATATTTTTCAAAGCCTGTTGTTCTCGCTTTTTCTTGTATTACTGTTTATTCGAGCCTAAACACGTAACAACCTAGATTATGATAATAAATTGCATGTATATTGTGATACTAAAGTACATATAGATTGTGATACAGAAAGGTACATGTATATTGCAATACTAAATTGCATGTAGATCGGGATACTAAAATACATTTATCTTATGATGCTAAAATACATATAGATTGTGATGCTAAAATGCATATAGACTGTGATGCTAAAATGCATGTAGATTGTGATACTAAGTACTTGTTGATTGTGAAAGTAAAGTACATGTAGAGTGTTATACTAAATTACATATAGATTGTGACACTAAAATACATGCAGATTGTGATACTAAAATATATGTAGATCGTGACACTAAAATACATGCAGATTGTGATACTAAAATACAGTTACGGGGTAGCGTTGGCCGTTAAACTTTCGGTGACCACTCAATGACTCTCTGTGTTCTCTGTGGCTGATAAGCTCTCATTACAGTAAAGGCCCAGTTGAACTTAGACCTTAACTCCAAGAGGTCTCTGATTCTCTGATGAAGTGTGGAATTCTTACAATAAGAATTGGTCTAGTGATGAAGTGTGGAATCCTTACAATAAGAATGGGACTGGTGCTGAAATGCAGACTCAGATTTAAGTTTCATGTGATTTATTAAGCCACAGACTTGTATGATATTAAATGTTTACGACTCAAACATCAGGTGCATCACTTCAAATAATAACTCATTCATCTTTATATCACAGTGGTAGTGTGCAGTTGGACAAACGTAAGTAAATTAAGCAACAGCTTTCGTGACAGAAGTTCATAATAACATTTATCAGTGTCAAAGTTTAGTGTTCAGATGTTATTTTAAAAGTATGGTTTACTTACAGAATCTCGAAACACTGTCTAACCTTTCAGAAAATTGATATAGGTGAATTTCAAACAAAGCCTTGAGAAACGCTCAGCAGCTTTACAATTTAACAAATAGAGAGAGCTTTGAGAAACACTCATTTGCTCTCTTTTCAAACATGCACTTATCATTATTATTTATTATTATTTGATATCCTATTGCTATTGACTTGTAATAAACATCATTATTCAAACAAGGTCTGTAAGAAACCCTTGACTTGATCTCACAGGATCATAAAAATACTGTCTGAATACTATTTAACTGATAAGCAGATATGTAAGCTGAAGTTGCTGATTTAAAACATGACAATGAATGAATAAATATCCATAAAGGTATTTTGTACACATATGTAGATTTCAAAACTTAGTTTTAGATGTATCCAAAATGTTCTATAAAAGAAACATTATTTTCTTTGCATTTATTTATGTAGATATTGTGAAATAACTATGACTTCTGATTCGCGGATAATAATAAACAAAAGAGTTACCTTATCTTTGCGTACTTCCTTATATGGTATTCGTAGTAAAATAATAGTAACATATTCTTCCCACGTTCTTTCTGAACGTACGGAGCTCAGAACGTGACCCTCCGAAAACCTAGTGGAGACGCTGACAAGCCTTTTATACCTCCCGCGGAATTCTGCAGAATTCTGCGCTTGGCTACCCGTTCGCTGGGTAGCAACCGCAAGGAAAAATTCTGCGATCGCGCGCTTGCAGGGGCAACCGTACTCTGCTACAGATAGCAACAAAACTACACCTAAATTAAAAGTTGTAATTGAAAACCTATATAACCCAGAGTGTTATTAAAGTGTGCATACAGCAAATTTATTCCTCAGTGGTCAAAATATGCAGTACGAGTAAATGTTTTAGCTTTACAAATTAGTGATGTCGTAAGCGACCCTAACTATTATGCGACATAACGATGGGAGTACTCCAAATGTGCCAAAATTGGAAACGAGGCTAATACCTAGGAAAGTTATACATGCATTCCTGGCATAATAACATCGTGAAATGAAAGAGTTAAATGGATTATTTATTAAAAATTTCTATGGGAATATGAAATATACCCGAGAATCATACAAATTCTCTTTTGGCATTGAATAACAGTAGATATTAATGAATAAATTAATATTGTCCATCAATGTTGACAACACCCACCCACCTAGCTGCGATGTCGTCACCCCGTCTACGAAGTAGAGACACTAGTTATTAGTACTACCACTCATGCTGCGTTACCACCGACATCTTTTCGACGAATAAAATTGATTTGCAACTGTTTTAAACAAAATTAGAGGCTAAATTTCCTGCCCAGTACAATACATACAGATTGTGCTATTGAAATACATTTAGATTGTGATATTAAAATACATTTAGCTTGTTATACTCAAATACATGTAGATTGTGATACTAGAATACATGTAGATTATGATACTAAAGTGAATGTAGATTGTAATCATAAAGTACATGTAGATTGTGATGCTAAAATACATGTAGATTTTGATACTAAAGTACAGGTAGATTGTGAAGATATGCACTTGTGGATTGTGAAAGTAAAGTAAATGTATAGTGTGATACTAAAAGACATATGGATTGTGAAAGCAAAGAAATGTATATTGTGATACTTAAGTACGTTTGGATTGTGAAAGTAAAGTAAATGTATAGTGTGATACTAAAGGACATATGGATTGTGAAAGCAAAGAAATGTATATTGTGATACTTAACTACGTTTGGATTGTGAAAGTAAAGTACATGTGGATTGTGATGATATGTACTTGTGGATAGTGCGATAAGACTTTGTTACAGGTGAAGTGCGATGTTTCAGGGAAACACAAATTACTTTGGGATCCTGTTCATTGGGGAAAAAAAAGACTGCGTGCAAAAGAAAAACAAAAAACAGAGTATTTCATTTCTCAGTAACTCTTGATGGATTCTCTGTAATATAGGTTTGTATATTTGTTTTGAAATGTATACAATTATTAATACATGTAAGCGTCATAACCTGACACATGTCAAGCTATTTTTTTTTCATACAGAGACCAACACAAATATAGAGGAAAAACAAGAAAGATATGGCAAAAACAACCGCCTTTCTATAACCGATGAAGAGCAGGACGACAATGTAAGGAACATCAATAGCAGGGTGTCTCTTGTGGCTTCACCAACAGCAAGCCAAAATGGCGGCGAGAGGAACGCAGCAAACTGGACAAACAACAGCCCAAGTCCGTTGGCGGTGCGGCGCGCAGATATTTTCAGGGCCAGCCCACAACCTCCGGATGTTGATTATGGTTATTTAGTTATTCGCCACCCTCTTCAATCTGTCTTTCTCTCTCCCTCTCTCTCTCTCTTACATATATATATATATATATATATATATATATATATATTTCTCTCTCCCTCTCTCTCTCTCTCTTACACACACACACACACACACACACACACACACACATATATATATATATATATATATATATATATATATATATATATATATATATATATATATATATAGAACTTGCAGTTTTCAGATGTAATATATAAACAGATATATCTTTGTACAATAATATGGAATGATGAAATTGTTGTAGATGTAGAGGTTCACGCCATTTTTCAGCACAAGATATGCTATAAATCGCGGCCAGTATAAAAGATGGAAGAAGAAACCAGAAAAATATCACCGACCCACGAGAAGCTAATGGCAAACTTCTCACATACCCACATTGGCCGAATTTGTGCCTCAAACACACGCATATAGAGGTGAGATGGCAGTTATCAGTAACGGTGAGTGCTTTAGACCATTCGGCCACTCAGGGCCCCGCCAAGATGAAATCGTATTCTTGAATTCTGCGTTTACAACCGTATTTATAATACTTTTCTTGAAGAATTGACATATAAATGATTTAAACTGTTGCGAAAAAGGACACTTCACAAGCATGATGCAGTCGAAGTAAACTTGCAGCTTATTAACGGTATAACCGACTTGTTTTCTGTATCAATAAAGTACCAGTGGTATATTCAGCACTCTACAATTGTATAAACAACTTATTATCTGTATATTCGGCACTCTCCAATGGTATAAACAACTTATTAACGGTATATTCGACACTCTGCAAATATTACGAACTTCTGATAGAGTGACAGGTGCAAGGTGAAGTTTTTACATTTGCAGCATGTACTATAGAGAAAATGTTGGCATACCTCTATGTTACTTTAATGTATTGTGGCTGAAATGTATTTAGATATTGTGCTTGTGGATTTTGAACATGATCTAAGACACAACTAACCAAAACGACCGGTCCCATATGCTCCGAAACTCAGCCTGAATTAGTCTAATGTATACCATCTTCAACAGTTATAACAATAGGGAAAGCGAATTATGCCCACGTAGACAACACCAGCTCCTGAAAGTGCAATGCATGAATAACTAAACTTATAAAATGTAACAAAAATGTTTTTATTTTTTACAATTTACCTCAAAAATCAAGAAAGTAAAAATGACCAAGAGGAGCTAGCAGGTTTTATTTTATAGGTGTACATCTGAAGTAGGGCCATGTTGTATACTATATAACCCATATTACATCTATCAGTCAGATACCCAAATAAAGGGAATTCAAAATTATTTAAATAAGACCTAATATATACAAAGTCATTTTTAAATAGTATAACCACTCAGGAAAACCGGAGAAATTCTTTTTCTTTCAAAACCAAACCCTATGCAAAATACGAAACTGTAGAGCGCCACCTTAAAACAAATGTGAAAATGTGTGTGTGTAATATTTTTTATTTTCATACCACCATGTATGACGCTGTCAAGTGAATGATACAGTAATATTGATGTTACGCACGAAAATCTAATTATGATTCTTTTGTTCCTGCTTACACGGTAGTTTTATGAAATTAATGACCTTAATTACGAGGAAATTGCAAGTCCTAAAACACACATATGTAATGAAATTAAGAAAACAATGACGAGATAGCAAATTCGATTTCTTCCATATTCTAGTGTTAGAACAATAAGCCAACATTAAATCGTTGATATTTGATCTGCATGACCCTCAACTGTTCCATACTTTATCAAGCTGTAATGTTTTTTAGTCAAATCGCAGACATAATTGTGGCAAGTTTCATGTTTCTGTATATCAGCATAACATTGATGTGTTGAGAAAATGCATTATGCATTTTTAAAATAGCTTTTATTTCATCTAAAGGGGGTGTCGGTGATAGAGATGAACTTGTGTGGGACTTTGCAACGAATAAATAATGTTCTATGAGAAAAACATGAGCATTATCCAGAAGGAATGTTTTGATGCTTGCAACTGAAATAATCGACCGTTGATGCCTACAAGTGAAATGTTTCAACTCTACAACTACAAGTAAATCATGTAATAATAATACCTATGTGATCTCTACAGATATTATGAACTTCTCAGAGAGTGGTGGGTGTAAGGTGAAGTTGTTTACGCTCGCAATAATAATAATAATAATTCGATACCATACACCACGAGAATGGGTGCGTGGAAGTTATGGATTTTAAATGGCATATGAATGGTTGACATATTTGAGAAAAGGACACTTGACATGCATGATGCAGTTGAATGATATTTGCAACATATACGCTATATAAACAATTTATTAACGGTATAAACATATCTTTCTCTGCAGGAAAACCAACAAGGGCCTTCCCTGCAATGTTCCAAAGAGTGAGTTCGATTCCATTTAGAACGCCGGACAGCCTTAGGTCCACTGTTCTGGACATAGGACTGGATAGTCAGGACACGTTCACGGGACAATCGGACGTCTTCATAGCAAATCCATATTAAACAAATGCTTTATCATAAACGTTGATAACACCACATTTGTAAGAACTTAAATAAACATTCCATGACAAAACAGTATTGTCTGCATATATCTGTAATCAATAGTTTGGGTTTCACGTGCAGACATTTTCAGATAAGTACGTACTACACGTGCAGGAGACATATCACCCAGATTAATTTGAATAATTGAAAATCAATCTAACACTTTTATGTTACAAATCTTCAAAGTACTACATTTTAGAAAGATTAGTCTGTCATGGTAAGCTTCTACTCTTTGCTAATATGCAACCAATTATTCAAACGTACCCATTTTTCTGTACATGTTACTCTCGTCCAGTAATGAAATCGATATTAATGTCTCGATAAATGCTTATCGCACGACAAATACGAGTTTCTTTTCATGTCACTATTGGATATATTCTAATTGAAATCAAAATTATGTTTTGTAATTTGAAAGCACATGTTATTTCATCATTTTTTAAAAATAAAACTCTTACCACGATAAAAGTGAAACTTTTGTATATTATTAATATTAGTTCTGTAACAACAATGCAGAAATGTTAATCCTGTTGTGTATGCGTCTGTGTTCTTATAGAAATATTGCATTGTTTGTTTGATTCGTGTATATGACAATACTGAGTTTGAAAATGTGGATTTAAATATATCCTTGTTTAAATAATGTATTTTGTTACAGTTCTTTGTATTTAATGAAGAAGGTTTGTAGAATGTACAAATAATTTTACTTAGTTGCAAAGTGAAAGCTACGGAGGAACTTATAGTATTGTCAAATAAGTCCCAAATAATCTTAAAAAAATAAAAAGGTAAAGACTGTTCCGAATGAATTCCAGTAATCTTGAATGTACTGATGTAACAATATTCTTGAATGAGTTGATGTACCAATGGTCATGATGTGTTACAACCTGTTAGTAATGAGAAATAACGTTCCCTATTTTGTACAATAGTAGGTTCATCCATACAAATATAAGGATTTCTTATCAGTCTTACCAGAAATGTGATTTGTAATAGTTGTGCCAGATTTACATTTGAAAGTACTCGCATGAGACTGAGACGGCTGAAATACAAAAATCAAAACTGCTGAGAGAAATACTTATTGACAAGTGAAACTTTGTGGCTCAAGGAATAATCTTAAGTTGTCTGATCTCCATTTTCTGAACGTTCGACCTTTTACTCGTCAAAATAGGTTTTAAAATCACCAGTATGAGCTGTCTGAGTTTAATCTTGATTAGCTGAACACCACCTATCAAGTAGTTCCCCTCTTCACTTGGAAATTCGACATGGGTTTGTAAAGTATCGTTACTAAAATTCCAAAACCTCCATTAATATGCCTCAGGTATCAACTCATAACCATTCAAGACATATTTCTTAACCATATTAGTCTTCGTTGTACAAACAATTACTTATTTACTTACGAGCGCTGCCAAAAAGTTCATTGTGTGACAATAAAGTCAAATCGTTCTCATTTCAAGTGCTTAGCGAGATCTCTTCCTTCATTTTACCTCTGCCTCTCCCTTTCCTCTTACTATAGGTCTCTCCCTCCCTCTCTTCATTTGCTTTTGCCCCTTCTTTTCCCCTTTCTAAATCTAAAGCTCTCTCTCTCTCTCTCTCTCTCTCTCTCTCTCTCTCTGTGCGTTGCGTTTGTCTCCTTTTCTGCATTTGCAGTTCAATCATATCCAACTGAAACAGAATCATTGTTAATATTAATTCCATCTGGGTTTTATATATAATTCCTTTAATTGCTATCAAAACCAGAGACAGACTCGCCTGTCAAACCAAAACCATTATCATCCAAACTTTCCTTTACCTTCAACTATGAACCAAGAAATATTTTCTTTCTTGATTTGTAAAAGATGTGTTCACTATCTAAATATCATAATGTCTGGCAAGCTCAAGCAACTCGTCAAGCAACTCGTTCTTTCCCATAGACTGCAGCCACTTCTGAGTAAGATGCGAATCAATGTTCACTTCACTAGATGACATTGTGAATGCTTCATGGTTTCACTAAAGATTTCTTAAATTTGTGAAAATCGAATCGTCATCAGGGAGAATGCAAATTCAGAAACAAAGTCGATTTAAATTTTAAAGACAAGGGTAATACCTCTGAAATATTTCAAAAAAATACTTGGTCAGGGATGTGCCCTCGATTTTTGTTAGGACTCTATGGTCTAAATCTACGCAACAAAAGGAAGCGACACCGAATTTGCAAACTCAAAAAATAATTTAATTTTGTAAGTAACAAAGTGAAACTTTAAGGGGAAAGTACAGTGTTGTGAATTAAATCACAAATAATTATAAATAAAGAAATATGAAAAAATAACTCTCACTTTTGATATGTTAAATTTGTTACATATATCTAAGTTAATTTATATATATAATAATTTAATTGTGTGTCAGTTTGAACTTTGTATTCTATTATTGGCTATTATTATGTACATTTATTGACTAGACATGATTTTTTCCAGAAAATCGGTTGATCTGAATCAGTATTTTTGTAAACACCAGGTGTTGATCTAAATCCTGATCTTGTTTCAGAATTTAAAGCAACTTTCGTAAACAAGTTATATTTCATTTTAAAATGATTGGTTTTCGTCAGGCTCATTTTTGGTGTACGTGACATAAACACGATCACGTGACCCCCCGTCAACTTACTTTGTTGTAGCCAGATTTTGAGTTATAATTTTCTTCAACTCAGTTGGATTTCAAAAGGATTAATTCTTTTTCTCTGGAAATATTTTGAGGAGTGCTCATACAGAAATTTTGGATGACATTGCTTACAAATTTAATTTGGATTTCTAACACCGGAGTGTCATTATTTGTATTTCTACAAGGAACTGTGGATAAGCACAGTAATGACTACCGCATACGTCATCGTCATCCATCTTGGATTTTCCATCAGGATTCGAACTTAAAATTATTAGAACATCTATTACGAGAACTTTTGCAACTTAATTCGTGGGTTATTCTTGGAATATTTTTGGATTTGATTCTTGAAACCGTAAGTTCTCCTTTTTTCATTTTTACAGAATTTTTCATGGGAAATAAATTATTTGTTTAATTTAAAAAAAGCTTGTTGTTTGCACTCTTTCTGTGTTACTGTTCTTTTATAGCCTAAACACGTAATAAATTAAATATATATTCATAAGGACATTGTACAATCGGTCCATATCATATCAATGGACAGTCTCTGTAAATATTATAATGTCCGCCTTTATCTTACCTTCATATCCCATATGTTCCGAATCGGATCTTTAATTATGGTTTAATGTAAATTCAATTTCATATTTAGCTCAGTATTAAGTGTCCAATCAGAAATCGAAACTGAATTCTTGTCTTACTTCTATAACCGTGATGTTTACACAATAAAACTTGAGAGATCACTACAGTGGATGTGTACGGGAATTATAAAAATGAAAAAGTCTAAGACGGGAAAGGCTTCCTTGATAGTAATAACTTGTTGCCAGTCTCCTCACATGTATCTGTCTTTAGTTGCAATGGTGGTATTATGGACATATAATCCAGGAATGAGGATTTCATCGTGTTTGACATTTAATTGTTTAACTTACTATTCATGTTATGACGCTATGGTCTTAAACTAATTAACTGAATGAAAGAACAAAACCAGTATAAGTTTTAATTCCCTATACCATAAAGTGACAAATTTAAAGGAACTTACAGCATTGTGAATACAATCTCAAATAGTTCTAAAAGTTATATTATAAGTTCAAAAGTATCGAATGTTCCGAATGAAGTTTGATAGTCTTATAATGTCCCGATGTGTCACATTGATGTAATGTATAATGTCCTTCAATGAATTCACAATAATTGCTAAAGAGTGTTTATCACGTAAGCTATTTGAACAGAGCTGTACATTAGTTTTGTGGAAATGCGGATGGTTGATGTCTTCAAAAGGACCGATGTTGTTTATTTTTATTTTTCTTAACCTTGTGTATCAATATGTAAGGTTAAGATATCAGTTAAGAAGACTCGTGGTAATTTAGAGGTTATAAAGCTGATATGAGATAATTAAATGCTTCGTGAGACAGTTCAGTTTTCAAATGCGTTAAGTAAAGCTCACATGGCATAATTGGAATTATCATTCCTCAATTCCTATACATGCTGCATCGATTACATCTTCGTCTCCTAAATAAATCGCCTTGTTACCCAAGACAGGAGACAACTGTTACATATATCTTTTCTATCATTATCTGTTGTCTGTCTTTATATCTTCATGTACGTACGGCTGAATGTTTCACTCAGTTTTCGTTCTTTCTTACGATCGTGCTCTTACGTTCTATCTATCTTACAACTATACCCGACGTTTCTGGCTCTAAAAATGATTTCTGCTTCATGGGATGTAACTGTGATACATTGAACACCTAACGTTTAGATATAAGCATCCGAGATACATGAATATAATGAAAGGAACGGAAGAAGTGAAAACAGAGACCATAAAAAGAGGAATAAGTGAAGAATATGCGGATAATTAGAAAGAGATTATGTTTCCTTGCATATTGTTATCTTTCGTTTGTGTTATGTACAACATCAAAAATCCCAAACTATGCTTCTTGTACATAAAGGGAGGTAAGTATAGTTAAAAAATGTTAATAAATTTTGAAGGAGAAATTTTTAGCGAATCTCATGCCGTCAGATCGATATTCAAATTTCATTAGGCCCAAATCAGGTCTGTTTGTGTTTATAGCGTTGTTAAAGAGTCCAGGTATTTTTCCAGCTGTTTCTTTCAAAGTCACCGATCCGTATAAGTGCTTGGATTAACATGAATAGAATCAATACGCAAAGTGTTGGCCAAAGTGGGTTCAATCTTTTGTTTCCTTTGAACAATAAAGAATCTAAATGAATATGTTCAAATGTATTTGTTCCAAGGGTTTACTAGTACCTTCTTTTGTATTAATTATGGTCGATTCGTCGCGAAATAATTTATTGCAATGACAATTTTAGAAACATGGAATCTCAGCTTTGGCTGATATATATTATATGCTGAAGAAAGCTGTAGTTTAAGTTTAATCTAAAAGTTGTTCGAACTATTATTTGCAACAAAACCTGTGCTTTATATTTCACACAATCTGTTTCTGATAAAGTGTGAACTTTTTCGGTAGGTCAAAGAAATGAATCATGGGATAGGAAACATGGCGACCATCGTTACAAAGTAGAAGGAAACAGATTACCCAAATAAAGTTACCATGCGTTTGAGTCTATACTTCTTCACATTATTTTCATTTTTTTATACTGGAAATACGACAGATCTTTGTAAGTATGTCAAACACTGACTGTTTCTGCTGTAGATATCTAATCGAATCTTTTCTTTACATGAAACTAAAGTTCGATAGTCTGTAATTTATGTTTCTAAGGTTTGATACGTAACAATGGCTAAAGTTTTGTTCCCTGTTAGATGAATGTTTACTGTTTCAGTTTTTTGCATCAATTAATTAGCTCCTCTTGTTTGCAAATTAAAATATTATATGTGCTTTACATACATATATTCCTTTCTTCATCAATTTAAGTTGGCGATATATTGATTAATTGATACATGTATAGGGTAATTGGAAGAGTGAATTGAACCAGTATTCTTTTTATTTTGTAGTTTCTGATACATGCACCAGTATACAAACTGTCGGGAGCATCAACTATTATGCATCAATAGACAACAATAGAGGTATGACTGATATTACGTCATGCTTTTTTTCACCCAACGCTTCAACGTTCGGGATATTGTGACATTTTCCTTGTGTTCGTCTATCTGTACCTCTACCTGTCCCAAAACCACTGTGTGAAATTTACCAAAAGTGGTTGATACGTCTCCATTATCATAAATTCCAGCAGAACGATAACAGCAGGAAAGAACATAACACATTGAAAGGATTTGGGGTTATGACCCCTGAATCAGGGGATGGAACTAGGGGTGGGTGGTAGTAGAGGGGTATGTTTTAAATGTTGAGATATTTGCCATTGCAAACCATATATGATTACCCTATAATTACCTCTACATTTCGTTTTACGTTAAGATGCAAAACAATTACTAACAAGTTTTACGTCAAAGGGATGCATGTACATGTATCCCTTTGTAAGCTGTACTGTATTTGCCTCCCCTTAATCCATCCCAGCTTTATCAAAGTCTTTCCCTACGTCCTATTATGAGGTCAACAAAGAATTTTTGTTGAGAACAGTTAATTATTAATAAACTCTCTTCTCTTATCCTTGTCCCATTTAGGTTTCGGGTACATGATAGAACACAATGTGTACATGTTCCCCTGCTGCGGTGTTGTAACCTGGTGGGAATCGTTAGTTTGGCAGCCCGGCACTTTACAGATGCAGGTATGGCGGAGATACAGTGTTTCTAACTGGACACTGGTGGGAGAGAATCAAGCCATTGCATCAGGTATGTCAAATAAACATTTTCTGGGTTATTTTTCTCTCATTGTTTTAAAAATATTTAATTCCTACAAATGCAGAAATATAATGCACCATGGTAGAACATCAACATCAGCTGCAGTGAGCTGTCGTCGTCATTATTTTTCTTGTAACATAGACATAAAAAGCTACATTTTTCATACTTTACGAATAAAAATGTGCAGGACTACATTTCATGTATTTGAGAGTTAAAGGGTGTAAAATGCTGTTTACTTATGTATACGTACATTGAACAGGTTACCCCATGTAATAATAAATAATAATTTTGTTTCAACTTTCGTTTCGAAAAGATATATTTTTATGTTCTGGAAGCAGTGGTGGTCGATGAATTCATGGATCGATAATGCAAGGGTCGTAGGTCTATATCCGTCCATTTCAGTGAATGTTGGCTGCACTAGTGTATACTAGGAAAAGGCACTTACCTCCCTTGTTCTTGCCATAATGTGGCCATTCATATGCTAAATGTGTCTTTAAGAACAACCAGTCAATATAATCTTAAGTTGTTCTTTATTTATTATTACAAAAGACTATAGTAGCTAATGGTCTCGTACCTACTGTGCTTTACATAGGTGTATTGTAAAGAATTTAAAGTTTTTTGTTTTGGTTTTGTCTTCGTTTTTGATTAATTTTGTCTATGACATGCCACTGGTACCTCACTGCGCATTTAGAGTATATTAATGAAAATAATACAAAACAAATAATGAAATAAGGTCAGTGATTTCTTAGTACTTTACTGCCTTGACGTGTACGCAAAGGGTTTGATTCGCCGTCAGAAATTTAACACTTAAGTAATGACAATCTTCAGTATTCAAGAAGGAGCGATCAAGTGTATATAACCCTGCAGGGGTTTTGACATTTAGATGATCGCACGTTCTGAATGTCGGCCTCATATTTTGCAACAATAATGTTTTTTTTTTCTTCTCCATACTATCATGTTAAAGAGAGAAAAAACGTTGGGCAAAAATGGCAGAAAATTTATAAAATAGTAAATGACATAAAACTCCCCTCATTTGCACAATATACAACCCTGCAAGGGAAAAACCAACAAAAAGGCGGCTGTTTTAACATTTTAAGCAGTTTGATCTTTGGAGGAAAGTTGAATTCAAACTGTCTGCATTAATAGTGGAAAGAAGTGTATTAAATTTATGAAGTAGTTGTACTACTAACTTTATCGATTTTTCGCATCGTTTACATGAATGTATTTTAGTGCAGCAAAACATATCAAATGTCATGCTGTTTGAAAACAAATTGGCTGTATGTCCAGTAATGCAGACTCTACTAAATGAGATATAGAACTCCAAACTTTGCTGCTAAAAGATGAAAGACTACAAGAAATTTAAGCAAACACGATGTGCTTCTAGCCTCATGACAGCCATACAGAAGCTGGTCACTTAGTTACAGAATTGCTGAAAACGATCAATTGAACTTAACTTTATGAAAACCGATATGTCAGTTTTCACCATTGCTGTTTTCCTATATAAAGCATTAAATACAATCAGAGATGTTGAATTGTTACGGTTCAATGTACCCAGCTTTATTAAGGACCGACATGTCTGTCACCCATACATTGGACAATGTTTATTCATGTTAAGTTCTACTGAGTTTCCTTATATTCATAATTTTGTCGTAAATTTCTAGGAGCTGCAGCCTCTCTATATAATGTGTCCTACTCTGTGCCCTCAACGGAACGAATAACAGTTCGAAAAGGAGACTATATAGGCTGGTAAGTTACGTGACAGTAAGTAGTTAATGGTGGCTCATTGGACCATATGCCACTAACAGTCCGTCCATTGTCCGAACATTTTGGACTGGTAATGGAGTTGTGTGGAAATATAATGATAAAAGCATCTTGGAGGTAACTTTATGCGATCGCATGATGTGGTATGCCGAACATAACGATGTGAGCTATAGGGAATTAACATTGTTACTCACTATGAAATCTAACGTACCCAATGGAAATCCAATTAATTTCCTTATTATCCTAATGATTCAGGACTACGATATCTTAACTTGCTTAACTTAGAAACACAGTGCGATTTGCAAATCCAATATGGCGGAAATGATAACATTATATAGGTGAAGGAGAAGAATTTAAAAGTATGCTTTCAATGCAGGCTGAAATGATCGAACATAGAAAGGAGAAAATGGAGGCACCATAATTCGAAGTGTCTACCGGATATATAGGAACCAGACAAAAAGCCGTGCAAAATGACAAAACTTAAAGGAATTTTGTCGGAGCTGAACAAACATTTACTAAAAGATTTCTTAGACCAAACGTCGTACAGAAATACGAAATTAATATGTGCATATTAATTTACGGAATAAAATGTTGTCCACCTTTTTTTAATAAAAAAAATTAAATGTTTTTCAAAAAATTGAAACAATTTTCATTTTCTGAAATAAAAAAATTGTAAAAATTAAAACAAAAACATTTTGTGAAACATAAAAGTACAATTTTAAACCAGAGTGTTGAGACATATCAACACATATTTAGCAAACAAAGCTCGAAGGTTTCTTTCATTAGTCTCTCTACTGCAATTGAACACATAGCTCGATCTTCGGAAGCAAAGAGACGTCGATTCTTTATATAGCAATACAGGTAGAGTGTCAATGAGGACATGCCAGTCATATAATGAGCTTTCTATTCTCATTTTTTTTCATATACAAAATGGTTAATGCTGTGTAAAGCATGCTCTTTCTTTTTTAACATTACACTTGCGTATGGCACTTATTTCTATAATATTTGTTGTTCTTTCTTACTGCGCATTTCCATCTTTCAAAAGCAAAATCGTGCCAACTTTTAGTGAGATCCCTTGCTCGACATATGACCATGACCTTGAATAACAGCAGGAGAAACGTTGGGTAGGCAAAATGCAATAATTTCTCAACATTGGCTTGTCAAACCTGCCAAATGCTATCTTTGGTAAAAGGGGCCCCGAGTGGCCGAGAAGTCTAAAGCGCTCTCCGTGATGGATCATTGCCATCTCACCTCTGCCTGCGTGGGTTCTAGTCTCGGATTCGGCTAACGTGGGTATGTGAGAAAGCTTGCCAGTAGTTTCTCGTGGGTCGGTGGGTCTTTCCGTGGTTTTCCCTGGTTCTTCCTACACCATTAATACTGGCCGCCATGTATAGCCTATCTTGTGCTGAAAAATTGCGTTAAACCCTACGACAACAACAGCAATCTTTGGTAAAAGGGGTCAGAAATCACAAACATGGGTCGGTGGTGCTTGTTATTATTATGGTGTAAGAAGTTGGTATAGACAAAACTTAACTTAAAATTACCTGGTAATAGGAACCAAACGTAGGACGCAGATTTACCGATAAAATAATCCGTGATCAGTATCACGTGACCATTTATATCCACTGCAGAAGCTTCGGTCCATTCATAACAATTTGAACAACTGGGCCGTAAGTTCGCAAGTATCAATGTTTTATTATTGATTTGATTTTGTCACACAGTACTACCTGCCTGTACCGTATAATATGTCACGGCAGATCACATTTTACATCTCATCTCTTTCCAATGGAAGCCCGAGGTAACTGTAGCAGTGCCTCACAAACTGGTAAGTTTTAAGCCGACCAACTTCTGACAATATTTGCTAAGAATGAGTGCTTACAAAAACGCACAAGTTCAAAATAACACTTGCTGAAGTTATAGCCACGAATGATATGAGTGCCCTCTTGAGTGTCAAATGTTATCCCTGAAACATTTTTAACAGCGAAAAACAAATAATTCTATTCCAGAAAGTTCATAATTGTGATGACACGTTTTCTACACGCTATGACGTCGGTTATTATGACGCAATAATTATAATTGCTATGAATCGACCGAACTTTCTTCAATCTAATTTGATGTTAACGGTCAATAATTTTGAATACATAGGTAAAATTCAGTGGACTAATTTTGTTTCTGTATTTTCAGCTTAATTTTATGTGAAGCTTTATTGGTACCAACGTTTCACACCATAATAATAACAACAACAAGCTACACCCACCCACCTTTCAAATAAGAATCATAACAATATATCGCTGGCATAGCCCGCTCTGACACTATAACCTATATTACTATATAAAGAATCGGCGCTTCTTGGCAATAGTAAATCGGGCTATGTATTCTGTCGCAGTTTACGACTAGTGGCTAGAGCGTCCGCCTCGGATGTGGGAGGTCGTGGGTTCGATCTCCGGCCAAGTCATAATAAAAACTTACAAAAATGGTAGTAATATCTACCTCGCTTGGCGCTCAGTATTAAGAGGTTAGTGTTAGGACTGGTCGGCCTAGTGTCAGGATAATGTGGCTGGGTGGGGCATCAGGATACATGTCTACGGCATGATGCCTCAGTGCTAGATATCACCATAAATTGTCACACTGCAGACATAGTAGCGATATGACTGAAAAATTGTTAAAACTTCGCTAAAAATCCAAATCACACACACACACACACACACACACACACACACATTCTTGTATTTGGTGGATATAGAGGACTTGTGTATGGAACCGCGTACCGAGGACATTTGTTCTGGCGATGTTAGAACAAAATCAAATACTGTTTGAGGCAGTACATTAATAGGAAGTGGTGATGTATCAAGGAGGGAACTGTATTATCAGTTCTAAGGAATATGAAATTTAGCAATGCAATCGAAGACGCAGACGTATACACAAATTTTCTGTATAATCCATACAAACTAAGGACGCACACTATTTGACAAAATCACGGAGACCGTGGACATTCGTACATTATGATCAACAAGGACATATTTGCACATCTAATCCAGTCTTAACAATCAGTACGACCGCTCAGGTGGCCTAGTGGTTTGAGCGTCCGCCTCGGATGCGGGAGGTTGCGGGTTAGAACCCAGGCAGAGCCATAACAAAGACATGACAATGGTCCTAACAGCTGCCTCGCTAGTCGCTCAGCATTAGGAGGTTAGTGTTATGACTTAGTCGGCCTGGTGTAACATCAGGCTACATGTATGTGGCGTAATGTCCCAATGATAGACACCACTATAAACTGCCACACTGCAGGCAACGTAGCGATATGACTGAAAGATTGTTAAAACTACGTTAAAATCAAATCTAAATCACATATTATTGTTACGTAACTGTAACCTCTATAAGGGTTTCGACTACAACTGGTCTTTAGGGCAATTCCATTATTTTTTTAATATATATATATCTTGTTTTTATTGACGGACTGATAAATTTATTGATTTACTGATTGTCCTGCAATTAGACTTTGGTACGACATAACACGCTTCGGACTAATCCATCGCTTTGGAGATCATCTCGTAATAAATTTGGAGTATGCGCATTTGGTTGTAGCGCCCCGTTTTAAGGAATTCTTAGATTTGTGTGATTACTTGTTTGATTATTGGAACTCGATGGAATGGACACATTCCTTGGCCTAAATTACTAGCCATTGAGTAGGAGCAAATGTCAAGGAGTGAAGTATTAGTGAGTTTCAATGATGCCATGATTGACTTTTAGTGAATTCAGGTCAAAACCGCATGGGTGTCCCTATTAAAACCTAATGGTGTAGATTGGTTGCGTGACTGCAGTGGCAGTATTTACGGCAGAAGACCGGTAAATTAAACAAAAGAATAAACAAGAAGGGACTCGGCAGATACCGTTTTTGTCGCCATGGTGGCAAATGTGACGCAGTTGTACTGGCGAAATGTGCCTTGAAACCGTGAATTGACTGGCTTAAGGTGGCGCAGGAAAAATAGTTCCCTGTGTTAGAGGATAGTTGTATAGTTTCTACGGAGTGAACTGCTGACGGTACGGAAAGTTGATGAAGAGAAACCATGCAGATGTGCGCTTGATATATATTTGGCAAATTTTGAGATCTGTGTTCTTGCACTGATTAGCGAAAAATTTATGTTTAGAATGGACACGTCGGGCTTTCTAATTTATAACCGAAGTTGTAGAGAAGTCTTTGGAAATTTGGGGTAAACTTATGACTTCTAATATAATCGTGCCAGGGATTGATACTGCTCGGTCAAGCAAATACCTCTGGATTATAGCAAAACTTTTTGGCTGGATTAGATCATTTATGGCAGGAAACTCGCCTTATTGGCAATGACTATTCGCTTTTTGACAAAATATAGTACTATCTTTGTTGCATAATACGCGTATGAATCGTCTCTCTTTCTCTCTTTCTGGCATGTGCATATGTGAAGTTGAAAATAAGAACGAATGTTTGTGTTACCCATATTGTGTATTTCACGGAGACTTTTTATTTTTCAAGTAACTTTGGTTGAATAAATCGATGATCCATACAACATTATTTCTATTATAATCTATATATTGTTTTATCTCAACCTCAAGGCAAAGAATAATGATAGACTAAAACATCGACAACAACAAAAACTTTTCTATGTTAACTGAATCGAAACCTCTTAAAATGCCTTAAAGTTCAGTAATTGCAGAGGCGAAGAACAAAGTTCTATGAGAGTAGATGTATGCATACATTTAGTGGATGGGAATACTTGTTTAATACCTTTTTACAAACAGTTTATTCTGGGGCTTTTTTGTTTGTTTTGGAGCCATGAATGAACAAGAATATACGTTAATGGTACAACACTCTCTTGGTTCACCTTCAGAATCATTTAGTTTATACATTTGCTAATTCAGTGTATCAAGTAAAGGTGTTTTGTATCGCTGATTAGAAGTTTTAACAGTTTTTTATTTCCGCGTCGCCTTCTGTATAAAACATACTGAATAAAAGACTAAATGAGTAAGAATATTACAGTCTAATGCAGCTCTAAGTAAATGTCCTGTTAAGTTATAAATACAAGTTCGTCCTGTAGAACATCCTGAGCGTTTTGGCTATTGTTAAAAACCTCTTTAAATTTGGGAAAGCAATATAGATTGACGTCTTGTATTTATATGTTGTGTGTTGTTTTAATAAGACTTCGTTTACAACAGAAATAGCTATACAATAATTCATGATATGTTCAGCAAAGTCATCAAATCACCAACGGAAGCAAGTAAATACATTTAAAAGAACATTTAATGCATTCAACAGTGATGGTTGCTTGCACGTTTAGTCACAGGTCTTAAGAGCGTCATAATGAAAAACATATTCCTGTAATTAAATGTTTCATTTTGGGACTGATCATCTTGATGATAAATGTTTGACCTCTGTATAATACATTTATCTTTCTATATATTTACTAAAGTTCTGTGCATGTAACTTCCAAATTCGGTTAGTGATAATTCGATTAAATCGTGACGGGATTTTTTTTTACTTGAATCACACATGTTATATCCTGTTTGAATACTAAATAGGCAAATTATGAAATAGAGGAGGATATAGCTCATTTAATAATCACAAAATAAATTCTGCATATCAGGGATGTCTTTTCAATATCTTAACGTGTGTAAAATCTCGCCGCACACAGGACGTTTTAACTTTACACATGGGTCGGATAATTAGCAGTTTCATTCCAACTCTACAATGAATTCATGCTTATTTCTAATAGCATTTTGATGTACTTATTTTGTACATGTCATAGATTGAACGTGTGTGGTGTGAATGTATCCTGAGTTTCCCAACACTATTGTATCACATGTATGAAATATTATTACAAATACCAGGGACTGTTATATGCACCAGCTTATCTTCTTATAGTTTAGCTTAGTAGTTTGTATCAGATTCTAGGATCTAAAGGGAGATAATACGTTTTTGCAACGTGTAATTTGATAGTGGAGATCTCTCTACAAGTTTTCCACCGGGCAATCGAGAATATGGTTTCGGGCGTGTGTATCACCAACTTAGGAGGATAGATACACTCCAAAATCGCGAACAAGTACCATGGGTGTAAACGGGGACCTTCCTACAAATCATGATTTTACGTTATTCTAGGCTAAAATAGTTGGGAGAAGCAAGATTTTACCATTTTACCAACCGATGACGTCCTCGGTAGGAGGTGTGTCCTCGGCACGTTGGTGTGTAATCTCATTAATGTCCTCGGTTTACACCAAATACAAACGCACACACACACACACACACACACACACTGTCGCAGTTAAGAAGCTAATTTAAGAATTTTTTGGGCAACCTAAAAATGAATGTTTTGTTGATGAAATCTGTTGATATGATAAAAGAAAGCGAGTAAATTGGAATTATAAGGATTTAATGATCATGCTAGGATATTTATTGATGTGTAAATATGACCTAATCACACACAAAATTAACATAAAGTCCTTGACTTTATTTACCTTGCGAATGGTTATGTACAATTTACACATCGATAAATACCTAACAATAATTCTATAATAATTCCCACTAACTCTTACAGTTTAAGTGGACACACTTTACATTCGCGGTCTTCTCAATCTTATTACGTAAAAGGCCGACGCCTTTCCGATTGTAAAGTAAAACTAACAGCGAATAGCTGATTTAATTGGGCTGCATAGATGGCAGAACTAGGTATAAACGAGTTACACAAGAGCATGTACGGTATGCGTTTGTGAGTAAACTACGAATGCCAAATGATAAATGAATTCTCCTTTCTACCATTACCAAACAAACATCATAACTGAATTAAAATATATGTACAAGCCTGGACTTGTACTTTGGACTAAGGCATCCAAGCACGGTTGTCTCAATCAATTATTTATAAATGAAAGGAAAGAGACGAGAAGATTCATCTCAATGCGTGCAAAAAGGACCCATGTAGACTGAACACTTCACAATATAATCATTTACGATGTTTCCCATGTGTATTTTATACGGTCTCTCTTAGGTACTCAGGCAACGATGACATGGTGATGTACACTGAAGACAACTGGTACGGCACGAGCTATCCAACAATGATACATCGCATTAAGATGAACGACCTCTACCCTGGGGACAACTACGACTGGACAAACGTCAATGTCTACTATGACCGATACTATGCCATCCGTGCAACAGTCAACCCACGTAATTAAAGACTCGTTGTCTGCGTTTCTATAACTGTTTGCATCTCTGTTTTTCACAACATCTGAGTGTTCGTGTATATCAGATAATGTCTACTTTCGTGCTTGATTTTTCGTATATAACCAAATCTCTATTTCTGTCTTTGCCTGTTCATACTATAGTCTGTTTATCTCTCCTTTTTGTAACTGTCTGATTTTCTGTGCAAACAAAAATCTGTGTTTTTGGACAAAGATCACTTTTCTCCATTTACCTCTACATAATATTTACACAACCGGACGTTTTAACGACGATTCACGATTCACTAGATTTAAACATATAAAGACATTTATGTAAAGTTCCCAATGAAATGTCTGAAAATAAATAAGAAATAAATAAATAAATACATAAATAAATAAATAAATAAATAAATAAATAAATTCCGATGAGAATTAGTACAATATGCACTATGTACATTCCAAAGACACCCGAGTCCAATATTTACGTTCGTGCAAAGTTCAAGCACGTGTATTAAGGCAAACGTCATTTCAGTCAACATTTTTTGAAAGAAGTTTAGCTCTAAGATATAGTTCTTATCCTAAGATGTGAAATACTACTTTTGTTTTAGGAATGACACGTGTTGTAATATATTCAGATTGTATTTATGAATCTTCTTAGCTATCACCTTTACTGGTGACTAATAAAAAACAGGAATTCATATAGGTAAGTAATAACATGTAGCACTCTTGATAATTAGGTGATACAATTTCACCTTGAAATGACCTTTGTTGAGTTTCTAAACTAAATCGTATTGCAAAATAATCAAATAGCGAAAATAACTTGCATAACATTTGGAAACAAAAGCACATATGTACATACAGTATATAATGTCTACAAACGAAATACACGTATGCACAGTGTAATGTATCTACAATTTAAAACATACAGGTATACATAGTGTATGCTGCAAACAAACACAGATATACACATAGTATATAATGTCGATAAGCAAACCACACATATGTACACACGGAATGTAATGTCGACAAATAAAATGTACGTATGTACAGTGTGCAATATTTTTAAACAAACCACACATATGTACACAGTTTATTGTCTTCAAACAAAACACATGTACACATGGTTCGTAAAGTCTACAAATAAAACCTACGTATGTAAACAGGGTAAACACATTGTATAATGTTTGCATACAAACACACATATGTCTGCTGTCTATAATATGTACGAACACAATACACATACGTACATACAGCTAAGAGTTTAATGTTGTTCGGGCGTTATTTGCTGTGTGATTCGGCAACTGACAGTTTATACCACGATAAACTCAGAAAAATAAACGTTAAACTCTTATAACTGTAATTATTTATAATTTCCTTTATTTATTTTTTGTTGTTATTTTTTTAAAAAAATACTTCCTATCAGTTTTAGAGCCTGTTTAAGCTTACGAATCCTTGTTGAGGCATCTGTTGCGTAGCTATTTATAGAACCGGGTATTCTCCATCTGCAACGTAATAGGTATGTCAAAAGTCCGATAAATCAACCCCACAAATCTGTGTTGATACTGATGGACGATGTCGTGGGTCCTATATCACCTTTTCATTAAAATATGCAAGTTTGCTGCATGCAGATCATTCCGGAACAAACCTGCGTACAGTTTAGACACATACCGGTAATTGCTAACAGCCGTATCAAGCGCGAAATTCAAAATGGTCACAAGACAGCTGGTTGTGCTATTCCAGGTGGATTTACAAGTCACCAAACATATGATTTGCTCAGGAAATATAATATACATGTCACCAAAAGAACCATTCAGCCGAGGGCAGCTGTACAGAAAAGAGAAATACCGGTAAGTGTTTAACATATACATCGCTGTGTGCAGCAAAAAGTTGAATGCAGATAATTGCAGCTTTTAATGAATACGTGATATCAGCCCCTCACGCGAAAATCAATATCATCATGGGTGAAGGGCTGATTTATCGGCCTACTACGTCAGTATCAAACAAGAAATTCTACCAACGGTAGGCAATCTAAAGTTTTGAACATTCCACGGCATAGTCTTAATTTTTTATTTTAATTGGTATATTTATCTGAGTACCAGTTCAATATTCAAAGCAAAGGATATGTTGTTTTGTTTAATGCCTCGTGGATTTGATGATATGAGGAGTTCTCTGTGACGTGGTCGAATCGTTCTTGTCGAGACACTTGAGTAACCAATTTTCGCGTCTTTATATATATTTTCGTGTTCATTACCATTTTAGGATACTTATAGGGGCTACATACAAATGAAATTAAGACTATCGCTAAATTGTTATAGTGATGGGGATCCAATAGTCAAACAATGCAAGACATCGACAGTGACAGTTACGATCGGGGGTGGGGGATAACCGATCTCTCACCCACCCCGCATCACAACTATCAAGGTCAGCGTCTTGCATGGTAGGGCTGTAAATCCAACTGATATAATGTTAGTCTTTGAATCCCACTCCTCTCAATAACTATCTCAATTTACCTTTAATTTTCAATTCATTAGTAAGGAACTTCCGTGAAAATGCTGTAACCCCATTGAACTTGTCAGATTTTGAGTTTCCCAGCATTTCTTTAACAAATCTAGTCAAAGAAAGAAATATTTGCATTCATGAAAACAGTAAGATGTGTTATTTGATTCTGTCAAATCAATTTATTAAATTTTCTAATTAAAATATAAACCCATCGTCTTTATATTTCGGTGTTCCTGTGGTTAGACTGTCCTTTCGAATGCGCTAGTCGCAGTTTCAAACCCCGGCCGAGTCCTATGAAAAAAATTATAAAATTGGTACTCACTAGGCGCTCATCATTAAGAGGTTAGTGTTACGACTGGTCGGTCTGGTGTCAGGAATATGCGACTGGGTGGGACATGATGCTTTATGTATGCGGCGTCTCGCATCCGAGGCGGATGCTCTGACGACTTCGGCCACCGGAGCGGTCGCAGGTTAATCTAATAATATTTAATATAAATTACGATTATGGTGTCTATATTTGTCACATAAACAGTGTAGAGCCTTTATCACCATTTATAACTTGTCAGGGCAGTAACATTAGCAGATCCAGAAATATCATTCAGTTTTTGTTGTTTTTGGTGGGGGGTTTTGGGGGGTGGGGTGGAAGTGGGGTATTGGAGCGTGGGGCTAGTGCAAGGGATCTGAGGGACTTGGGGAACCAGGGGTGAAACACCCTGAAGCTCCTTCGTCTTAAGATTTTCCGATGCATAATTATAATTATCTAACTGTAAAGTTATACTCTGGAAATGGCAACCCATCCCCATTCCCGAGCTATTTGAAAATGACCATGTAGCTAAGATTAAACCCATTAGTCCAAAGATCGTACTTTGATAGGAAATTGTACGATTAGATTGTTTTTCTTGTGATGAATCAGTGTTATTTGTTGTGCCTGTGAAGAAGTTAGCCAGGACCAAACACTCTGGAAGCGTTTGGGCTACATGCACTTTTATGTGGTATCCTGAGAACCCTAGTGATAGCGCCTTGTGTGTAGGACTGGTGGAGTTAAAATACGTAGATGATACCAGAGACTACCGCAGATGCCAGAGATAAACTTTGATGTTTTAAATTGACATAATATGTTTAGCACTTCCATAATAGTTTAATTGACGTCCTTTTCAAATGCAGCTTCAGCACCTATTTTCACAAACCTGGGTTCCTCCGTAACGATCGATCCCAGCACGGCCATCAACTCGGTTCTTTTCACAGTTTCCGTAACTGATTCAGACCCTGATGACGTCAGCAAGTTGGAGATAACACTGGTGAAGTCATACATCAATCTATACTCGTTCGACACCTCAACACGTAAGTTTCTCTTGATAATGTTTTGTTAATGCTTAGATTTTTCTCAATTTTTCCTTTTTCTTCATCGACATTTTGATAAACTGACTAGTATTAAGAAATTTTGGATGTAATTTGTTGTCTCGGTGGATAACACATTTGCTATTGCCAAAGAGGGCGAAGAAGAAGAATTTAGTCAAAAAAGAATCTTTCTAGTGGCATGCGTATATTCAAACACATATAACTTTACAATGGCATATGTTGGCTCCATGCCATATTGACGTTTTTCGGTGGCCGTATAATCCCTGGACCACATACAATCTACCTGTATAAGAGACTGGAATAGAATTGTATTTGATGGGCTTTCATTTAAAGAAAATGGGATGAACGTTTTTCGTCTAC
Organism: Sinohyriopsis cumingii; assembly: GCA_028554795.2. Classification (NCBI taxonomy): domain Eukaryota; kingdom Metazoa; phylum Mollusca; class Bivalvia; order Unionida; family Unionidae; genus Sinohyriopsis; species Sinohyriopsis cumingii. Next base: position 69,018,722 of record CM068834.1, on the reverse strand, counting down.
ATCATTGCTATTTTTAAAACTTTCGGCTATAAGCGAGCGAACGAGGAAATCACAGAAATGGCAGCACTCACTAGATTTGACTCTTTTGTATATGATGATACTTATCATTTTGGACACATTTTCCGCATTATTATAGACCGTTGATTTATCAGTATGCTTCATTTTATTCAACTCAGCATGATTGCGTTATTATGTGAGGTGCCTTCCACTCTCTTACGAGATACACTGGTAACGGTGGTTGTCCTAATGTTTTAGTCAGTGGAACTCCTTCGATGATGCAAAGCAAAATAATGGATAGTTCAAGTACATATGCAACGATACAATAAGGTGACAGATATCGAACTGATTCAGTCTGCTTTCTCTTTAATTTTTTGTTGTTGTTTCAATCGTGCAACGAATAGCGACGGTTTATAGCTTGACATGTACACAAGCGACCCACGTTAATGCTTTCATAAATCATTATACTTTCAAGTCCTATACCAAAAAAGTGACGTCATATTCTCCAGTCTTATACGAGATCTTTGTACGTAATGTAGACGGTGATAACACATCCTGTAATTGTAATAGTAAGAATAAGAAACGCCGCACGCGAGGCATGCCCCCATGGTAACGAGTCCTTTATGCATAGTGATCTTGTTAAGACCGCGATTTCCGGTTTTCTATTTCCAATTAGAGAATTTTAATATCAATGAAATTTTTATAATATAATTTTCACGATTGTCATATAGGTAACACCCACTGGGTAAAATAATTATTTGACAAAGGCCTGGAGTTATATTAATGCAATAGAATGACTGTTTTATAACGAACTAAAAAATATTGATTTTCTAATGTGGAGAGATCAAGGTCAGTCTAAGTGATTGAAGTTCTGTTTCTTCGAAACATTAACTCTGTTCCAGACATATTGATAAACTCCATACCAAAAGAGCTCACTTCCTGAAATGGGTCTGCTAACAATAACAATGATACAATAATAATAATAATAATAATAATGCCATTATTATATACCATTTTTTATATACCATTTTTTTCGTGTTATAAGGTAGTAGTTGTTGTTGTAGTAGTAACGAAGAAAAAGAAGACGGTGATTAAGAACAAAGTAGTAAAAGTGGAACAAGTGCACTTCCTTGCACATCCAGATTTCATATCGAAAGAATACGTTCCTAGCGAAAGTGAGACAAGGGCAGTTCCGTGAAAAGCCAGGGTTGGTGTCGAACCAGTGGTATTCCAACTAATAATGTAACTAGTGCACTTCCTTACTTAGCTAGGTTTGATATCGAGCACGTGGTGTTCAAGTAAAAGTGGGACTAGTAAACTTCCTTGCACAGACAGGATTGACCTCGAACAAGCGATGTTCCAAGCGAAAGTGGGACTGATGTACTTCCTTACACGGCAATGTTTTACCTCATGCAAGTGCTGTTCCAAGTAAAAGTGAGACTAGTGCACTTCTTTTCCCGTCTGTGTTTGACCTCGTACAGGTGGTGTTCCAAGTAAAAGTGAGACTATTGCACTTGGTTACACAACCAGGTTTGACCTCGTACATGTGGTGTTGTAAAATATTTGGGACCTGTGCCCTTTCTTACACAGCCAGGTGTATGCTTCCTATTATTACTTAATGTTCCTCATTTTGAACTGGCCTACTGTAATGGACAAAGCAACACGTGTGCTGGCCAGTTGCTACAAAGAACACAATGGTTGGGTCAAAGATAAACCGACCTTTAGCGTAAAGTTTTAATTATTCTTCTTCATAATCGATCTCGCTGTGTTGTGGAATATTAAAAAGCACGTTTATACGATATTATCATGCAAAACTGTTTTCATAACTGTCTGTTTTAATTTTGCCAATTAGCATTACGAGTGATAATAATATAAATATAGCAATGCACTTGCATCATGCAATTTTTTTGTATCAGTCTGACCATGGCACAAAATAATATAGATGTTGATATGAAGGCACAAAAATAATTTTAGATCATAGTTAACTATACATGTTAATATGTTAATATCAATTATTATAATCGATGATTTGATTTCAGGGAACTGTTTTTGACAAACTGATTTTATTACATTATTCATTAATTTCGATATTTATTAAAGCTGTGGTATTAGCACTTTTGTAAAGGGGTTATTTCTCAGTTTCATTCCCGATGCGAGCGGTTTATTTGTAAGCACTTTATATGTGGAAAGAATTTATATGTACCAGTGATGTTTCTTAGACTATTCCGGTTAGGCGACAGTATGACAATGAAAGTGTTGATTGATTGCTGCTAACAACGTGCCTTAGCAGCATTTCGGATTAGGTGAACTAACATCTGTCGATAGACTTAGTAAAGCTTATTATCGTAACTTCGATAACCCTCAAAGCAAAAAGAAAAAAAATATTAAAAAAAATAAAATTGGCCATATTTTTTAAACTGCTAAATAAATTTGAGCAAAGTTTTAGTATAATTTCCCGTTGACTTTGTATCTTCATTCCAGACACTTATGAAGAAAAGAACTGGTTTTCTTTTCAAACCTATTTTTTTTATAAAGTGTGAAGAAATGGTCTTTTATAGCATTTAAATTGACTGTGGTGCTAATAGAAATAAATTCATTTTGATTTCCTTTGTAGTAAAACTGTCCACGATCTCGAGCCTGTCTGACAGAGAAGGGGAAACTCATACAGTGGTGTTCATGGTGAAGGAGACAAACTGTTATCAGTACAACACCGCAACCTTGACCATCGTTATATCCCCAAGGGTAATGGATCCGAATACTATTACTGATACGAACAACTTTTAAGATTTCGCTTTATTTAGTCTGCAAACCTATGTTTAGTGCGTTTGTTTGGTTTAACACGATAATACAAAGTTACAGAGGGTGAACAGTAATCGATGTTTGCTCCAGTCCCGTTTCCTCCAGACAGGAAAGCGTATCCGATATATATTTATCGTATTTATGGGTCCGATTTGGCCTATTTGTTTTGGTACGGATCACACAGATTTGTCTATATAAATGTAAGCAAAGATTATATACACTTATCAAAATTTTATAACGAGATGACAATCCCCTTATACTAGAATCAACATAAGACATTAGCCAATCCTGATAAACTTCATCGGCATGTTTATCATATGACTGTCGGAATAGTTACGCTAATATCACCATGTAATATTTTGCTTACATTTAACACGTATAAAACACCTCGTGACGTCAAAAATAACTCCATGATGTCATGGAATGCATAGTTGAAATGTCCGAGGCCTCCGAATGTCTTCAATTGCTCCCACTACAATATTGTGCAGTTTCCTGAACTCATTATATTGAGTCATGTGATAAATCTAATGTTAACTTTTGCCCTCCAAGATTCGCTAAAGGTGCATATTATTCGACTTGCTCATAAATTGCATTTGAAATAAGTGCTTGCATTAGTTCCTCCACATGTTGCATATAGGCATGGCGTTTGCCCTGGAATTCATTAAACGATACCAACATCCACCGTTTAGTACAAAGCGTATCATATTTGCACGATGAATATTGTTGATGATATTTAAAAATCTTCACTTGCCCATGTATGAACATTTCGTTAAATTTCGTTAAATAATTTGAAAACAAATTTATATTTTGAATACTTAAAGGAAGTCCTTCGATGAATTTGTTTCGCGTGTTTTTGTTTATTCGTTTTTGTTTTCTGCGGGTGATTCATTTTGTTTTTTTCTTGGGGGGGGGGTAAGGAGGCTGGATAGTGTCTGTACTTTTCACATTTGTGAGTAGCTTTACAACGTTCTTGATATGCCAGATATACATTACGGCCAAGATATATAATAACTCATTTCCAAAAATGAGTGACACATAAAGTAGACAGTATTGGGATTGAAACTTTACTCATAATGGCTGCCCCCCAACGCCGACATTGTACTTTCCGGTAGTCCAGCCGTTTCTTACAAATCTAACATTCAACATTATTAAATAAGTTTTCCACCCTATCTTGCATCTCAGCTGCTCCAGTGTAGTGATGTAACATTCCCCTACATTCAGATACGTCTACGTTATTACAAATGACGACATGTTCACGTTACACGCCATCATATTGTTCAATACGGCTAGCTCAAAGTTTTCCATATTCTTTGCTGAAAGCTTCAAAAGCATGATTTCAACAGAGATCTCTTTTTCTACTGTAATCGTGGACATAATTTAATAGAACTATGCACAACGCTCCTTTGGACCAGTCTGTTTTGTCCTAGCAACTTCTTCGTGTGACCGAGCTCTTTGCCTTGCTCAGTCGATTTTCATCTTTTTTTCTCAGCATTACTCAGTCGAAGTATTTTTTAGATGGAATTTTTTACATATGTGACGGAGTGTTCCTATTGCATTATTCCCATGTCTAACATATAAAAATTTCAGCGCAAAACATAAACGTTGTCTCTATGGCTGTTTCCCCAGTCAACATTGTCACCGCCTTCTTAGCCGGCAAAGCCATAATGTAACACACAAGTGGTCTAAGAGAACCTTACTACCGATCAAATCAAGCACCTTCTGACTCAGGCTGCACTGAGGTCGATGTCTTCCCTATGGCCTCAAGACAACATTCATTGAGGTCGATGTCTTCCCTATGGCCCCAAGGCAACATTCATTGTCAACAGAAGGCTTAAACTACAGCTAAATTTCCTCTAAACAACTATTAGCCACACGTTCAAAAGATTCTTATTTGACATTTTGCGTAGTTTTTCTTGATTCACATTCGTATGGCTTATCAGGACGCCTTTCAGGAACGTAGATCGGTTTTTCATGCCATATACTGCTAACATGTCCCAAAGGCCTAGTACAAATTATTATTAATACCTCAAATGATTAAGCAGGTATACTGTATTATATCTAGAGAACTGGTATGTTTTGGAAACTAATCTATGATTCCATAAGGTTTTGAGATTAATGCACATTAAGACGTTTATTCCTTGTAACTGGTTAATTACGCGGCTTGAGGAATATCGTGGGAACACCGCTTCCCCACAACCAACCAAACAATCGCTAAAATCTAACAAAGCTCTAAACAGTCACGTAATTAGAAATATCATGGATAATATGTTTATTAGAACACCAACGTGTCAATACATTAATGCAAGCAAGACAAAAATAGTAATGTTTTGTTATTCAGTATGTATTATACTCCTTAGTCAGTTATCCATCATATAATGTACGATTGCGCATTAAGCCAATGAAAGGAGAAGAGTTTGATACTGCACAATTAATTTTGTTATCAGACCCTGACATTCACCAACCTGCCGGCAGTGGTATCATTGGCAGAGGGCACAACCAGTCAATCTTTACTGTACACCATAGGCCTGAGTGGAAGTGCGTGGTATTACTGCTATGACACGGCAAGTAACCTGAAATTCCAAGTACGACCAAACTCAGTTGGAACTACCAGATCCCAGAGTAAGTACAGTGAATTGTTTCACAATGAAAACGCAAATAAGTAAAATGGTATTATAAGGATTTGGTTCAGACGTTAATAAATGAATATTATGAGGAAGGTACGTTGTTGATGAATGCCAGTCAGTTATTTATCGCGATCATTTATTACTGTTGATACTTTGAAATCATTTGTCTGTTCGCTTGTCCATTGCCACATATCCTATTGTTGGCTGGAATTCACGAAACGGTGTAGTTTTGTTGACCTTGGGGTAACGATCTCCAAGAGGGATGTTAGACCTGGCTCCTATCCCAATGGTCTATGTGAAGGGGTCATTGGTCAAAGGTACAAACATCCATATTACAATTATATTTTCATATATCTTCTATTTAAACTGTATATATGACGAGATTACAGGAAGATACATCGTCTGCATGGCGGATTTCTCTTTATTAATAAGGAGCACAGTTGGGGGGGGGGGGGGGCTCGACCTGGAGGTCGGAGCACTGGACTATGCGAAATAAATTTGGGGAGTTGAGAAGGTAAGCCATTGCAATAACTCTGCGTCCTTTACAAACATCAGTCTGGAACAGCTTTAAGAATATAAGTTTCTTTGTATGACAAATATACACTTTAACAATATATAATTTTAGGACTCTGCATTGTATGGCAAACAATGCATAAGCCATTCTAAGCTGTATGGCGATACTTTAAGAGTTCATATTTTCCTCACCAACTGAGAGACCTTTTCTACTACATACTCATTTTCCTTTTCTACCTAGGACTGAATAATCAAAAGAAAACTAGAAGTAGCAAAGTAATTACATTTCTGCTAGATTGCAAAGTAAACACACAAGCATAGTTAAATTAATACACATAAACTATATCCAAGCTAACTTATCACCACCCAGCGAATTTCGAACTATGTAGCAAGCTAAGTCATTCGTTTAAAAAGACATTTCAATTTGTTCTACTTAAAATTGACATTTATAGTCAGTTTATGAATGGCTGCGCCTTGAAACAACTTTCCAGTTGGTCTGAAATAGGGGGAATTTGTTGTTCTGTCGAACCAGCTAAATTCTGCTCTTCTAGTTGGGATGGACTATAGATGTTAGCAGTGGCGACACTAGGTGTCTGTTGGCAGAGGGATTCGGACCTCACCGGGTGACACCATCAGAGAAGGTGACACCAAAATGACATTACTAAGGATTCTGTATGGTCTGTTACGGAAGGAGGCCCATGAGGGTGACGCCATTAGTTATCGCACTGGGTGACACCAGCCCTAGTGACGCCACTGGATATTAGCTGGATATGTACATGCGGCTGGAGCGATTGGCTTTGATGAAATCTGATCACGTTTTTCTGTACTGTCACTGATAGTTTAGAATCATAATTTTTCGAAAGAGAAACAATATTTTAGTTGAGATTCAGATAAAGACATATTATACAAATATTGTCTGTTAGGGAATCTCAAATTCATTTCGATTTGTAATGCAGTATATTCTCCTTTGGAGCGAGATTTCTGTTAGAAATGTAATCCAAACTGTAGTATTGTTTCGCGTTGTGGATCGATTCTTGACACACATGTAATTCTGATTAGCAGAAATAACTAACAAAGTATATTTTTATGAAACTCAGGAGGCAGAAAAGTAAGTACATTTATCGCCATTGTTATTGCCAGCTATAGATGACATATTTTTATGCACTTGAATGCTCTTCCTAACACAAGATGCTATTTATAGAAAAACGTGTCGTGCAATATGAAACAGTGCAGTATGAAGAAATATTGCAGATTCTGACAATACACAGCTATAAGAGAAAACGAATGGACACATAATAATTTACGAATATTAAATATCTGATGATTCCGTTTGTAATTTTGTTTATTTCATATTTTGCATTTCAGCTGAATATGTTGCATCTGTATTTAATATGTTAAAAATCTCAATTACGCATGATTGAAGATAACCATTTTTATTAAGTATGTCTTTTTTATTACTTCAAATTTTAACTTAGCCATTTTTGTCAAGTCTTCATTGTTTCATAGTGTTTTCATTTTAATTTGAATTTGTTTGTAAAATCTATAATGTTGAAGAGAAATTAAATGTACGGCATCAACCCGTTGCTCTTATACAATCATTTAAAAAGAAAAGTAAAATACAGAAAAAGTACAATAGTTTAAAAATGTATTTGCAATAATGGAAGCAATGTAAATACAACTATAAGCGTGCGCCTCTGTTACTTCTGTTAGCTCAGTTTGCCTTCTTTTATTTTTCTTGTTCAGCTATAGCAACAATTATTTCTTCCTCCTTTTTTTGCAGCTTATGGTGTCTATGTGAACGAGTGGCCCCAGTTCAACTATGCAACAACACAATCATACACCGTGAACGTGAAGTGTGTTGACACAGAATCCTCACGAAGTGCCTCGTCAACTTTAACTGTCAACATAAACAAGAGCTCAGCTCCAATTTTTACAAACCTTGACAGTAAGTTAATAAGTTGTGACAACCATCATTATACATTTTTACAAACTGGAACTACTGTCACTGATTTATTTGTCTGTAACAGTGCTTCATTCAATTAAAGGTTATTAACTTCCTAGGCAATGGGAGTACATTTCCTTGCTCAAAGTACCATCGGTGCAGTTCAGCTGGGTTGGACTTTCCAGGATTAAAACACGCAACCTATTCATTGTTAATCAGGCATTCATCAGTGAGTCATTGTGACATCCAGCATTGTCATGAATATGAAACTGTTTAGCATACATCTTGGTCTTGGCGTTATTTCTTTACTAAGCTTCAGTTACTGGGATCCATGTCTGTCAATACAGAGAAAATGCCTAAAGGTCACCACACCTTAAATCTAGTTCTTGACATAACATTGGTATTTACTGAAACGATGCGTATAACACGTATTAAATGTATGGTAAACTTTATCTGAATCAATACATCATATAAAGGAAACAAATTAAGTCAAGCTTCTAGCAGACTATGATTATAATAGCTATGGAATTTTAAGTAGTTACCTCATGCATATCTAGTCCTATCAATCAGACTCTTGGGCGGTTCCGTGCGAACAAAGCATTACGAGGGGTCTTATAAATTAAAATTTATATATATATATAAAAAATATTAAAAAAATAAAGTAGACTTCATCGTGGAGCCAGAACGACGTTTACCCGAAAAACTGGTAAAACGATTTCATTGGCTGATGAAATGAAATGATGCCTTAAGTAATTGTGATGATAAGAAGACGTCATATGCATGGACACTTTTACTGGCGGATCGAGGCATTTCCTACAACAGTAGAGGAGCTAAATGGTATCTATTTAAATTTTCACTATTATTTTAGTTTGACAGATTGCATAAAATACACGAAGAGAAAGCTTGAGATTTTTAGAGATATCTTTATAATTTCACTTCTACAAAGTTAAGCTGGGGCGCCTTCTTTCATTAACGAGAGCAGTAAAGCAATGTAGCGAATTTCTCACATACCCAAGCGATAGTCTGGTTGAACGAGAATAATGTAAGTTTTGCTTCCAAGCAAAGGCTATATCAAGAGCTGATATGATTCGAATATTGTAAAATCTCACATATATGGGTCCCTTTTTATACCATATGAAACAAAATAGCCCGCCAACTTTCTTTTCTGGAATATGAAACAAAATAGTCTGTCAAAAAATTTCTGTAATATGAAACAAAATAGTCCGCAAGTTTATTTCTATAATATGAAACCGTAAAGTCAGCGAGCTTATTTCAAATCACTTTTCATCAGAAAACATATACAATGTTAAAATATTCATAGCTTGTATATTATGATTATTATAATCGTTTCCCTAATTGCCAGTTATTATATACATTTGGTTGGACTTCTTCCATCTGCAGATGTACAAAAGGAATTGATAAGTACTTGTTTATCTTCAAAAGAAAAAGGAATGCTAGAATATTTAAGGATACCTTTTGCAGTTTTATTTATAAAGATGTTTGTTAGGGATGCAATTTTTCAATGACAAAACATGCTAAGAAGGAAATAGTGCAAAATGTTTTTATTAGGAATAAATATTTAAAAAAATAATTTTATAAACATAATTTTTTGTACAAGGTATTCATCACTGATTATGTCAAAGAAATAACGCAGTCCTACTAATTTTCAGACACTATAACAGTTGACGCTCACACCGCGTACATTGGGGACACAATATTTAGAGTGTCTGCCACGGATGCTGACAATGATATGCTGACTTATTCGACGACCTGCAGTCCCAGTGGATGTCCATTTCAACTGATGTACTGTAAGTCATGTCATTCTTCAACTATGAAAGTCATGAAAGACAATTGATTGGTCAGATTTTAAATTGGACGAGAATTCCACTTATCAAGTGGATAATCCCTAAACGACAGCTATATCCAAAATCAAGTTCTGGCAGTCAATCTCTAGACCTGATTATGTAGTAAAACAACAGAGTATGAGTATTATTAATTATTTTTTAAACTTAAGTCTCCAGTGTTTAAAACACCAATTTTATGATTGTGGACTTTGCTCTCCCTTGATTTATAACATGATCTTTAATTTAGTTCATTGCTTGTAAACAGCGAGATCTTGCTTTACTTAAATATCAGAATGAATGTTTTAATTTTTAGCAGGTTTTGCAAAGTTCCTGCACAAACAAGGTAAACTAGATTTAGTTAAAAAGCACACAAAATCTTATTCTTAACTCCGATTAATGTTTACTTTGTGAAACAATGAATTTGATTGACTTTATTAGAAATAGTGTAGTTTTGTAAATTTAATGCAAAACAGACTGATCAAAATGGTTGAAAATGGCTAAATGATACTTACAGATATTTCAAGGAAACAAATATATGTCTTCATGGAAGTATGAGTCACTGTGAAATTTACGTTAACGTTTCTCAAATCGGCAAGCAGTGTACCACCTCAACTGCAGCCGGCATGCAATGTTCCTTTCCCTCTCCAGTCAGCAAGTTGTTCATCCCTCCCCATGTACCCCCTCCCCTGCGTCCTTTAAGAAACGTTCATTATAACAAATGCTATTTCTCACTTGGCGGACATGATTTGACTCAAAACTGCTTTTACTGATGGCGAAGACGCGTACAGATGCGTGGGGTACATCTAAAGTCTAAAGTATTTTATACAGCGAAGCTGATTTTCTCTGTTTATTTGTTTGTTTGCTTTGTTTTCTTTGTTGTTATTTTCTTATTATTTTTGATTTTCAATGTTTTTTAAATAATTTTTTTGTGCTTTGATTTGACCCTCATATTAAGCTTAATGTATGTCGATAGATAAGACAACTGTGCAAGTGTATGCTGCCGCACCTGAAGCAAGCTGGACACATGCATATATATATATATATATATATATATATATATATATATAAAGTCATCAAACAGCTATTCGCCAGATATGAAAAGTGCGACCAAGGACGTTTGAACAAGATTTTCACAGATGACGAAACATGGTGACAATGATAATGTGACAATCTCAGTCTATCGTCGCTAGCCACTCTTTCTCATATTTGACTCTCTACTGGATTGGACCCAACGTACGAGAAGATAATAAAAATGGGATCGGAGAAAACGAGCCTAGACCACAGTAAGAACGAAGTAGTCGGACTTTGACGAGCATTTTATACGTATTCGATGTAAAAGGCCCTGTCGTCCAGATGCATGTGCCTAACTCTGCCACTACCACAGTCTCACTGGACAATTTTATTCCATCAAAAGAACCATCCGTCCGCACACCTGTAATTGAGGTACCCATTTACTCATTGACAATGAACCATAGCAGAAGCCCACGGTCTTGACAGACTTTATCAAGGGACACGGTATCCAGATTTTGCCAGATCCTCCATCCATCCTTCATTTGGTCCACGTGATTTTTGGCTAAATCCCATTATAAGGAATCAGCGATGTGCAGATGATTTTAAAGGCCCTATGTAGCTGGATGTGGTTATCGGGTGTATGAACTGCTTACCAAAACATGAATAGAAAACCTAACCGACAAATTGTGTACAGCTACATGTAGAATACGCTGAGGGTACGCACTGACGTCATTAATATAGAACGATGGTGTATAGCACAATAATATTCAGAACTATGATGTCACATTACGATAGCAACCAAATCGGATCGACAATTACGCATACCAAGTCACGAAATGTGGCTCCCAGAGAGTGTCTCAATAATTGAATATTGGCATTACAATTGGAGATAATGTTTAAGAATGATGTTTTCACCTGCAGTAGTTTTAATTATTAGTGTAGATTTTTTATTAATTTATAGTCTTCTTTAAATTTCCCGTCATCCTCTCTGCACTAACACCTGCTCTAAATAGAAAACTAGGCCTCTCAGTTATTTCAATCTCTGCTGTAAACAGAACACTGGGCCTCTCAGTTCTATCAATTCCTGCTGTAAATATAGCACTAGACATCTCATTTATATAAATCCCTGCTATAAATAGAACACTGGGCCTTTCAGTTATATGAATGCCTGCTGTAAATAGAACACTAGGCCTTTCAGTTACATCAATTCCTCCGTCCTTCCTAAAAAAATCATTTAATTTCATCTCCATTTGCTTCTGACTTTACGAAAACATAACCTACTTCCTCATTATAAAAATAAAAATAGTATTATGTCATAACTCCTTTGAGATTTTGTAATCACTCAGTTCATACTGTCTTAAACTCTCTTCATTGTAATCACTCAGCCCATACTGTCTTAAACTCTCTTCATTATAATCACTCAGCCCATACTGTCTTAAACTCTGTTCATTATAATCACTCAGCTCATACTGTCTTAAACTCTCTTGATTATAATCACTCAGCCCATACTGTCTTAAACTCTCTTCATTATAATCACTCGGCTCATACTCTCTTAATTATAATCACTCAGTTCATACTCTCTTAAACTCTCTTCATTGCAATGTCTGCTCACCATTGTCCCGAGGGAATTACACAGCTGTATTTCAAGCTAAACACATGTTATCAGTACTTCCCACCAAATACAGCGAGTCTACGTCACAATATTCTGTTTACCATTTTGATGTGCGCATATTCACTATTAACAGAGCATTTGCAACGAAGAAAACAGATTCTTCAATATATCTGATACGTCATTAAGCAATCTGAAATTATCTTGAATTTATAAACAGTTCACATTCCTTTTAGAAAGAGTTTCTATTTTTCGAAGTGCGGTTTCATTATGTGATACAGTAATAACTGTGAAGGGGGCAAAGGTCGAATATGCCCAGTACACAGTGGAGTATATTTATATTATTACGTACCTTGTTTCATCAAGTGTTGTAAATATAGTGTGAGTCAATTGGAACTCTAATAGTAGTGATAGTAGTGGCAAATTGTAGTACAAGTACACGTTGTTGCATTTGTTATTGTTGTTTCATTAGATTTTGTTTCAGTGTCGTTTTACTCGTATAAGAATAGTTTTAATAAGATATGGGTTCTAGTATTTGCATATGAGGATAATGAAATCGGACCGTCGTTCTGAGGTACACCGGCGAGTACTGGTTCATTTCCCTCAGTATAAAGAATAATATGATTCACAATCAGACACGCCCATTATAACATGGCAATTTGACAGACATTTAGACACGCTCAATAAACCACAAAATATGACATATATTAAGACACACCCAACAATAACTTAATACGCTACATTACGACGTGTTGATAAGACAGCTATACATAGAATATTAAATTTCTACTATATTAAATACACATAATAACGTATAAATCTTACAGCACTTTGTTAGTAACGTGAGAACAGATTCGGGCGAAGATATTTTACCTCGGAAGCCTTTGTTTCAAAACTCGTCTGAATTTCCTAGAACTTCTTTTCCCGCTCTTTTACGAGTGCACAATTTGATCTCGGAGTGCAGTCAAGTGTCTCCCAACTTCTATATGACCTACTCTTGTCACGTCCAAATTAGCACTGATTCTTATAAAATGAATGTAACATGATAATGTCTGGCTGCATGAGAAACCCGCCCAAAGTTTGACCATTTTAGTTCTGATTGAATATCGGTGGTCTCTTTGAAAAAAACTGTTTGGGTAGTAGCACTTATATGCTATAATGTCGGGTTTTCCGGTATCTAAGCCTATGCCACCGCGGCAAGTTTCTCTCTGAATTAATTGCGAACTTGGAGGTGACGTAATGGCTAAGGCACGGATATGAATTTAGACACACCCTGTAGAAAAATATAACTGGAACGCATATGCGTCCAATAGAATATAACAGTCTGAAAGGAGTTTAGACACACCCTGCAGAACAATATGACTGGAATGCATAAGCGCCAAACAGAACAGAACATTCAGGTTTGTCATTTACACACTCACTGTATAACTATGACTGGATTGAATACACATCCAATAGAACAGAACAATGTGATAAGCATTTAGACACGACGTGTAAACTATGACTGGAATGCATACACGTGCAATAGAATAGTACACTCTGATAGGCATTTTGACATGACTAATATAACAGAACAATATGATTGGTATCCAGACATGTCCATCAGAATATAACATAGTATTCTTAATTTAGAAACTTCGTTGTACATATGTATGTAACATTGTATTTGTGTGTCTCAATGTTTCATGTGTTTTTCCAATAACTCGTGTAATATCAATCTACATTGTAAATAGAAGACGTTATCAATTAATGTATTTGTATCAGTAATCAATTAATGTTGGGAAAATACTAAAAGGATTTAGACAGTCAGAACTTGGCCTAATTATTTTCTCAGTGCATTACGCAGCTGATTTGCCTATATCTTTTTTTTTATATCTGGAGTGCATTTATACCTAGAGTGCATTGATTTATACCTAGAATACATTCATACATAAAGTGCATTCATACTCAGAGTACATTCATCATTAGGTTACATACCGACACAGAGTGCAGTTATATTTAGAGTACATTCATGCATATAATACATTCATATTTAGATTACATTCAAACTTAGAGTACATTCATATTTAGACTGCATTCATACATAGAGTACATTCATATAGTGCATTCATTGAGAGTTCATTAATGCATATAGTTCATTCATACATAGAGTGCCTTCAGACTTAGATTACATTCATACATAGAGTACATTCGTACCTAGAGTACGATCATGCTTAGGGTGCATTCATACTTAGAGTACATTCATCTTAGGGTATATCCATACTTAGAGTATAGTCATCATACTTAGATTGCATACATACTTAGAGCACATTCATCTTAGAGTACATCCATACTTAGAGCACATTCATACTTAGATTACATACATGCTTTGAGTACATTCGTACTCGGAGTACAACCACCATAGAGTGCTTTATGCATCGTATGCATTCATGCTTAAAATGCATCCATGCGTAGTGTGCATTCGTTCTTAGAATACAGTCATGCAATATAGTGCATTCATGCATAGAGTGCATTCATTCAAAGACTTCATTCATGCATATAGTACATTCATCCTTAGAGTGCATTCCTACTTAGAATACACTCATACTTAGGGTACATAATATTTCCATTACATTGATATTTATACTTGTTTCATACTTAGAGTTGATACATCCTTACAGTAGAGTAAATTTATACTTAATGTGTATTCATGCTTAGATAACATTGATTCATAGAGTGCCTCTATGCATAGACTACATTCATTGTTACACATTCGTGCATATAGCACATTCGTATTTAGACTACATTCATACGTAGATTTCATACATACTTAGAGTGTATTCATGCATGTAGTGCGTTCATACTTAGGGCGCATTCATGCATAGAGTGCATTCATACTTAGATGATATTTATAATTAGAGTACATTCATAATAATTGGAAAAAAATATATACTTTGAGTACATTCATACTTGGAGTACATTCATGCATAGAGTGCATTCATGCGTAGCTTGCATTCATTCTTACAGTACATTTATGCATTGAGTGCATTCATACTTACAGTATATTCATGCGTAGAGTGCATTCATACATAGCGTGAAATTAGATTCAGAATACATTCATGCTTAGAGGGAATTCATATTTAGAGTGCAATCATACTTAGAGTACATTCATGACTAGATTAAATTCATACTTAGAATACATTCATGCATGGAGCGTATTCATGCTTAGAGTACATTCATACGTAGAGTGCATTCATTCATAGAGTGCATTCCTGCTTAGAGTGAATTTACATTTAGAGTACATTCATGCTTAGAGTACATTCATTCTTAGAGTATATTCATCCTTAGAGTTCATTCATACTTAGAGTGCATTCATGCTTGGGTTATATTAATCCATAAAGTGTTTTCATACATAGAGTACATTCATACATAGAGTGCATTCATATTCGGATTACATTCATTCACGAAGTGCATTTATACATAGAGTATATTCATATCTATAGTACATTCATAGTTAGACTGCATACATACTTAGAGTAAATTCATACTTGGAGTACTTTCATGCATAGAGTGCATTCATACTTAAGAGTACATTCATGCGTTGAGTGTATTCATACGTAGAGTATATTCATATTTAGATTAGATTCATGCAATGAGTGCATTCATACTTAGAGCACTTTCATGCGTAGAGTGCATTCATGCATAGAGTCCATTCTTGTTTAGAGTGAACTTAGATGTAGAATACATTCATACTTAGAGTACATTCGTACCTAGAGCACATTCATGCTTAAAGTACATTCATACTTTGATTGATTGATTGATTGATTGATTTATTTTTAACGGCGCATCGGCACTGTTAGGCTCTTTAGCGCCAAACAAAGTGTTATTTCTATAATCTTTTAAAACGTATAAAAGGTCCTATATCGACCAGCGATATAAAAGAACAAATGGTAGAAATTAAAAAACGGTAAGATGATAACGGTCCAAAATAAAGCTTCCCGATCAACGGGAGATGTAAAAATGATGAATAGTTATTCAAATGGGACGGTATATGTATATTGCATAAAACTGCACAAGGTGATAGCATAAAAGTCAGAGTTTAGGGTAAATATTTACGGCTTTCAGGAACTCTATAATACGAGTGATGTTTATAGTATCAAAAAGTTCTTTCATGTCATGCACAATGTAATAACGATCGCGCGTAGGTTGTAGGTCAAAGCACTCTATCATAAAGTGCTTGACAGTGAATGGTTCATTGCAAGAAAGGCACTCTGGAGGGTCTTCACCTTTTAGTATGTGGGTGTGGGTGATATAAGTATGACCAATTCGGATTCTTGCAATGACTATCTCCTCCCTACGAATGGTTCTGTAGGAAGGAGTCCATTCTCCTAGAGTTGGCTTGATGGCATTAAGTTTGTTATTTACAGCATCATTCCATGATGCCTGCCACTTCTGACGAAAGAACTTTCTGATACAAGGTTTAAAATCAGTATATGGTATTTTAAAATCAGATGGTTCTTGAGTAAGGGCCATTTTAGCAGCGCGATCTGCTTTTTCGTTACCTTTAATGCCAATGTGGCTAGGTAACCAACAGTATATTATATTGTGGGAGATACTCAGCTCGGTATTTTTGACGAGTATGTTTTTTAATAATGGGTTCTCCAGTTTTCTATTGTGTAGTGACTGGAGTACTGATAGCGAGTCGGAGAAGATGATACTGTTTAAAATGTGTTTCTTTTCTATATGTTGCAGAGCAAGGTCTATTGCTCTGATTTCGGCTGTAAAAATTGATGCTCCGTGTGGTAAACGAACTTGCGTTGTGTGATTTCCACAAACAAAGGCTGCAGCAGCCTTTTCCTCATCCTTTGATCCATCCGTATAAATTCTGGTGCAGTTTTTAAATTCGGTGAGGAGTTCATGGTAAGAGTTGTGGAAGACAGAAGGGTTTGTTTCGGATTTTTTTCCATCGTGTAGCGTGAAAAGAACTTTTGTTTGTTTAATTAGCCAGGGTGGTGTTTCGGAGATGGACGTTTTCTGAATTTTAGAAAGATCTATATTTGTAGTGTCAAGGCTGGATGATATTCTAATGCCAAAGGAAGGTATGACGTTTGGTTTATTTTCGTATAAAGTTTTGTATTTGGGTTGAAAAACAGCCGAAAAAGCAGGATTCAGAGGGTTTGATTTTAATTTCAGAGCATACTGTGCGGAAAGCATTTGTCTGCGATGCGATAACGGTGGTTCATTCGCCTCAGCTAGAAGGCTTTCACACGGGGATGTTTTAAATGCTCCCAGAGCCAGTCTTATTCCCTGATGATGAATTGGATCAAGCATTTTAAGATATGACTTTCGGGCTGAACCATACACAACGCAACCATAGTCTAGTTTGGAGCGAATAAACGTTCTATATAAATTTAGGATGACTTTTCTATCAGCACCAAAGTCAGTGTGCGCTACTACTTTAAGTAGGTCAAGTGCTTTTAAGCATTTGGCTTTCAAGTGTTTTAGGTGTGGAATAAAAGTCAGTTTTCTGTCAAAGATAATACCCAAAAATTTTGTTTCCTCAACAACTGGAATAGGTGTTCCATCCAGCGTGAGGTTGGGTTCATCGTGATGTTTTCGTAACTGACAGAAATGCATGCATACCGTTTTTTATTTCGAGAATTTGAAACCGTTTGCATTGGCCCAATTTTGAATTTTGTTTATATTTTGCTGCAGTTGTCTTTCAATTGTATGCATGTGCTTTGACCGATAACATATTAGAAAATCATCAACGTATAACGAACAATCCACACCAGGAGTCAAACACTTGGTGATGCTATTAATTTTGATGTCAAAGAGCGTCACAGATAAAATACTGCCCTGGGGCACACCCATCTCTTGCTCGTGCAGTTCTGAGAGGGTAGAGCCCACTCGTACTTTGAATTCTCTGTCGGAGAGAAAGTTGGATATGAAAGAGGGCAGACGGCCTTTTAGACCTAGATCGTGCAGGTCATTTAGTATCCCGTACTTCCATGTCGTGTCATAGGCCTTTTCTAAATCAAAGAAAACCGCTACTAAGTGTTCTTTCTTGATAAATGCATCTCGAATAAATGTTTCTAGTCTAACCAGATGATCGTTGGTGCTCCGGCCATATCGAAAGCCACTTTGGAAAGGAGATATTAAATTATTAGTTTCCAAGTACCAGACAAGCCGAGAATTGATTATTCGTTCCATTGTTTTGCACACACAGCTTGTGAGTGCAATTGGTCGATAGCTGTTAGGATCTGCGCTATCTTTACCGGGTTTGGGAACTGGTATTACTGTTGCCTCTTTCCAGATTTTAGGTACATTACCAGTAATCCATAAATTGTTGAAAATTTCTAGAAGGGCTGTTAATGAAGGTTCTGGGAGGTGTTTCAAAAACTGGTAATGTATTTCGTCAGGCCCAGTGGATGTATCGTGGGCCTTATTCAGAGATTCCTTCAGCTCATACATTGTAAACGGTTGATTATAACTTTCTGAGTTATTCGATGTGAATTTCAACCGTGTCTTTTCTTTGTGAGTTTTTAATCTTCTGAATGCTTCTGAGTAATTAGAGGATGAGGAATTTTTTGAGAAGCTATCAGCAAGTATGTTAACAATGTCATGTTTGGAATTGATATTCTTGTTGTTTACTTTGAGATGTCGAAAGGAATTGTATTTCCTATTTCCATTGATTTTGCGGATCGTGTCCCAAACTTTCTTTATAGAGGAACGAGAGTTTAGAGTTGAAACATATTTTTTCCATGATGTTCTTTTACTTTGTTTAATCGTGCGGCGAGCATTGGCCGGAACAATACGGTACTTAGTTAAATTTTCGGGTGTTGGACGATTATTAAAATTTTTCAGTGCTTCTCGGCGTTGTCTAATGGCCTCTTTACATTCTTTTGTGAACCATGGTTTTGAGAGTTTTTTACCGTTTGGTGAGGACTTGGGAATGGATTCTTCTGCATTGTCGATTAAAACAGAAGTAAAATATTGAAAAGGGTTATTGTCGTTTAAGACAGTATCCCTATTAAGTCTAGTTGTACAAAGTGTTTCAAATTTGGCCCAGTCGGCCTTCTTTAAAGTCCAATGTGGAACTGCTTCGTCAATTGTAACGTTGGTATTGTTAAGAGAGATTGGAAAGTGATCACTGCTGTGAAGGTCATCAGCGACCTTCCATTCATAGTCCAAAAGCAGCGATGGGGTACAAATTGTCAAATCAATACACGTGTATGTACCAGTTCCTTGGTGTAAATATGTCGGTGATTTGGTATTATATAGACACAAATCGTGTCTGGAAATGAAGTCTTCCATTTTGTGACCTCTGTCACTTATGTGATTTGAACCCCATAAAATGTTATGGGCATTAAAATCACCGAGTAGAATAAAGGGTGCGGGGAGTTGTTGAACAAGGTCGTCTAATTCATTTGTTACTAAATTGGTGTTTGGTGGTATGTAGATAGAACAAAAGGTAATCACCCGATGCAGAGTGACGCTCACAGCAGTGGCTTGTAAATTTGTGTTTAGAGGGATGAGGCTATGAGGGGCTCTGTTGTTCACAATAACAGAGACTCCTCCTGAGGCTCTGTCAACATTATGAGAGTAGTTGTTAAACAGGGAGTAGTTTTTAAGTGTGATGTTATCTATATCTTTCAAAAATGTTTCCTGAAGACATAGTACTGCAGGATCACGTTCGTTTAAGAGCAAAAGAATATCATTGTAGTTAGCTTTAAGTCCTCTACAGTTCCATTGTATGATGGTGTTCTTCATTGCAAGTTTATATTGAAGATTCTGGAGCTAGGTTAGACCTTTCGCGGAGGCAATGTCTTTGGTTATTTATCGGGAGGAAGTACGGGGGTGAATTTTTTGTTGTTAGGTCTGGAGCCACCTTGAGGACATGGAGCAGATTCTTCTGCATCCATATCCTCAAAGTCTCCAAACCTATTGTGCAGTTTTATTGGGTCATCAGACCCTTTTTGCTGCCTATTTGCTGTCGACTTTTTCTTACTGTTTGGTGATTTTGATGGTGGAGGATTGTTGAACGTTGTTTGCGTCGATGTTGAGTTTTTTGGGGGTTTGTAATGCGATATGTTCGAGACGGAAGGGGATTCAGGTGGGTCTGTTTGGGTTTGGGCGTCTTTCGTTGCTTTTTGATTGCTCTTTACTATGGTTGAGAAGGATGGGCCGGGGAGTGATGTTCTATTTTGTACAAGCTTCCTGGCCTCTGGATACGGGATGTTGGATGTGTATTTGATCCTTTGGATTTCCTTCTCCTGTTTCCATATATCGCAATCTTTTTAATTTGCATGGTGTTCCTTGCCGCAGTTGACGCAATGCGGAGTGGCTTTGCACTCGGATTCCCGATGAGAAGGGTCTCCACATCGTCCACATACTTGGTTTCTGGAACAGCGGTCTTCATGATGACCGTATTTTTGACATTTGTAGCATCGGAGGGGATTTGGTATGTATACCTCAACCCTAACTTGTAAGAACCCAACTTTGACAACTTTAGGTACCGTTGGTCTGTTGAAGGTGAGTATAATGGTGTTGGTGTCTTGCAGATCGTTGTTTCGTTTGATACGAATCCTACGAACTGCAGTGACACCTTCACTTTTCATCCCCTCTACGATGTCTTTGTCGCTGACTCCAGCCAAGTCACGGCAACGAATGACGCCTTTTGATGTATTTAGAGATGTGTGTGCGAAACAAGTCACTGGGATGTCATGAAATACTTGAATTTTTTGAATGTTCTCAGTGTGTGCTTTACGTTCGCACTCCACAAGCAGACCACCTGATTTAATCTTTTTAACGCTTTTTGGTTTGCCGACTAATCCAAGTATAGTCTTTTCGATTATAAATGGCGATAGTGCGGCTAGGGGTTTGGTTTCATCTTTTGATTTGATGACCATGAAGCGAGGAAACGATTCCACACTACATGGTTCATCATCTGAGTCAGTTCCCGTTTTGGTACGCTTATTTTGATTTTTTTGATTTTCCATTTTGGCTTGAATAAAAATTCAGCACCCGTGCTCCCCACCCACCAAGGAGCCCAACAAGGGGACACTTTTCAAGTGTCAGGGATACACAGATGCCATACTCAGTTGATAAAATTACCTTTGATTGACCCTGAAGTCGCCAATTTCTAAGGTCGGTAAAATTACCCCCCGATTGACCCGTTAAGCCACCGCCTTCTAGGAAGTCTTCTAAGACTTGGAAAAGGGAAAGATAAAGGAAGAGAATTTAGGGGCAACGGTGGTATCAAGAGAGATACAAGGAGACAGATAAAGAAGGTGAGAGAGTAAATAAAGACCTCCTAGGGCTCGGCGTGACCAGCCGATTTGTCGGAACCGGGCCAATCCCGACCACCCGTCTAAGAGAAGTAGAGGCCAAAGTAGTGTGTTGCAGGGAAAGCCTCTGCTCAACTACCAGGATCCTTTCCTCCTCCGACACGGGACGCAACCCACGGCAAACAGGTTGCCTCTACTTAGTCGCCTTTTACGACACGTAGCGAGGCACGTCGGGCCAATTCTACAACCCCGGACCCGCAGGGGGATCATACTTTGAAGTACGTTCATGCATTCATTCTAACTACTTAGGCTACCGGAATGGTTCATGAATGAATAAAGTATTCAGTGATGGACCGTTCAGGTGGCCTAAATGGTTACAGTGTCCGCCTCAGATGCGGAGGTCGCGGGTTAGAAACCCTGCTAAGTCGTACCAATGGCTTATAAAATGGTTCTAGCAACTGCCTCATTTTAGCTCTCACCATTAAGAGGTTAGTGTTAGGGATGGTTGATCTGGTGGTAAGACAATGTGTTTGGGTGGGACATGATGGTACACGTCTGATGATTGGGTGGGGCATGATAATACACGTCTGATGATTGGGTGGAACATGATACACGTCTGCGGCATGATGCTCCAGTGCAGTTTATTGATTTAATTAAACTTGAACGGACTGGTCAGTCCATCTTACTGATACGAGTTAAGCGTTATTAATAGAATTATTAATTTTCTTATTCTTCTTCTTCTTCTTCTGCTTCTTCTTCTTCTTCTTCTTCTTATTATTATTATTATTATTATTATTATTATTTTATTAGCGGGACATCTTCGACTGAACAGTTGGCTTTTGCTATGGACTACTGCATCGTACAAGCTCAGTATCACCGTGACTGATACACATAACAACGTTGTGGGTCCGAAATATCTGACCGTTAATATAGCTAGTAAGTTGAGTACTTCCGTTTAATTATTCCTAGCTTAAGCTTATTGTCATCGGCTGGAGATTAACATTAGTAAACCAGACAATTCCACGTGTAACTAAAACAATGTCACGGATGGAATGCTTTTAAAAACACATATGATTTTACTGTTGGATGATCCTTGAATGAAATGTGTGATGGGAAAGAAAAACCACAGAGTATAGTTTTACAAAGAATATCATGATTAAATTCATATTTTGGGGTTAAAAAAGACTACTAAATTGTTAAAAGCAATTGGTATTAAAGTCTATACTTTTTAATAGTTTACGCAAAGGAGTAATGTTAACGTAGCACAGATAAAATAACACATAGACTGCAATAGATGTAAGTAAGGGTCTACACGGCACTCTAATTTCCAAAACGTTGGTGAAATGTTTAATTCATTTATTTTCATCATAACGTTTGCAACAATGAATACAAACTGTTGATGTTTACTGTTGTGTTGATTTTATTTATATATTAGATCCAGAAAGAGAGGTGGCAACGTGGCGATGGTCTATGTGGGATGGGGGACGCATGTGGGTGGGATAATGAAAGGGTTTTAAAGGTCCAAACTCAAAATAGGATACTTTTAAAGAAGAAAGTTTTGGCTTAAACTTTTCCCTACAACAATCTTTCACCTAAGTTAATTCCTCAAGGGTTGCTTCAGTAATCATTGTTGCAAAAAAAGTCATTATTATTATTATTGTTATTATTATTATTATTATTATTATTATTATTATTATGATTGCAGATATAGACGATATTCCACAGATATTGAATGTTCCCCTTACCCCCAATCTGGAAGTGCGTGAAAATACCCCACTTGGAACCTCATTGATGACTGTTTCCGTTTATGACGCTGATTCTGCCGACACGCTGACCTACACATACAACTGTCTGCAAGGAGAGGCTTTCAGCTATTTCGCGCTTAATCCTTACAGTGAATTTCATTTTCTTTTTTTCTTTTTTGCTTTCTTTTTTCTTTCTTTTTTAATATACGAAAACCATTATTATTTGTAAGAAATTTAACTGTTCGTCAATTGTATTTGGTTGTCCTCTCTACCCAAATATATACAATTTCATTCGATAGTCTTCTCTTCCATACTCATCGGTCGTACTCTCTTCATACTTCAATCGAAATACCCTCTGCCGTTTCCGTGAAGTAGAGAAAGAAACCTCGGATGTAATTAGTCGCCATTGAAAACTTAAATTACTTTTGCTCACATAGAATAATGTCGCGCCTGAAGGAGACAAAGTCAGAATTGGAACCATCTCTGCCACTACTGTACTTGCTCGCCATTGCTGCGCCACTCCGTCAGTAGCGAATCACCAAACACATCAAACTGATATATAATCCTATAACTACTTCCGAGGTTATTTCAAGACCCAGCGGAATTGGCTAAGTGATGTTCCGATTGTTCCATACTGAGACAGATCCATGCACTCATCCTCTCGTCCACACTTGTACAAATTCATTCGGTAAAGTCTTTTCAATGCTTAAACAATTGTATTCGGTCGTCCATATTTAAACAAGTGCATTCGGTCGTCCTCTATTCAATTCCTATACAAATCCATTTGTTCTTCCTTCTTCCATATTTATCCAAAATCAATCGGTCCTCCTCTCTTCATTCGATTTCGCTCTCATCCATATTTCTACAATTTCATTTGATCATCCTCTCTTCCATAAATATACAAGTTCCTATAGTTGTCTTATTTTCCATATTGATACAATTTTATGCCATCGTCCTCTGTTTCGTGCTTAAACAATTTTATTCGGTGATATTGTCTTTCATGCTTATGCAAATTACGAAGGCCATATTACTTTCGGTGTCAGTACAAAATACTTCTAATATTTTGGGAAATTTCGGATATGACATATATTGTAGGTAGAGGCATGACGTTATAACGTAGATAGTAAGTAAACGTAGAACTTCGATCGTTTATAAATCTATAATTTATAGATAGTAGATACATTTAAAACTTATAACATAGATCCAAGGTAAAGGTATAACTTATAAAATACATCATAGGTAAATGTATAACTGTAACATAGATTGCAGTTAAAGTTTACAACTTATATATCATAGGTAAAAGTATACCTTGTAACATATCTCATATACTAAAGTTTATAACGTCTTTATCTATGTATATACGAATCACTTCGTTTCTCTCGAGAGTTTTAGTCGGTCTCCATAGCCATTTCTTTTTTATCAGAGTTCAACTGCACCAATAAATGTATGTATATATGTATGTCTTTATTTATGTATGTATGTACGTATGTCTGCGTGTGTGTGCATGTATATATCTATGTATGTCAGTATATATGTATGTATGTACGTATGTAGGTAGGTAGGTAGTTAGGTAGGTAGAGGTTGATAGGTATGCAATACATTTTACATCAGTCCAAATGTTTGTTTCAGCGGGTGTACTGAAAACAGCATACAAGTTTATAACGTCTTTATCTATGTATATACGAATCACCTCGTTTCTCTCGTGAGTTTTAGTCGGTCTCCATAGCCAGTTCTTCTTTATCAGAGTTCAACTTCACCAATAATAGTATGCATGTATGTATGTATGTATGTATGTATGTATGTATCTATGTCTGTACGTATGTATGTCTGCGTGTGTGTGCATTTTTGTACGTATGTCTGTCAGTATATATGTATGTATGTATGTACGTATGTATGTATGTAGGTAGGTAGGTAGGTAGATAGAGGTTGATAGGTATGCAATACATTTTAAATCAGTCCAAATGTTTGTTTCAGCGGGTGTACTGAAAACAGCATACAAGTTAATAAATTACGAAACTATTAGCACGTCAACACTTTCCTTAACAATAACTGTGGGCGATCATAAGCATTACGACCGGGAGATTCTTACTGTTGTCATCAAAAACGAAAACGAGGCTCCGTATTTTTTGTATTCTGAATATAACGTCTATGAACAGGAAGGGCGCACGGTAAGATAACTCAGTTCTGCATTGTAGACTATATATTTTTTATATCAAGTGGTTTGGTCGTGAAATCAATTTTAACACAAGTTTGCCCTTTCGGAAAGATATGTAATGTCGAAAACATCTAAAACATAATTTAATTTGTTAAAAAAACAATGGCTTTGCTTGGACTCTAAGAGTAACATGAGTAAATTGTAAGATGCGGTTTTCTAAAAAAATTCATTCATCCTTTAAATTGCTTTTTAATATCAAGCACAAAATCTACGCAAATCAACCTATATGAAAACGTGTCAGTTTTATGTGAAGTTATGACTTAGATACAGTTTACATTGTAATGACGAATTAGGAATATATACATGAAACTCATACCAATATTCTGGTACATAATTGGCCTCCATTTTTAAAAAGAACCTTTGTTCTCTCAGGATTGTTTAATAGCAGCAATGATTTTTTTTAAATAAAATAAATTCAAGCTGCAAGGAAAATGGTACATTTACGACAAAAGCCTTTTATTAATAGCAATTGTAAACAGCGATTTAATAACTTGGCAGATAACATCAAGGCGTTACATTTTGTTGGCAATTATCTGCGTCCAGTAGTGCCAATACGAATTTCATTTTCTCAGTTACTTCATAACGCTATATATGACAGTCTCAGGGTGTTTTTCAAAGACTTGCGCATAGTACGAATTATACAAAATTGCATTTATTATACTTTCTAATGTATTACAGCCTTCCTTCTCTACGATGTTATCATGGTTTTAAGAAGTTAACTATACTTATTACGCAAATAACTTTTTTGGCGTAAGTATATATAGCAGTTGTTAGGTAAATTATTCCGCCGTGTGGTTTATGTAGTCATGATTGTCAGATAACGAGTCAAACACTATATGCACAGTTCGTTACGCTGATAGATGAATGGTTAGAAAAGCCTAAAACAAAACTTGTAGGAGGATTTTGAATGTAACAAAGATTAAATTGTATGCTTAATAATTTGCCCACGTATTTATCGCCAAATTTATTATTTATTTATTATTTTTAAAAATTTATTTATAGAGCAACTACATGTTCCTCAACGTGAATAGTCTAACGAGTGATGTGGACGCGTCCGAAACTCTGGCATATGGTTTGGATTGTGGTGCCTATACTGATTATTTTTCTATGACTTCATCATCCGGGCTATTGTCCTTTAAAGGCGTCTATGACCTTGACACCACTGGACCTCCATCTGACGTCAGGTGTAATGTCACTGTTGAAGATAAAGGCGGACTATCGGCTAAAATGCGGCTTAATATATTTGTTGCGTTAGTTAATGACCACCTACCTTCCTTCCAGTTGAGTTCCTACACGTTTTATGTGGCTGCTTCAACTACAGTAGGGACACTGGCATTCACTCTAACCGCAACTGATCATGACACGAACACCGGTGACATCATCACATACAGCCTGGACCAGAGTATGTTGACGGATATTTACTTTATGATCACTGATGACGGATCGGTGTATGTATTGAAAACACTCGCACCTCTTTATATCGGGGCTGATCTGTCATTTACCGCGCGTGCAACAGACTCGGCTGGTCATGTTGGAAGTGCTTCCGTGCTGGTTAAGGTTCCTGTTTCCACGACAACCGTTACGACAACAACCGACCGGACTATGTTATTCACCGAGTCCTATACAAATATAATTTGGCTTGTCCCAACAGTTATGGCGTTTGTCAGTCTGATCTGCCTTTCAGCCTACATGTTTTACCTTTGCTTTAAACACTCGAAGAGGTGCAGTTGTAAGGAGAGCTGCTGCTGTGTGCGTGGGTGAGTTTACAATAGGTTGCTGTGTACGCCGGTGAGTATACCATAGCTTGATGCGTACGTGGTTGAGTTTAACATGGGTTGCTGTATGTGGGTGAAAATACCCACCATATCTTGTTTGTTTTTTTAAGTTGGCGAGTATACCTAAGGTTGATCTCTACGTGGTTGAGTATACCCACCATTGGTTCATGTGTAAGTGGGTGAGTATACTAGAGGTTGTTCAATGCGCTGGTGATTATACCTAAGGTTGGTCTGTACGTGGTTGAGTATACCCACCATAGGTTCATGTATAAGTGGGTGAGTATACTAGAGGTTGTTTAATGCGCTGGTGATTATACCTAAGGATGGTCTGTACGTGGCTGAGTATACACACCATAGGCTGCTGTGTAAGTGGGTGAGTATTCTTGATGTGTATATTTGTGAGTATACCCACCATATGTCGCTGTGTACGTGGGTGAAAATACCCACCATATTTTGTAGTGTACGTTGGTGAGTATACCCTAGAATATTCTTGATCATTTGAAATTGCTTATTTACAGTGTCAGTCAAACTTCCCGAACCACCACCCCTCCTCTAACCCTTATCCTAATTGCTATAACACGATGATGATGATCGGGATAGGTGGGGTAAAAGCAATTCTGTGTGAGTGGGGGGGGGGGGGGGGGCAGGGCGATGGATAAGGACCAGCCAACCAAATAATTCCAGTGGTAGGTGAGGAACGTATCTTACGACACATTTGTACTGTTGTCCTATACTTGGAGGTTAACATTAGCCCTGAAGTCAAATAAGTACAATAATTCCTTAATTTCTTCAATTTTTAAAATTGTGATGGACTTGAGCAAAAATACAGCTGCACAGTTTATTAAATTTTATATTTTAAATCATACAAATGAGAGTTGAAGGGATCTAGATAAATAATAACCATAACGGAGTATCCATTGAGAGCAAAATCAAAAAAATTATGAAGTCTTAGCGTTACCTTTTTTCTCAAATGTATAAATGTCCGCATTTCCAAATAATTAGTAAGTTCACAGGTGACCGCAAATATATTTCAAAAGAGGAAAACATTTGACTTCTTTGCATTGTAAGACTGGTTTCGTTAATAAGAGGTCATCCATAGTAATTGGATAGGGATGCAGTCTATATATGACTTACATAGTGACGATATAAGTTTGCACAAATTATGCAACACTTTACTATGGAGACTGAAAATGGAGACTATAAAGGGGAGATATGTATAATCATTATCTGATGTTTGAGGGTACTTCAAGCAATATTATTTATTTTTCAAGTATTTGTAATTTATAAGATAAACATCTGTTGGAGATAACTACAAAGTGTTAAAGTAACGTTTCTCTGCAAAACTTTGAAACAGATTCACATTTGGATCCAAACAGAAACAGGCAGTCAAAAATAATCCTTGGATCAGCTCAGAACTAGATGTCAGTGATTCTGTTATCAATACCAATTATATCTGAAGTGGGCTAGCCAATTGTTAATGGTTATATGTTGGAGTAGTTTGGGCTTTTTTTGAGTTCGTAGACAAATAAAGGAAGGAAGGAAGGAAAGTACGAAGAAACAGTGCTAGATTCGTATAATTCTTTGTAATATAAACGTTGCATCGGTGATCATCGATAACAAATGCATAGACAAACTAATATAAGAATGACTATGAAAAATAAACCGCATGAAAACCATTGTGTATTTATATGAACGGCGTATTGTGAACAAAGTTATGTATGGTGTCAAACAGATTTGTTAAATTTGCTTTCCATTCTGCTTAAAGGTGGGAAGCACGCAGGCTGTTTATTCCCAAAGTGTACAAGAATCAACCAAATCTCATGCAGAAGAAGAGGAAGAAAGACTCACCCCGTGGTACTCTCTCTCTCTCTCTCTCTCTCTCTCTCTCTCTCTCTCATGTATTTGTCTCAACATTACTGAAAATGGACCGCTACATTATCTTCATTGAAACAATGCGAACACCTGGATTGTATAAATTTAGAAAATGAATGGGCATCTTATATAGAAAAAGCCAAATGGATGATTTTATAAGAGGCAATCATCACAAGCGACAATTTACTTCTATCGATAACTATATAAACCACACAGCAAGCCAAACCATTCAAATATCAGATAAATATTGTCGAGACAATGAGACGTTCCTTGGGTATTTAAACATTATCAGTGACTCATCGCACACGAATATATTTCGAATTCCCCCCCCAAAAAAACCCTTCAACTAATTCAGAAATAAAAGATCCATACAATAATGTTTATTTTAATTTCACTTTTATACATATATAATCAGTGTCCTGAAAAAAGTTCCACTTCAGATTTTGTCTTATTTTGTTTGTTCCTTTGTTTGTTTGTTTGCTTGTATTTCTTGGGGGATACGTTTGTTAATTTTGTAATATAAATGAAACTGTATGTAATGCAATATATACAACATTTATGAGATTAACGTTTTTGCTGTGTTGTTCTTTTGTAAGGTCAGCGTTTTGATATCATCTTTCTTGTGTACCTTGAGGTCAATAAAACGTTTTGATGTCATCTTTCTCGTGTGCCTTAAGGTCACTAAAACGTTTTGATGTCATCTTTCGCTTGTGCCTTAAGGTCAATAAAACGTTTTGATGTCATTTTTCTCGTGTGCCTTAAGGTCAATAAAACGTTTTGATATCATCTTTCTCGTGTGCCTTAAGGTCAATAAAACGTTTTATGTCATCTTTCTCGTGTGCCTTAATGCCAATAAAACGTTTTGATATCATCTTTCTCGTGTGCCTTAATGCCATTAAAACGTTTTGATATCATCTTTCTCGTGTGCCTTAAGGTCAATAAAACGTTTTGATGTCATCTTTCTCGTGTGCCTTAATGCCAATAAAACGTCTTGATTGATTGATTGATTGATTGATTGATTGTTTTTTAACGGCGCATCAGCACTTTTAGGCTATTTAGCGCCAAACAAAGTGTTACTTGTATAATCTTTTAAAACTTATAAAAGGTTCTATATCGACCAGCGATATAAAAGAACAAATGGTTGAAATTAAAAACGGTAAGATGGTAACGGTGCAAAATAAAGCTTCCCGATCAACGGGAGATGTAAAAAAGATGAATAGGTATTAAAATGGGACGGTATGTATATTGCATAAAACTGCACAAGGTGATAGCATAAAAGTCAGAGTTTAGAGTAAATATTTACGGCTTTCAAGAACTCGATAATACGAGTGATGTTTATATTATCAAAAAGTTCTTTCATGTCATGCACAACGTAATAACGATCGCGCGTAGGTTGTAGGTCAAAGCACTCTATCATAAAGTGCTTGACAGTGAATGGTTCATTGCAAGAAACGCACTCTGGTGGGTCTTCACCTTTTAATATGTGGGTGTGGGTGATATAAGTATGACCAATTCGGATTCTTGCAATGACTACCTCCTCCCTACGAATGGTTCTGTAGGAAGGAGTCCATTCTCCTAGAGTTGGTTTGATTGCATGAAGTTTGTTATTTACAGCATCATTCCATGATGCCTGCCACTTCTGACGTAAGAACTTTCTGATACAAGGTTTAAAATCAGTATATGGTATTTTAAAATCAGATGGTTCTTGAGAAAGGGCCATTTTAGCAGCGCGATCTGCTTTTTCGTTACCTTTAATATCAATGTGGCTAGGTAACCAACAGTATATTATATTGTGGGAGACACTCAGCTCGGTATTTTTTACGAGTATGTTTTTCAATAATGGGTTCTCCAGTTTTCTATTGTGTAGTGACTGGAGTACTGATAGCGAGTCGGAGAAGATGATACTGTTTAAAATACGGTTCTTTTCTATATGTTGCAGAGCAAGGTCTATTGCTCTGATTTCGGCTGTAAAAATTGATGCTCCATTTGGTAAGCGAACTTGCGTTGTGTGATTTCCACAAACAAAGGCTGCAGCAGCCTTTTCCTCATCCTTTGATCCATCAGTGTAAATTCTGGTGTAGTTTTTAAATTCGGTGAGGAGTTCATGGTAAGAGTTGTGGAAGATAGAAGGGTTTGTTTCGGATTTTTTTCCATCGTGTAGCGTAAAACGTACTTTTGGTTGTTTAATTAGCCAGGGTGGTGTTTCGGAGATGGATGTTTTCTGAATTTTTGAAAGATCTATATTTGTAGTGTCAAGGCTGCATGATAATCTAATGCCAAAGGAAGGTATGGCGTTTGGTTTATTTTCGTATAAAGTTTTGTATTTGGGTTGAAAAACAGCCGAAAAAGCAGGATTCAGAGGGTTTGATTTTAATTTCAGAGCATACTGTGCGGAAAGCATTTCTCTACGATGCGATAACGGTGGTTCATTCGCCTCAGCTAGAAGGCTTTCACACGGGGATGTTTTAAATGCTCCCAGAGCCAGTCTTATTCCCTGATGATGAATTGGATCAAGCATTTTAAGATACGATTTCCTGGCAGAGCCATACACAACGCAACCATAGTCTAGTTTGGAGCAAATAAACGTTCTGTACAAATTTAGGATGACTTTTCTATCAGCACCCCAGTCAGGGTGCGCTACTACTTTAAGTAGGTTAAGTGCTTTTAAGCATTTAGCTTTTAAGTTCTTTAGGTGTGGAATAAAGGTCAGTTTTCTGTCAAAGATTATACCTAAAAATTTGGTTTCCTCAACAACTGGAATAGGTGTTCCATCCAGTGTGAGGTTCGGTTCATCGTGATGTTTTCGTAACTGACAGAAATGCATGCATACCGTTTTTGATTTCGAGAATTTGAAACCGTTTGCATTGGCCCAATTTTGAATTTTGTTTATATTTTGCTGCAGTTGTCTTTCAATTGTATGCATGTGCTTTGACCGATAACATATTAGAAAATCATCAACGTATAACGAACAATCCACACCAGGAGTCAAACACTTGGTGATGCCATTAATTTTGATGTTAAAGAGCGTCACATATAAAATACTGCCCTGGGGCACACCCATCTCTTGCTCGTGCAGATCTGAGAGGGTAGAGCCCACTCGTACTTTGAATTCTCTGTCGGAGAGAAAGTTGGATATGAAAGAGGGCAGACGGCCTTTTAGACCTAGATCGTTCAGGTCATTTAGTATCCCGTACTTCCATGTCGTGTCATATGCCTTTTCTAAATCAAAGAAAACCGCTACTAAATGTTCTTTCTTAATAAATGCATCGCGAATGAATGTTTCTAGTCTAACCAGATGATCATTGGTGCTCCGGCCATATCTAAAGCCACTTTGGAAAGGAGATATTAAATTGTTAGTTTCCAAATACCAGACAAGCCGAGAATTGATCATTCGTTCCATTGTTTTGCACACACAGCTTGTGAGTGCAATTGGTCGATAGCTGTTTGGGTCTTCGCTATCTTTACCGGGTTTGGGGACTGGTATTACAGTTGCTTCTTTCCAGATTTTTGGTACATTACCAGTAATCCATAAATCATTGAAGAGTTTCAAAAGAGATGTTAATGATGATTCTGGAAGGTGTTTCAGAAACTGGTAATGTATCTCGTCAGGCCCAGCGGATGTATCATGGGCCTTATCTAAAGCCTCCCTAAGCTCCGATAGTGAGAACAATTGATTATAACTTTCCGAGTTGTTGGATGTGAATTTTAAACGTGACTTTTCTTTTTGAGTTCTAAGTTTTTGGAAGGCTTCTGAATAATTAGATGATGAGGAATTTTTCGAGAAACTGTCAGCAAGAATATTTGCAATGTCACGTTTAGAACTAAAGTTGTTATTGTTCAGTGTCAGATGTCGGAGAGGGTTTTGCTTTCTCTTTCCGTTTATTTTGCGTATAGTGTCCCAAACTTTTTTAACAGAGGAACGAGAGTTTAAAGAAGAAACATACTTCTTCCATGATGCTCTTTTACTTTCTTTGATTATGCGGCGAGCTTTGGCCCGGGCAATGCGATATATATTTAAGTTTTCGGGCGTCGGTTGATTATTAAATTTCCTTAATGCTTCTCGGCGTAGTTTAATGGCTTCCTTACATTCCTTAGTGACCCAAGGTTTTTGGGTTCTTTTACAATATGGCGATGACTTGGGAACGGATTCTTCTGCAATCTCTATTAAAATAGATGTAAAATGCTGAATGGTGTCGTCAACATTGAAAACTGTATCCTCATTCAGCCTAGTTTTACAGAGTGTTTCAAACTTGGCCCAGTCGGCCTTCTTTAAATTCCATTGTGGAATTACTTCATCGCCTGTAGAGTTAAGATTTACAAGAAAGATTGGGAAGTGATCGCTGCTGTGAAGGTCATCAGCGACCTTCCATTCATAGTCCAAAAGCAGAGAAGGAGAACAAATTGTCAAATCGATGCTTGTGTATGTACCCGTGCCTGGGTATAAATATGTAGGTGTTTTGGTATTATATAGACACAGATCGTGTCTAGAAATAAAGTCTTCAACTTTGTGACCTCTGTCACTTATATGATTTGATCCCCATAAAATGTTATGGGCATTAAAATCCCCGAGTAAAACAAAGGGTGCGGGAAGCTGTTGAAGAAGATTGTCGAGTTCGTGTGGTACTAGGTTAGTGTTTGGTGGTAAATAAATAGAGCAAAATGTAATCACTCGATGTAGAGTGACGCTTACAGCAATGGCTTGTAAATTGGTGTTTAAATGAATGAAGCTATGAGGAGCTCTGTTGTTTACAATAACAGAAACTCCTCCTGATGCCCTATCAACATTTGGAGAGCAAGTGTTAAACAGGGAGTAGTTTTTAAATGTGATATTGTCTGTATCTTTCAAGAATGTTTCTTGAAGGCATAGTACCGCAGGATCATGTTCGTTTAAAAGCAGGAGAAGATCATTGTAATTTGCTTTAAGTCCTCGACAATTCCATTGTATGATAGTGTTTTTCATTATAAATTTAAATTAAAGATTGTGGAGCTAGGTTAGACCTTTCGCAGACGGAATTTGTTTTGTTATTTCTCTGGAGGAAGTACGGGGGTGAATTTTTTGTTTGTAGGTCTGGAGTTCCCTTGTGCGCATGGAGCAGATTCTTCTGCATCCATGCTCTCGATGTCTCCAAACCTGTTATAAAGTTTGATGGGGTCATCTGACCCCTTTTGTTGCCTGTTTCCGTGAGATTTTTTATTCTTTGGTGATTTAGGTTGTTGGGTATTATTAAATGTAGTCTGAGTAGATGCCGTGTTTTTCTGTGCTTGGTAATGGGGGGTGTTTGAATTTGGTGTTGAATCGGGTGCTTCTGTTTGTGTTTGAGCGTCCTTCGTTGTTTTAGGATTGCTCTTCACTACAGTGGAGAAGGATGGGCCAGGATGGGCTGTTTTTGCCTGTACAATTTTTCTGGCTTCTGGATAGGGAATATTATTTGTGTATTTTACCCTCTGAATTTCCTTCTCCTGTTTCCAGGTATCGCAATCCTTGGAATTTGCGTGGTGCTCTTTTCCGCAGTTGACACAATGCGGAGTTGCTCTACAATCAGATTCCTGATGAGCATTGTCTCCGCATCGGCCACATATTTGGCTCTTGGAGCAGCGGTCTTCGTGATGGCCGTATTTTTGACACTTATAACACCGAAGGGGGTTGGGAATGTAAATCTCTACCTTTACTTGCAAAAAGCCAACTTTCACCACTTTGGGTACAGTTGGCCTGTTGAAGGTGAGTACAATGGTGTTGGTGTCCTGCAGATTGTTATTACGTTTAATACGTATTCGTCGGACTGCAGTGACACCTTCATCTTTCATTCCTTCGATGATGTCAGCGTCGGTGACTCCAGCCAAGTCGCGGCAGCGAATCACGCCTTTGGACGTATTCAGTGTGGTGTGAGCGAATGAGGTTACTGGGATATCAAAGAACGTTTTCATTTTCCTGATATTGTCTGATTGACCTCGTCGCTCACACTCAATAAGAAGACAACCCGATTTCAACTTTTTAACACTTTTAGGTGTGCCAATCGATCCTGTGATAGTCTTTTCGATGACAAATGGAGATAGTGCGGCAAGCGGTTTCGTGGCATCTTTTGACTGTATGACCATGAAGCGTGGAAATAACTCCACACTACATGGTTCATCGTCAGACTCTGATAAGGGTTTCGATCTTTTATTTTGATTTTTTTTGGAATTATCCATGATGGCTAGATTAAAAATTCAGCACCCGTGCTCCCCACCCACCAAGGAGCCCAACAAGGGGACACTTTTCAAGTGTCAGGGATACACAGATGCCATACTCAGTTGATAAAATTACCTTTGAATGACCCTGAAGTCGCCAATTTCTAAGGTCGGTAAAATTACCCCCCGATTGACCCGTTAAGCCACCGCCTTCTAGGAAGCCTTCTAAGACTTGGAAAAGGGAAATATAAAGGAAAAGAATATAGGGGCAACGGTGGTATCAAGAGAGATACAAGGAGAGAGAGAAAGAAGGTGAGAAAGTTAATAAAGACCTCCTAGGGCTCGGCGTGACCAGCCGATTTGTCGGAACCGGGCCCATCCCGACCACCCGTCTAAGAGAAGTAGAGGCCAAAGTAGTGTATTGCAGGGAAAGCCACTGCTCAACTACCAGGATCCTTTCCTCCCCCGACACGGGACGCAACCCACGGCAAACAGGTTGCCTCTACTTAGTCGCCTTTTACGACACGTAGCGAGGCACGTCGGGCCAATTCTACAACCCCGGACCCGCAGGGGGAAAAACGTTTTGATATCATCTTTCTCGTGTGCCTTAATGCCAATAAAACGTTTTGATATCATCTTTCTCGTGTGCCTTCATGCCAATAAAACGTTTTGATATCATCTTTCTCGTGTTGATGTCATCTTTCTCGTGTGCCTTAAGGTCAATAAAACGTTTTGATGTCATCTTTCTCGTGTGCCTTAAGGTCAATAAAACGTTTTGATGTCATCTTTCTCGTGTGCCTTAATGCCAATAAAACGTTTGATATCATCTTTCTCGTGTGCCTTAAGGTCAATAAAACGTTTTATGTCATCTTTCTATTGTGCCTTAATGCCAATACAACGTTTTGATATCATCTTTCTCGTGTGCCTTAATGCCAATAAAACGTTTTGATATCATCTTTCTCGTGTTGATGTCATCTTTCTCGTGTGCCTTAAGGTCAATAAAACGTTTTGATGTCATCTTTCTCGTGTGCCTTAAGGTCAATAAAACGTTTTGATGTCATCTTTCTCGTGTGCCTTAATGCCAATAAAACGTTTGATATCATCTTTCTCGTGTGCCTTAAGGTCAATAAAACGTTTTATGTCATCTTTCTATTGTGCCTTAATGCCAATACAACGTTTTGATATCATCTTTCTCGTGTGCCTTAATGCCAATAAAACGTTTTGATATCATCTTTCTCGAGTGCCTTAAGATCAATAAAACGTTTTGATGTCATCTTTCTCGAGTGCCTTAATGCCAATAAAACGTTTTGATATCATCTTTCTCGAGTGCCTTAAGATCAATAAAACGTTTTGATGTCATCTTTCTCGTGTGCCTTAATGCCAATAAAACGTTTTGATATCATCTTTCTCGTGCGCCTTCATGCCAATAAAACGTTTTGATATCATCTTTCTCGTGTCCCTTAAGGCCAATACAACGTTTTAATATCATTTTTCTCGTGTCCCTTAAGGCCTATACAAAGTTTTGGTATCATATTTCTCGTGTGCCATAAGGCCAGTTCAACGCTTTGCTATTATCTTTCTCGTATACCTTAATGTAAATTCAACGTTTTATCATCTTTCTCGTTTACCTTAAAGCCAATTCAAGTTTTGAAACAATCTTTTTCGTTTACCTTAAGGCCAATTCAACGTTTTGATATCATCTTTTTCGTTTACCTTAAGGCCAATTAAACTTTTTGATACAATCTTTTTCTCGTTTAACATAAAGCAATTCAACGTTTTGATATCTTATTTATCGTTTACCTTAAGGCCAAAGTCAACTTTTCAACTACATCCAGAGAGCACAGCTTATTTTATTATGCCCTACAATAAATGTGAAAGGGTTATTCCGTGTTACGTCATCTGCTTTTCCATCTGTATTATCTGTCCAACTGTATGTTCTTTTCTCCATCATTCCTTGCTAAGTGTTTCAGTAACCATTACTTTAGGTGGATTTACAGGCACTGCAACTTAATCCATTATTAAGTAATCACAAAACTATGTTCCTGTTACTTATATCCATGCGTCATTGATGTTACTCAAGACTATGTTTTGGAATCACTGTGTTGAGCATTATATAATGCAAAGATCCTCTTGCATGTCTGTATACTGATCATACAAATTAGGAATCAGGTAAATTCCCAGTTATTGTTTTGCTTATATTACCCGTTCACTTGTGTCTACCATTTTCTGATATTCCAGTGCAAACTTAATTGAACGTTTGGGGAAAATCTATCCGTTAATCATGATTTTCTGATAGTGAACATTT
The DNA here is from genome assembly GCA_028554795.2 of Sinohyriopsis cumingii. NCBI lineage: Eukaryota > Metazoa > Mollusca > Bivalvia > Unionida > Unionidae > Sinohyriopsis > Sinohyriopsis cumingii. Next base: position 68,981,034 of record CM068834.1, on the reverse strand, counting down.
TGTATGACGAAAACCGAAAAAGTAATTGTCTTACAATCTAGAAATTTCCTTATAAAGTAGAAGATCAAATTATCGTACAGGCATTTTAGTGGTAAATTAACACTGGTGTACTGGCAAGCTATGCTGTATTGTATAAGCTCGTATTTATTATCTCCTTTCATTCGAATTTACGCCTAGCCTCATCAAGCAAATTCTAGGGTGCATAAAATCTTATAGTAGACAACGGAACTTCTTACAGAGAAATAATTCAGTTCTTTTTTACATATATTTTTCATGCTTTTTGGGGATGGAATATATAGCGTCTAAGGTATCTTTTACGGCCTATCCCAAAACATAGACAAAGAAAGTTCGCAGGAATTAAAACAATACGTAAATTAAATAATTTTTATCCATCTGTGTTGTAAACAAACTTAACCTAAACCAAACAAAAAATACACCAACTTTATATTCCCCTCAAAAAATATTCTTTGACAAATAAAGACAACAAAAGAAATGATACAAATCACCCAAATGTTCTTTATTCTAGAAAATATAATTGATTGATTCGCTCACTAATCTTAACAGTATTTCAGAGCGGAAACCTGCATGAAAAAAGTACAAATCAACCTTATGGTTATTATCTTTTTATTTATACTTTAGAAACCCCTTTGCTATACCTTCACCCCACCCAGAGACTTGAATAACAAAAGAAACACTGAGCTAAATGTATACGCGAAATTCTTTACTTTTGTCATTATGTGTAGGTCACCCAACCACATTCGAACGGATCGATTATGAGGATGACGTTTCAATCGTCGACAGAGAAGACAACCCTTCAGTGTCTTACATTCCACCCGCAAGTCGGATTGTGGCTACACCTGCTGAAAAGGAATCTAAGGCAACTTTATCCCGGCATAGACCAGTTATTGAGAGTCCAAGAGGAGCAAGTCTTGTGAGACACAACGTATCCCCACAGCCCTATGACTCCGTTAGTCAAGCGCAGTATGAATACCCCGAAACGAACAACAGAGTTGCACCAAGCCCTATTCCTGAATATGAAAGGGAAATCACCCCATTCCAAATTAGACAACCAAGGAGGTCTCTTTCTCTCTCTTTCTCTCAGTACACCATTTAAATCAAGCAATACAATATACTGAATGTTACAGACATCATGCGTCGAATTGAAAATTATGGTAACGTGACATGCATAGTTATATATTTTATACAAAAACGTATTTGAGAGACACTGTATTAAAACTGTTTTAATTACTGGCTAAAATTTATAAGTTGCATTAGCAATAAAATAAAGTATGGTGTCCTCTCAAAAGTAAATGTACACGTGTACTTACTTTAACTTCCTTTGTAAATGTTTTCTGACTCCAGCTTTTTTATTTTCGTAAAGTATCTATGGAACAGAATCTTTACATAAAATCATGAATAAAAAAATAATAACTATAATAACTTTGACATGTGCCTCATATTATTTCATTATCATCTTCTTTTCAGATCCTGGATGGTTGATTCGTTTTGAACAAAGCTTTTTTATAAAAAAAGAACAGCTCTTGTGTCCTTCTATAATGTTCGGAAATAAGATACTGTGTACAGCTTCAGTATTCGGAAATAAGAATTTTTGTTCAACTACAGTCTTTTTTGTCTAGCGACAGTCTTTAGAAATAATATTTTGTGTACAGTACAGTCTTCGTATATAGCCCTATATGTACAGCTAAAGTCTTTCGAAATATGCTCTTGTGTCCAACTAGTCTTTAGAAATAACCTTTTGTGTCCAGCTACAGTCTTCGTATCTAACCCTTTATGTACCGATACAGTCTTCAGAAATTGGCCATTGTATTGAGCTACAGACTTCAGAAATAAGCCTTTGTATTGAGCTACAGTCTTCAGAAATAAGCCTTTGTATTGAGCTACAGTCTTCAGAAATAAGCCTTTGTATTGAGCTACAGTCTTCAGAAATAAGCCTTTCTATTGAGCTACAGACTTCAGAAATAAGCCTTTGTACTGAGCTAGTCTTCAGAAATAAACTATTGTATTGAGCTACAGTCTTCAGAAGTAAGCCTTTGTATTGAGCTACAGTCTTCAGAAATAAGACTTTGTATTGATCAAAGTCTTCAGAAATAAGACTTTGTATTGAGCTACAGTCTTCAGAAATAAACTATTGTATTGAGCTAGTCTTCAGAAACAAGCATTTGTATCAGCTCCAGTCAGAAGAACGCCTTATGTATAGAAACAATCTTCAGAAATAAACCTTTCTATCCAGCCTGTCTTATGAAATAAGCATTTGTCACAATCTACAGTCTCCAGAAGGAATCCTTTGAACTGAGCTAGTCTTCAGAAATAGTCCCTTGTACCCAGCTACAGTCTTCAGAAATAGACCTTTGTACCCAGCTACAGTCTTCAGAAATAGGCCTTTGTATCCTGTTACAGTCTCCATAAATAAGTTTGACGTCATTATGCAAATCAACATAAGGATAGTTGTCTTTCTAATTTAAACTCTGATATTGCTTAACGTTTTCATTTGTAATGTATTATTCTGTCCATTTTCTTTACTCAACTAAAATTCTTTCTCAGTTTTTCTCATTTTTGTTTTGTTTTCCTTTTTTCCAATGTTTTTGTTTTGCTCTTGACACGATTTTAAGCTTCTTGTTTTCCACATAAATTGTACGGTTTAATTTAGAAAGAAACATTATTTTAAAACATTTCATATTTGTTATGTGTTTTGGCTTATCTCACAGTATGTTACGGTTCATATTATTTCAATTTTGCCATTGTATCATTGCTTCTGATGACCGTGCAAACGATTCTAGAACATTAAGTCCATTCTGTATGAATATTATCGCAGTTGATTATATTTTGACATACACCAATCATGATGATTTTCTTTGTATTCCACGTCGCTATTTGCTCGTTGTTTATAGTGATTGACTGATTGATTGATTTTTAACGGCCCATCAGCACTGTTAGGCTATTTAGCGCCAAACAAAGTGTTATTTGTATAATCTTTTAAAACTTATAAAAGGTCCTATATCGACAAACGTTATAAAAGATTGATTGATTTTATTGTTAACGGCGCATCAGCACTGTAAGGCTATTTAGCGCCAAACAAAATGTTATATTTATAATCTTTTAAAAAATATTATAAGTCTCATATCAAACAGCGATATTAAAACACAAATAGTTGAAATTAAAACGGTAAGATGGTAACGGTGAAAAATAAAGCTTCCCGATCAACGGGGGATGTAAATGTATGTTAATGAAATATGATGAAAAGGTATTAAAAAGGGACGGTATATATATTGCATAAAACTGCACAAGGTGACAGCATAAAAGTTAGATTTTAGAGTAAATATTTACTGCTTTCAGGAACTCTATAATACGAGTGATGTTAACAGTATTAAAAAGTTCTTTCATGTCATGCACTATGTAATAACGATCGCGCATAGGTTGCAGGTCAAAACACTCTATCATAAAGTACTTGACAGTGAATGGTTCATTGCAAGATTGATTGATTGATTGATTTATATTTAACGGCGCATCAGCACGGTTAGGCTATTTAGCGCCAAACAAAGTGTCATTTGTATAATCTTTTGAAACTTATAGAAGGTCGTATATCGACCAGCGATATAAAAGATTGATTGATTGATTGTTTGTTTTTTAACGGCGCATCAGCACTTTTAGGCTATTTAGCGCCAAACAAAGTGTTTAATCTTTTAAAACTTATAAAAGGTTCTATATCGACCAGCGATATAAAAGAACAAATGGTTGAAATTAAAAACGGTAAGATGGTAACGTTGCAAAATAAAGCTTCCCGATCAACGTTGATTGATTGATTGATTGATTGATTGATTGATTGATTGATTTGTAACGGCGCATCAGCACTGTTAGGCTATTTAGTGCCAAACAAGGTGTTATTTGTATAATCTTTTAAAACTTATAAAAGGTCGTATATCGACCAGCGATATAAAAGAACAAATGGTTGAAATTAAAAACGGTAAGATGGTAACGGTGCAAAATAAAGCTTCCCGGTCAACGGGAGAGGTAAATGTTCTATATTAATGAAAAAAGATGAAAAGGTATTAAAATAGGATGGTATATATATTGCATAAGACTGCACAAGGTGATAGCATAAAAGTCAGAGTTTAGAGTAAATATTTACGGCTTTCAGGAACTCTATAATACGAGTGATGTTTATATTATCAAAAAGTTCTTTCATGTCATGCACAATGTAATAACGATCGCGCGTAGGTTGTAGGTCAAAGCACTCTATCATAAAGTGCTTGACAGTGAATGGTTCATTGCAAGAAACGCACTCTGGTGGGTCTTCACCTTTAAGTATATGGGTGTGGGTGACATAAGATTGATTGTTTTGTTTTTTAACGGCGCATCAGCACTCTTAGGCTATTTAGCGCCAAACAAAGTGTTACTTGTATAATCTTTTAAAACTTATAAAAGGTTCTACATCGACCAGCGATATAAAAGAACAAATGGTTGAAATTAAAAACGGTAAGATGGTAACGGTGCAAAATAAAGCTTCCCGATCAACGGGAGATGTAAAAAAGATGAATAGGTATTAAAATGGGACGGAATGTATATTGCATAAAACTGCACAAGGTGATAGCATAAAAGTCAGAGTTTAGAGTAAATATTTACGGCTTTCAAGAACTCGATAATACGAGTGATGTTTATATTATCAAAAAGTTCTTTCATATCATGCACAACGTAATAACGATCGCGCGTAGGTTGTAGGTCAAAACACTCTATCATAAAGTGCTTGACAGTGAATGGTTCATTGCAAGAAACGCACTCTGGTGGGTCTTCACCTTTTAGTATGTGGGTGTGGGTGATATAAGTATGACCAATTCGGATTCTTGCAATGACTACCTCCTCCCTACGAATGGTTCTGTAGGAAGGAGTCCATTCTCCTAGAGTCGGTTTGATTGCATGAAGTTTGTTATTTACAGCATCATTCCATGATGCCTGCCACTTCTGACGTAAGAACTTTCTGATACAAGGTTTAAAATCTGTATATGGTATTTTAAAATCAGATGGTTCTTGAGAAAGGGCCATTTTAGCAGCGCGATCTGCTTTTTCGTTACCTTTAATACCAATGTGGCTAGGTAACCAACAGTATATTATATTGTGGGAGACACTCAGCTCGGTATTTTTTACGAGTATGTTTTTCAATAATGGGTTCTCCAGTTTTCTATTGTGTAGTGACTGAAGTACTGATAGCGAGTCGGAGAAGATGATACAGTTTGAAATACGATTCTTTTCTATATGTTGCAGAGCAAGGTCTATTGCTCTGATTTCGGCTGTAAAAATTGATGCTCCATTTGGTAAGCGAACTTGCGTTGTGTGATTTCCACAAACAAAGGCTGCAGCAGCCTTTTCCTCATCCTTTGATCCATCAGTGTAAATTCTCGTGTAGTTTTTAAATTCGGTGAGGAGTTCATGGTAAGAGTTGTGGAAGATACAAGGGTTTGTTTCGGATTTTTTTCCATCGTGTAGCGTAAAACGACTTTTGGTTGTTTAATTAGCCAGGGTGGTGTTTCGGAGATGGATGTTTTCTGAATTTTTGAAAGATCTATATTTGTAGTGTCAAGGCTGGATGATATTCTAATGCCAAAGGAAGGTATGGCGTTTGGTTTATTTTCGTATAAAGTTTTGTATTTGGGTTGAAAAACAGCCGAAAAAGCAGGATTCAGAGGATTTGATTTTAATTTGAGAGCATACTGTGCTGAAAGCATTTCTCTACGATGCGATAACGGTGGTTCATTCGCCTCAGCTAGAAGGCTTTCACACGGGGATGTTTTAAATGCTCCCAGAGCCAGTCTTATTCCCTGATGATGAATTGGATCAAGCATTTTAAGATACGATTTTCTGGCAGAACCATACACAACGCAACCATAGTCTAGTTTGGAGCGAATAAACGTTCTATATAAATTCAGGATGACTTTTCTATCAGCACCCCAGTCAGTGTGTGCTACTACTTTAAGTAGGTCAAGTGCTTTTAAGCATTTGGCTTTCAAGTTTTTTAGGTGTGGAATAAAGGTCAGTTTTCTGTCATAGATAATACCCCAAAATTTTGTTTCCTCAACAACTGGAATAGGTGTTCCGTCCAGCGTGAGTTTAGGTTCATCGTGGTGTCGTCGTAATTGACAGAAATGCATACATACAGTTTTTGATTTCGAGAATTTGAAACCGTTCGTACTAGACCAATTTTGAATCTTGTTGATATTTTGCTGTAGTTGTCTTTCAATTGTATGCATGTGCTTTGACCGATAACATATGAGAAAATCATCAACATATAGTGAGCAATCCACACCAGGAGTCAAACACTTGGTGATGTTATTAATTTTGATATTGAAAAGTGTCACAGATAAAATACTGCCCTGGGGCACACCCATCTCTTGCTCGTGCAAATCTGAGAGAGTACAGCCCACTCGTACCTTGAATTCTCTGTCGGAGAGGAAGTTGGATATGAAAGAGGGCAGACGGCCTTTTAGACCTAGATCGTGCAGGTCTTTTAGTATCCCGTACTTCCATGTTGTGTCATAGGCCTTTTCTAAATCAAAGAAAACCGCTACTAAATGTTCTTTCTTGATAAATGCATCGCGAATGAATGTTTCTAGTCTAACCAGATGATCGTTGGTGCTCCGTCCATAACGAAAGCCACTTTGGAAAGGAGATATTAAATTGTTAGTTTCCAGGTACCATACAAGCCGAGAATTGATCATTCGTTCCATTGTTTTGCACATGCGGCTTGTGAGTGCAATAGGTCGATAGTTGGTAGGATCTTCACTATCTTTACCGGGTTTGGGAACTGGTATTACTGTTGCTTCTTTGCATATTTTAGGTAGGTTACCAGTAATCCATAAATCATTGAAGAGTTTTAAAAGAGATGTTAAAGATGATTCTGGAAGATGTTTTAAAAACTGGTAATGTATTTTGTCAGGCCCAGCGGAAGTATCATGGGCCTTGTCTAAAGCCTCCATAAGTTCTGATAGTGAAAACAGCTGGTTGTAGCTTTCCGAGTTGTTGGATGTGAATTTTAAACGTGACTTTTCTTTTTGAGTTTTCAATTTTTGGAAGGCTTCGGAATAATTAGATGATGACGAATTTTTAGAGAATGTATCAGCAAGAACATTTGCTATGTCACGTTTTGAGCTAAGATTGTTATTGTTCACTTTTAGATGTCGGAAAGAATTGTGTTTTCTCTTTCCGTTTATTTTTCGGATCGTGTCCCAAACTTTCTTAATTGAGGAACGAGAGTTTAAAGAGGAAACATATTTCATCCATGATGCTCGTTTACTTTCTTTGATTGTGCGGCGAGCTTTGGCCCGGAGAATACGATATTTACTTAAATTCTCGGGCGTCGGATGATTGTTAAATTTTTTCAAGGCTTCTCGGCGTTGCCGTATGGCTCCCTTACATTTCTTAGTGAGCCAAGGTTTTAGGGTTCTTTTACAGTTTGCTGAGGACTTGGGGATAGATTCTTCTGCAATGTCGGTTAAAATAGATGTAAAATGCTGAATGGGGTCGTTAACATTGAAAACTGTATCCTCATTCAGCCTGGTTTTACAGAGTGTTTCGAATTTGGCCCAGTCGGCCTTCTTTAAATTCCATTGTGGAATTACTTCATCAATTGTAGAGTTATGATTTACAAGAAATATTGGGAAGTGATCGCTGCTGTGAAGGTCATCAGCGACCTTCCATTCATAGTCCAAAAGCAGCGAAGGAGAACAAATTGTCAAATCGATGCATGTGTATGTACCCGTGCCTGGGTGTAAATATGTAGGTGTTTTGGTATTATATAGACACAGATCGTGTCTAGAAATAAAGTCTTCAACTTTGTGACCTCTGTCACTTACATGATTCGATCCCCATAAAATGTTATGGGCATTAAAATCCCCGAGTAAAACAAAGGGTGCGGGAAGCTGTTGAACAAGATTATCGAGTTCGTTTGGTTGATTGATTGATTGTTTTTTTTTTTTAACGGCGCATCAGCACTCTTAGGCTATTTAGCGCCAAACAAAGTGTTACTTGTATAATCTTTTAAAACTTATAAAAGGTTCTACATCGACCAGCGATATAAAAGAACAAATGGTTGAAATTAAAAACGGTAAGATGGTAACGGTGCAAAATAAAGCTTCCCGATCAACGGGAGATGTAAAAAAGATGAATAGGTATTAAAATGGGACGGAATGTATATTGCATAAAACTGCACAAGGTGATAGCATAAAAGTCAGAGTTTAGAGTAAATATTTACGGCTTTCAAGAACTCGATAATACGAGTGATGTTTATATTATCAAAAAGTTCTTTCATATCATGCACAACGTAATAACGATCGCGCGTAGGTTGTAGGTCAAAACACTCTATCATAAAGTGCTTGACGGTGAATGGTTCATTGCAAGAAACGCACTCTGGTGGGTCTTCACCTTTTAGGATGTGGGTGTGGGTGATATAAGTATGACCAATTCGGATTCTTGCAATGACTACCTCCTCCCTACGAATGGTTCTGTAGGAAGGAGTCCATTCTCCTAGAGTTGGTTTGATTGCATGAAGTTTGTTATTTACAGCATCATTCCATGATGCCTGCCACTTCTGACGTAAGAACTTTCTGATACAAGGTTTAAAATCTGTATATGGTATTTTAAAATCAGATGGTTCTTGAGAAAGGGCCATTTTAGCAGCGCGATCTGCTTTTTCGTTACCTTTAATACCAATGTGGCTAGGTAACCAACAGTATATTATATTGTGGGAGACACTCAGCTTGGTATTTTTTACGAGTATGTTTTTCAATAATGGGTTCTCCAGTTTTCTATTGTGTAGTGACTGAAGTACTGATAGCGAGTCGGAGAAGATGATACAGTTTGAAATACGATTCTTTTCTATATGTTGCAGAGCAAGGTCTATTGCTCTGATTTCGGCTGTAAAAATTGATGCTCCATTTGGTAAGCGAACTTGCGTTGTGTGATTTCCACAAACAAAGGCTGCAGCAGCCTTTTCCTCATCCTTTGATCCATCAGTGTAAATTCTCGTGTAGTTTTTTAATTCGGTGAGGAGTTCATGGTAAGAGTTGTGGAAGATACAAGGTTTTGTTTCGGATTTTTTTCCATCGTGTAGCGTAAAACGTACTTTTGGTTGTTTAATTAGCCAGGGTGGTGTTTCGGAGATGGATGTTTTCTGAATTTTTGAAAGATCTATATTTGTAGTGTCAAGGCTGGATGATATTCTAATGCCAAAGGAAGGTATGGCGTTTGGTTTATTTTCGTATAAAGTTTTGTATTTGGGTTGAAAAACAGCCGAAAAAGCAGGATTCAGAGGGTTTGATTTTAATTTGAGAGCATACTGTGCTGAAAGCATTTCTCTACGTTGCGATAACGGTGGTTCATTCGCCTCAGCTAGAAGGCTTTCACACGGGGATGTTTTAAATGCTCCCAGAGCCAGTCTTATTCCCTGATGATGAATTGGATCAAGCATTTTAAGATACGATTTTCTGGCAGAACCATACACAACGCAACCATAGTCTAGTTTGGAGCGAATAAACGTTCTATATAAATTCAGGATGACTTTTCTATCAGCACCCCAGTCAGTGTGCGCTACTACTTTAAGTAGGTCAAGTGCTTTTAAGCATTTGGCTTTCAAGTTTTTTAGGTGTGGAATAAAGGTCAGTTTTCTGTCAAAGATAATACCCAAAAATTTTGTTTCCTCAACAACTGGAATAGGTGTTCCGTCCAGCGTGAGTTTAGGTTCATCGTGGTGTCGTCGTAATTGACAGAAATGCATACATACCGTTTTTGATTTCGAGAATTTGAAACCGTTCGTACTAGCCCAATTTTGAATCTTGTTGATATTTTGCTGTAGTTGTCTTTCAATTGTATGCATGTGCTTTGACCGATAACATATGAGAAAATCATCAACATATAGTGAGCAATCCACACCAGGAGTCAAACACTTGGTGATGTTATTAATTTTGATATTGAAAAGTGTCACAGATAAAAAACTGCCCTGGGGCACACCCATCTCTTGCTCGCGCAAATCTGAGAGAGTACAGCCCACTCGTACCTTGAATTCTCTGTCGGAGAGGAAGTTGGATATGAAAGAGGGCAGACGGCCTTTTAGACCTAGATCGTGCAGGTCTTTTAGTATCCCGTACTTCCATGTTGTGTCATAGGCCTTTTCTAAATCAAAGAAAACCGCTACTAAATGTTCTTTCTTAATAAATGCATCGCGAATGAATGTTTCTAGTCTAACCAGATGATCATTGGTGCTCCGGCCATATCGAAAGCCACTTTGGAAAGGAGATATTAAATTGTTAGTTTCCAAATACCAGACAAGCCGAGAATTGATCATTCGTTCCATTGTTTTGCACACACAGCTTGTGAGTGCAATTGGTCGATAGCTGTTGGGGTCTTCGCTATCTTTACCGGGTTTGGGGACTGGTATTACAGTTGCTTCTTTCCAGATTTTTGGCACATTACCAGTAATCCATAAATCATTGAAGAGTTTCAAAAGAGATGTTAATTATGATTCTGGAAGGTGTTTCAGAAACTGGTAATGTATCTCGTCAGGCCCAGCGGATGTATCATGGGCCTTATCTAAAGCCTCCCTAAGCTCCGATAGTGAGAACAATTGATTATAACTTTCCGAGTTGTTGGATGTGAATTTTAAACGTGACTTTTCTTTTTGAGTTTTAAGTTTTTGGAAGGCTTCTGAATAATTAGATGATGAGGAATTTTTCGAGAAACTGTCAGCAAGAATATTTGCAATGTCACGTTTTGAACTAAAGTTGTTATTATTCAGTGTCAGATGTCGGAGAGGGTTTTGCTTTCTCTTTCCGTTTACTTTGCGTATAGTGTCCCAAACGTTTTTAACAGAGGAACGAGAGTTTAAAGAAGAAACATACTTCTTCCATGATGCTCTTTTACTTTCTTTCATTATGCGGCGAGCTTTGGCCCGGGCAATGCGATATATATTTAAGTTTTCGGGCGTCGGTTGATTATTAAATTTCCTTAATGCTTCTCGGCGTAGTTTAATGGCTTCCTTACATTCCTTAGTGACCCAAGGTTTTTGGGTTCTTTTACAATATGGCGAGGACTTGGGAACGGATTCTTCTGCAATCTCTATTAAAATAGATGTAAAATGCTGAATGGTGTCGTCAACATTGAAAACTGTATCCTCATTCAGCCTAGTTTTACAGAGTGTTTCAAACTTGGCCCAGTCGGCCTTCTTTAAATTCCATTGTGGAATTACTTCATCGCCTGTAGAGTTAAGATTTACAAGAAAGATTGGGAAGTGATCGCTGCTGTGAAGGTCATCAGCGACCTTCCATTTATAGTCCAAAAGCAGAGAAGGAGAACAAATTGTCAAATCGATGCTTGTGTATGTACCCGTGCCTGGGTGTAAATATGTAGGTGTTTTGGTATTATATAGACACAGATCGTGTCTAGAAATAAAGTCTTCAACTTTGTGACCTCTGTCACTTATATGATTTGATCCCCATAAAATGTTATGGGCATTAAAATCCCCGAGTAAAACAAAGGGTGCGGGAAGCTGTTGAAGAAGATTGTCGAGTTCGTGTGGTACTAGGTTAGTGTTTGGTGGTAAATAAATAGAGCAAAATGTAATCACTCGATGTAGAGTGACGCTTACAGCAATGGCTTGTAAATTGGTGTTTAAATGAATGAAGCTATGAGGAGCTCTGTTGTTTACAATAACAGAAACTCCTCCTGATGCCCTATCAACATTTGGAGAGCAGGTGTTAAACAGGGAGTAGTTTTTAAATGTGATATTGTCTGTATCTTTCAAGAATGTTTCTTGAAGGCATAGTACCGCAGGATCATGTTCGTTTAAAAGTAGGAGAATATCATTGTAATTTGCTTTAAGTCCTCGACAATTCCATTGTATGATAGTGTTTTTCATTATAAATTTAAATTAAAGATTGTGGAGCTAGGTTAGACCTTTCGCAGACGGAATTTGTTTTGTTATTTCTCTGGAGGAAGTACGGGGGTGAATTTTTTGTTTGTAGGTCTGGAGTTCCCTTGGGCGCATGGAGCAGATTCTTCTGCATCCATGCTCTCGATGTCTCCAAACCTGTTATAAAGTTTGATGGGGTCATCTGACCCCTTTTGTTGCCTGTTTCCGTGAGATTTTTTATTCTTTGGTGATTTAGGTTGTTGGGTATTATTAAATGTAGTCTGAGTAGATGCCGTGTTTTTCTGTGCTTGGTAATGGGGGGTGTTTGAATTTGGTGTTGAATCGGGTGCTTCTGTTTGTGTTTGAGCGTCCTTCGTTGTTTCAGGATTGCTCTTCACTACAGTGGAGAAGGATGGGCCAGGATGGGCTGTTTTTGCCTGTACAATTTTTCTGGCTTCTGGATAGGGAATATTATTTGTGTATTTTACCCTCTGAATTTCCTTCTCCTGTTTCCAGGTATCGCAATCCTTGGAATTTGCGTGGTGCTCTTTTCCGCAGTTGACACAATGCGGAGTTGCTCTACAATCAGATTCCTGAAGAGCATTGTCTCCGCATCGGCCACATATTTGGCTCTTGGAGCAGCGGTCTTCGTGATGGCCGTATTTTTGACACTTATAACACCGAAGGGGGTTGGGAATGTAAATCTCTACCTTTACTTGCAAAAAGCCAACTTTCACCACTTTGGGTACAGTTGGCCTGTTGAAGGTGAGTACAATGGTGTTGGTGTCCTGCAGATTGTTATTACGTTTAATACGTATTCGTCGGACTGCAGTGACACCTTCATCTTTCATTCCTTCGATGATGTCAGCGTCGGTGACTCCAGCCAAGTCACGGCAGCGAATCACGCCTTTGGACGTATTCAGTGTGGTGTGAGCGAATGAGGTTACTGGGATATCAAAGAACGTTTTCATTTTCCTGATATTGTCTGATTGACCTCGTCGCTCACACTCAATAAGAAGACAACCCGATTTCAACTTTTTAACACTTTTAGGTGTGCCAATCGATCCTGTGATAGTCTTTTCGATGACAAAAGGAGATAGTGCGGCAAGCGGTTTCGTGGCATCTTTTGACTGTATGACCATGAAGCGTGGAAATGACTCCACACTAAATGGTTCATCGTCAGACTCTGATAAGGGTTTCGATCTTTTATTTTGATTTTTTTTTGGAATTATCCATGATGGCTAGATTAAAAATTCAGCACTCGTGCTCCCCACCCACCAAGGAGCCCAACAAGGGGACACTTTTCAAGTGTCAGGGATACACAGATGCCATACTCAGTTGATAAAATTACCTTTGAATGACCCTGAAGTCGCCAATTTCTAAGGTCGGTAAAATTACCCCCCGATTGACCCGTTAAGCCACCGCCTTCTAGGAAGCCGTCTAAGACTTGGAAAAGGGAAATATAAAGGAAAAGAATATAGGGGCAACGGTGGTATCAAGAGAGATACAAGGAGAGAGAGAAAGAAGGTGAGAAAGTTAATAAAGACCTCCTAGGGCTCGGCGTGACCAGCCGATTTGTCGGAACCGGGCCCATCCCGACCACCCGTCTAAGAGAAGTAGAGGCCAAAGTAGTGTATTGCAGGGAAAGCCACTGCTCAACTACCAGGATCCTTTCCTCCCCCGACACGGGACGCAACCCACGGCAAACAGGTTGCCTCTACTTAGTCGCCTTTTACGACACGTAGCGAGGCACGTCGGGCCAATTCTACAACCCCGGACCCGCAGGGGGAGGATGTTTTAAATGCTCCCAGAGACAGTCTTATTCCCTGATGATGAATTCGATCAAGCATTTTAAGATACGATTTTCTGGCTGAACCATACACAGCGCAACCATAGTCCAGTTTGGAGAGAATAAACGTTCTGTATAAATTTAGGATGACTTTTCTATCAGAACCCCAGTCAGAGCGCGCTACTACTTTAAGGAGGTTAAGTGTTTTTATACATTTAGCTTTCAGGTTCTTCAGGTGTGGAATAAAGGTCAGATTTCTGTCAAATGATTGATTGATTGACTGATTGATTTTTAACGGCGCATCAGCACTGTTAGGCTATTTAGCGCCAAACAAAGTGTTATTTGTATAATCTTTAAAAACTTATCAAAGGTCCTTTATCGACCAGCGATATAAAAGAACAAATGGTTGAAATTAAAAACGGTAAGATGGTAACGGTGCAAAATAAAGCTTCCCGATCAACGGGAGATGTAAATGTTGCATGTTAATGAAAAAAGATGAAAAGGTATTAAAATGGGACGGTATATATATTGCATAAAACTGCACAAGGTGATAACATAAAAGTCAGAGTTTAGAGTAAATATTTACGGCTTTCAAGTACTCTATAATACGAGTGATGTTTATATTATCAAAAAGTTCTTTCATGTCATGCACAATGTAATAACGATCGCGCGTAGGTTGTAGGTCAAAGCACTCTATCATAGAGTGCTTGACAGTGAATGGTTCATTGCAAGAAACTCACTCTGGTGGGTCTTCACCTTTTAATATGTGGGTGTGGGTGATATAAGTATGACCAATTCGGATTCTTGCAATGACTACCTCCTCCCTACGAATGCTTCTGTAGGAAGGAGTCCATTCTCCTAGAGTTGGCTTGATTGCATGAAGTTTGTTATTCACGGCATCATTCCATGATGCCTGCCACTTCTGACGAAAGAACTTTCTGATACAATTTTTAAAATCAGTATATGGTATTTTAAAATCAGATGGTTCTAAAGTAAGGGCCATTTTAGCAGCGCGATCTGCTTTTTCGTTACCTTTAATACCAATGTGGCTAGGTAACCAACAGTATATTATATTGTGGGAGACACTCAGCTCGGTATTTTTGACGAGTATGTTTTTCAAGAATGGGTTCTCCAGTTTTCTATTGCGTAGTGACTGGAGTACTGATAGCGAGTCGGAGAAGATGATACTGTTTAAAATATGGTTCTTTTCTATATGTTGCAGAACAAGGTCTCTTGCTCTGATTTCGGCTGTAAAAAGTGATGCTCCATTTGGTAAGCGAACTTGCGTTGTGTGATTTCCACAAACAAAGGCTGCAGCAGCCTTTTCCTCATCCTTTGCTCCATCAGTGTAAATTCTGGTGTAGTTTTTAAATTCATGGTAAGAGTTGTGGAAGACAGAAGGGTTTGTTTCGCATTTTTTCCCATCGCGTGCGGTAAAACGTACGTTTGGTTGTTTAATTAGCCAGGGTGGTGTTTCGGAGATAGACGTTTTCTGAATTTTAGAAAGATCTATATTTGTAGTGTCAAGGCTGGATGATATTCTAATGCCAAAGGAAGGTATGGCGTTTGGTTTATTTTCGTAGAAAGGTTTGTATTTAGATTGAAAAACAGCCAAAATAGCAGGATTCAGAGGGTTTGATTTTAATTTGAGAGCATACTGTGCGGAAAGCATTTCTCTACGACGCGATAACGGTGGTTCATTCGCCTCAGCTAGAAGGCTTTCACACGGGGATGTTTTATATGCTCCCAGAGCCAGTCTTATTCCCTGATGATGAATTGGATCAAGCATTTTAAGATATGACTTTCGGGCTGAACCATACACAACGCAACCATAGTCTGGTTTAGAGAGGATAAACGTTCTATATAAATTCAGGATGACTTTTCTATCAGCACCCCAGTCAGTGTGCGCTACTACTTTAAGTAGGTCAATTGCTTTTAAGCGTTTGGCTTTAAGTTTTTTAGGTGTGGAATAAAAGTCAGTTTTCTGTCAAAGATAATACCCAAAAATTATGTTTCCTCAACAACTGGAATAGGTGTTCCATCCAGCGTGAGTTTAGGTTCTTCGTGGTGTCGTCGTAATTGACAGAAATGCATGCATACCGTTTTTGATTTCGAGAATTTGAAGCCGTTCGTACTAGCCCAATTTTGAATCTTGTTGATATTTTGCTGTAGTTGTCTTTCAATTGTATGCATGTGCTTTCACCGATAACATACGAGAAAATCATCAACATATAGTGAGCAATCCACATCAGGAGTCAAACACTTGGTGATGTTATTAATTTAATATTGAAAAGTGTCACAGATAAAATACTGCCCTGGGGCACACCCATCTCCTGCTCGTGCAAATCTGAAAGAGTAGAGCCCACTCGTACCTTGAATTCTCTGTCGGACGAAGAGAAAGTTGGATATGAAAGAGGGCAGACGGCCTTTTAGACCTAGATCGTTCAGCTCATTTAGTATCCCGTACTTCCATGTCGTGTCATATGCCTTTTCTAAATCAAAGAAAACCGCTACTAAATGTTCTTTCTTAATAAATGCATCGCGAATAAATGTTTCCAGTCTAACCAGATGATCATTGGTGCTCCGGCCATATCTAAAGCCACTTTGGAAAGGAGATATTAAATTGTTAGTCTCCAAATACCAGAGAAGCCGAGAACTGATCATTCGTTCCATTGTTTTGCACACACAGCTTGTGAGTGCAATAGGTCGATAGCTGTTGGGGGTCTTCGCTATCTTTACCGGGTTTGGGGACTGGTATTACAGTTGCTTCTTTCCAGATTTTTGGTACATTACCAGTAATCCATAAATCATTGAAGAGTTTCAAAAGAGATGTTAATTATGATTCTGGAAGGTGTTTCAAAAACTGGTAATGTATTTCATCTGGCCCAGCGGAAGTATCATGGGCCTTGTCTAAAGCCTCCCTAAGCTCCGATAGTGAGAACAATTGATTATAACTTTCCGAGTTGTTGGCTGTGAATTTTAAACGTGACTTTTCTTTTTGAGTTTTAAGTTTTCGGAAGGCTTCTGAATAATTAGATGATGATGAATTTTTGGAGAAACTGGTAGCAAGAATATTTGCAACGTCACGTTTTGAACTAAAGTTGTTATTGTTCAGTGTCAGATGTCGGAGAGGGTTTTGTTTTCTCTTTCCTTTTATTCTGCGTATAGTGTCATAAACTTTCTTAACAGAGGAACGAGAGTTTAAAGAAGAAACATACTTCTTCCATGATGCTCTTTTACTTTCTTTCATTGTTCGGCGAGCTTCGGCCCGGACAATGCGATATATATTTAAGTTTTCGGGCGTCGGATGATTATTAAATGTTTTTAATGCTTCTCGGCGTAGTCTAATGGCTTCGTTACATTCCTTAGTGACCCAAGGTTTCTGGGTTCTTTTACAATACGGCGAGGATTTGGGAACGGATTCTTCTGCAATCTCTGTTAAAGTAGATGTAAAATGCTGAATGGGGTCGTCGACATTGAAAACTGTATCCTCATTCAGCCTAGTTTTACAGTGTTTCAAACTTGGCCCAGTCGGCCTTCTTTAAATTCCATTGTGGAATTACTTCATCAACTGTAGAGTTAAGATTTACAAGGAAGATTGGGAAGTGATCGTTGCTGTGAAGGTCATCAGCGATTGATTGATTGATTTATTGATTTTTTAACGGCGCATCAGCACTGTTAGGCTATTTAGCGCCAAACAATGTGTTATTTCCATAATTTTTTAAAACTTATAAAAGTTTCCATATCGACCAGCGATATAAAAGAACAAATGGTTGAAATTAATTGATTGATTGATTGATTGTTTTTTAACGGCGCATCAGCACTTTTAGGCTATTTAGCGCCAAACAAAGTGTTACTTGTATAATCTTTTAAAACTTATAAAAGGTTCTATATCGACCAGCGATATAAAAGAACAAATGGTTGAAATTAAAAACGGTAAGATGGTAACGGTGCAAGATAAAGCTTCCCCATCAACGGGAGATGTAAATGTTCTATGTTAATGAAAAAGTACGAAAAGTATCAAAATGGGACGGTATATATATTGCATAAAACTGCACAAGTTGATAGCATAAAAGTCAGAGTTCAGAATAAATATTTACGGCTTCCAGGAACTCTATAATATGGGTGATGTTTATAGTATCAAAAAGTTGTTTCATGTCATGGAATATGTAATAATGGTCGCGCGTAGGTTGCAGGTCACAACACTGTCATAAAGTGCTTAACAGTGAATGGTTCATTGCAAGAAATGCACTCTGGTCGGTCTTCACCTTTTAGTATGTGGATGTGGGTGATATAAGTATGACCAATTTTGATTCTTGCAATGACTACCTCCTCCCTACGCCAGTTTCGTTAGGAAGGAGTCCATTCTCCGAGGGTTGCCTTGATGGCGTGAAGTTTATTATTCACTGCATCATAACCCATTTCATATCGAATTTAACCGAGTTGCTCCGTAATTATCCAAATAACCTCCCGAGTTACTTTATACTCCAGCCAATCAAACGCTGGAAGGGCACATGTACATAACAAAATAAAGTTCATTGTTGTTGAGAAATATTTCAGAAATAAAATTAATTAAATGATTGAAATTTATATGCAAATTATCCACAGACTTTCAAAAACAAATCTGATAAACTCATATGAAACGCATTTTATTATAGTGACGTTTCGGATGCACAGATATTGTTTGAACAACTTGCTCTTTGCCTGTCAGGATTAAATTTGTTTACTTCGACACCGTTTCCTTACTTACATGTATATACCCAGATGTAAACAGCTCAAAGCTACTCTCTAATGGGTTTGAAATCCGCCCTGGTTTATAGAAAATAAGACAGGATCGTTCCAATATTAAATTTCGTCAATATCTGCGGCAGCATCGCCGTTGAATATGTATTTTTCAACTGGATAAACGATGTTAAATAGTTACAGAAGTTGATGCTGATGTTGAAGCGTCCGCTATAATTTGCCCACCACCTATCGATTGCCTATTACGGTCAGCTGACCACCCGCCACGTGATCAAATTCCGAGCAAATTACGAGGTTCACCGAAGTCTGCATGAAATGGGCCATTCCATTATGGCTGCCACTTTTGACGTAAAGTCTCTTTGATACTAGTTTTGAAACCAGTATACGGTATTTTAAAATCAAATGGTTTATGAGATAAGGCCATTTTAGCAGCGCGATCTCCTTTTTCATTACCTATAATACCAACATGGCTAGGTAACCAGCAGTATACGATATTGTGAGAGGTACTCAGCTTAGCATTTTTGACGAGAACATTGGTAAAAAAAAGTGGGTTCTCCAATTGTCTATTGTGTAGTGACTAAAGTACTGATAGGAGTCGGAGAAGATGATGCCGTTTAAAATACGTTTGTTTTCGATATATTGCAGAGCAAGATATATTGCTCTTATTTCGGCTGAGAAAATAGATGTGCCATTTGGTAAGCGAACTTGCCTTGTGTGATTTCCACAAACGAAGGTTTCAGCAGCCTTTTCCCCATCCTTTGATCCGTCAGTATAAATTCATGTGTAGTTTTTAAATTCGGTGAGGAGTTCTTGATAACAGTTGTGGAAGATGGAAGGGTTTGTCTCAGATTGATTGATTGATTGTTTGTTTTTTAACGGCGCATCAGCACTTTTAGGCTATTTAGCGCTAAACAAAGTGTTTAATCTTTTAAAACTTATAAAAGGTTCTATATCGACCAGCGATATAAAAGAACAAATGGTTGAAATTAAAAACGGTAAGATGGTAACGGTGCAAAATAAAGCTTCCCGATCAACGGGAGATGTAAAAAAGATGAATAGGTATTAAAATGGGACGGTATGTATATTGCATAAAACTGCACAAGGTGATAGCATAAAAGTCAGAGTTTAGAGTAAATATTTACGGCTTTCAAGAACTCGATAATACGAGTGATGTTTATATTATCAAAAAGTTCTTTCATGTCATTCACAACGTAATAACGATCGCGCGTAGGTTGTAGGTCAAAGCACTCTATCATAAAGTGCTTGACAGTGAATGGTTCATTGCAAGAAACGCACTCTGGTGGGTCTTCACCTTTTAGGATGTGGGTGTGGGTGATATAAGTATGACCAATTCGGATTCTTGCAATGACTACCTCCTCCCTACGAATGATTCTGTAGGAAGGAGTCCATTCTCCTAGAGTTGGTTTGATTGCATGAAGTTTGTTATTTACAGCATCATTCCATGATGCCTGGCACTTATGACGTAAGAACTTTCTGATACAAGGTTTAAAATCAGTATATGGTATTTTAAAATCAGATGGTTCTTGAGAAAGGGCCATTTTAGCAGCGCGATCTGCTTTTTCGTTACCTTTAATACCAATGTGGCTAGGTAACCAACAGTATATTATATTGTGGGAGACACTCAGCTCGGTATTTTTGACGAGTATGTTTTTCAATAATGGGTTCTCCAGTTTTCTATTGTGTAGTGACTGAAGTACTGATAGCGAGTCGGAGAAGATGATACAGTTTGAAATACGATTCTTTTCTATATGTTGCAGAGCAAGGTCTATTGCTCTGATTTCGGCTGTAAAAATTGATGCTCCATTTGGTAAGCGAACTTGCGTTGTGTGATTTCCACAAACAAAGGCTGCAGCAGCCTTTTCCTCATCCTTTGATCCATCAGTGTAAATTCTCGTGTAGTTTTTAAATTCGGTGAGGAGTTCATGGTAAGAGTTGTGGAAGATACAAGGGTTTGTTTCGGATTTTTTTCCATCGTGTAGCGTAAAACGTACTTTTGGTTGTTTAATTAGCCAGGGTGGTGTTTCGGAGATGGATGTTTTCTGAATTTTTGAAAGATCTATATTTGTAGTGTCAAGGCTGGATGATATTCTAATGCCAAAGGAAGGTATGGCGTTTGGTTTATTTTCGTATAAAGTTTTGTATTTGGGTTGAAAAACAGCCGAAAAAGCAGGATTCAGAGGGTTTGATTTTAATTTGAGAGCATACTGTGCTGAAAGCATTTCTCTACGATGCGATAACGGTGGTTCATTCGCCTCAGCTAGAAGGCTTTCACACGGGGATGTTTTAAATGCTCCCAGAGCCAGTCTTATTCCCTGATGATGAATTGGATCAAGCATTTTAAGATACGATTTTCTGGCAGAACCATACACAACGCAACCATAGTCTAGTTTGGAGCGAATAAACGTTCTATATAAATTCAGGATGACTTTTCTATCAGCACCCCAGTCAGTGTGTGCTACTACTTTAAGTAGGTCAAGTGCTTTTAAGCATTTGGCTTTCAAGTTTTTTAGGTGTGGAATAAAGGTCAGTTTTCTGTCATAGATAATACCCAAAAATTTGGTTTCCTCAACAACTGGAATAGGTGTTCCGTCCAGCGTGAGTTTAGGTTCATCGTGGTGTCGTCGTAATTGACAGAAATGCATACATACAGTTTTTGATTTCGAGAATTTGAAACCGTTCGTACTAGACCAATTTTGAATCTTGTTGATATTTTGCTGTAGTTGTCTTTCAATTGTATGCATGTGCTTTGACCGATAACATATGAGAAAATCATCAACATATAGTGAGCAATCCACACCAGGAGTCAAACACTTGGTGATGTTATTAATTTTGATATTGAAAAGTGTCACAGATAAAATACTGCCCTGGGGCACACCCATCTCTTGCTCGCGCAAATCTGAGAGAGTACAGCCCACTCGTACCTTGAATTCTCTGTCGGAGAGGAAGTTGGATATGAAAGAGGGCAGACGGCCTTTTAGACCTAGATCGTGCAGGTCTTTTAGTATCCCGTACTTCCATGTTGTGTCATAGGCCTTTTCTAAATCAAAGAAAACCGCTACTAAATGTTCTTTCTTAATAAATGCATCGCGAATGAATGTTTCTAGTCTAACCAGATGATCATTGGTGCTCCGGCCATATCGAAAGCCACTTTGGAAAGGAGATATTAAATTGTTAGTTTCCAAATACCAGACAAGCCGAGAATTGATCATTCGTTCCATTGTTTTGCACACACAGCTTGTGAGTGCAATTGGTCGATAGCTGTTGGGGTCTTCGCTATCTTTACCGGGTTTGGGGACTGGTATTACAGTTGCTTCTTTCCAGATTTTTGGCACATTACCAGTAATCCATAAATCATTGAAGAGTTTCAAAAGAGATGTTAATTATGATTCTGGAAGGTGTTTCAGAAACTGGTAATGTATCTCGTCAGGCCCAGCGGATGTATCATGGGCCTTATCTAAAGCCTCCCTAAGCTCCGATAGTGAGAACAATTGATTATAACTTTCCGAGTTGTTGGATGTGAATTTTAAACGTGACTTTTCTTTTTGAGTTTTAAGTTTTCGGAAGGCTTCTGAATAATTAGATGATGAGGAATTTTTCGAGAAACTGTCAGCAAGAATATTTGCAATGTCACGTTTTGAACTAAAGTTGTTATTATTCAGTGTCAGATGTCGGAGAGGGTTTTGCTTTCTCTTTCCGTTTATTTTGCGTATAGTGTCCCAAACGTTTTTAACAGAGGAACGAGAGTTTAAAGAAGAAACATACTTCTTCCATGATGCTCTTTTACTTTCTTTCATTATGCGGCGAGCTTTGGCCCGGGCAATGCGATATATATTTAAGTTTTCGGGCGTCGGTTGATTATTAAATTTCCTTAATGCTTCTCGGCGTAGTTTAATGGCTTCCTTACATTCCTTAGTGACCCAAGGTTTTTGGGTTCTTTTACAATATGGCGAGGACTTGGGAACGGATTCTTCTGCAATCTCTATTAAAATAGATGTAAAATGCTGAATGGTGTCGTCAACATTGAAAACTGTATCCTCATTCAGCCTAGTTTTACAGAGTGTTTCAAACTTGGCCCAGTCGGCCTTCTTTAAATTCCATTGTGGAATTACTTCATCGCCTGTAGAGTTAAGATTTACAAGAAAGATTGGGAAGTGATCGCTGCTGTGAAGGTCATCAGCGACCTTCCATTTATAGTCCAAAAGCAGAGAAGGAGAACAAATTGTCAAATCGATGCTTGTGTATGTACCCGTGCCTGGGTGTAAATATGTAGGTGTTTTGGTATTATATAGACACAGATCGTGTCTAGAAATAAAGTCTTCAACTTTGTGACCTCTGTCACTTATATGATTTGATCCCCATAAAATGTTATGGGCATTAAAATCCCCGAGTAAAACAAAGGGTGCGGGAAGCTGTTGAAGAAGATTGTCGAGTTCGTGTGGTACTAGGTTAGTGTTTGGTGGTAAATAAATAGAGCAAAATGTAATCACTCGATGTAGAGTGACGCTTACAGCAATGGCTTGTAAATTGGTGTTTAAATGAATGAAGCTATGAGGAGCTCTGTTGTTTACAATAACAGAAACTCCTCCTGATGCCCTATCAACATTTGGAGAGCAGGTGTTAAACAGGGAGTAGTTTTTAAATGTGATATTGTCTGTATCTTTCAAGAATGTTTCTTGAAGGCATAGTACCGCAGGATCATGTTCGTTTAAAAGTAGGAGAATATCATTGTAATTTGCTTTAAGTCCTCGACAATTCCATTGTATGATAGTGTTTTTCATTATAAATTTAAATTAAAGATTGTGGAGCTAGGTTAGACCTTTCGCAGAGGGAATTTGTTTTGTTATTTCTCTGGAGGAAGTACGGGGGTGAATTTTTTGTTTGTAGGTCTGGAGTTCCCTTGGGCGCATGGAGCAGATTCTTCTGCATCCATGCTCTCGATGTCTCCAAACCTGTTATAAAGTTTGATGGGGTCATCTGACCCCTTTTGTTGCCTGTTTCCGTGAGATTTTTTATTCTTTGGTGATTTAGGTTGTTGGGTATTATTAAATGTAGTCTGAGTAGATGCCGTGTTTTTCTGTGCTTGGTAATGGGGGGTGTTTGAATTTGGTGTTGAATCGGGTGCTTCTGTTTGTGTTTGAGCGTCCTTCGTTGTTTCAGGATTGCTCTTCACTACAGTGGAGAAGGATGGGCCAGGATGGGCTGTTTTTGCCTGTACAATTTTTCTGGCTTCTGGATAGGGAATATTATTTGTGTATTTTACCCTCTGAATTTCCTTCTCCTGTTTCCAGGTATCGCAATCCTTGGAATTTGCGTGGTGCTCTTTTCCGCAGTTGACACAATGCGGAGTTGCTCTACAATCAGATTCCTGATGAGCATTGTCTCCGCATCGGCCACATATTTGGCTCTTGGAGCAGCGGTCTTCGTGATGGCCGTATTTTTGACACTTATAACACCGAAGGGGGTTGGGAATGTAAATCTCTACCTTTACTTGCAAAAAGCCAACTTTCACCACTTTGGGTACAATTGGCCTGTTGAAGGTGAGTACAATGGTGTTGGTGTCCTGCAGATTGTTATTACGTTTAATACGTATTCGTCGGACTGCAGTGACACCTTCATCTTTCATTCCTTCGATGATGTCAGCGTCGGTGACTCCAGCCAAGTCACGGCAGCGAATCACGCCTTTGGACGTATTCAGTGTGGTGTGAGCGAATGAGGTTACTGGGATATCAAAGAACGTTTTCATTTTCCTGATATTGTCTGATTGACCTCGTCGCTCACACTCAATAAGAAGACAACCCGATTTCAACTTTTTAACACTTTTAGGTGTGCCAATCGATCCTGTGATAGTCTTTTCGATGACAAAAGGAGATAGTGCGGCAAGCGGTTTCGTGGCATCTTTTGACTGTATGACCATGAAGCGTGGAAATGACTCCACACTAAATGGTTCATCGTCAGACTCTGATAAGGGTTTCGATCTTTTATTTTGATTTTTTTTGGAATTATCCATGATGGCTAGATTAAAAATTCAGCACCCGTGCTCCCCACCCACCAAGGAGCCCAACAAGGGGACACTTTTCAAGTGTCAGGGATACACAGATGCCATACTCAGTTGATAAAATTACCTTTGAATGACCCTGAAGTCGCCAATTTCTAAGGTCGGTAAAATTACCCCCCGATTGACCCGTTAAGCCACCGCCTTCTAGGAAGCCGTCTAAGACTTGGAAAAGGGAAATATAAAGGAAAAGAATATAGGGGCAACGGTGGTATCAAGAGAGATACAAGGAGAGAGAGAAAGAAGGTGAGAAAGTTAATAAAGACCTCCTAGGGCTCGGCGTGACCAGCCGATTTGTCGGAACCGGGCCCATCCCGACCACCCGTCTAAGAGAAGTAGAGGCCAAAGTAGTGTATTGCAGGGAAAGCCACTGCTCAACTACCAGGATCCTTTCCTCCCCCGACACGGGACGCAACCCACGGCAAACAGGTTGCCTCTACTTAGTCGCCTTTTACGACACGTAGCGAGGCACGTCGGGCCAATTCTACAACCCCGGACCCGCAGGGGGACGGTTTGTCTCAGACATTTTTCCATCGTGTAGCGTGAAATGTACTTTTGGTTGTTTAAGTAGCCACTGTGGCATTTCGAAGATGGACGTTTTGTGAATTTGATTGATTGATTGATTGATTGATTGTTTTTTAACGGCGCATCAGCACTTTTAGGCTATTTAGCGCCAAACAAAGTGTTACTTGTATAATCTTTCAAAACTTATAAAAGGTCCTATATCGACCAGCGATATAAAAGATGAAATGGTTGAAATTAAAAACGGTAAGATGGTAACGGTGCAAAATAAAGCTTCCCGATCAACGGGAGATGTAAAAAAGATGAATAGTTATTAAATTGATTGATTGATTGATTGATTGATTTTTAACGGCGCATCGGCACTGTTAGGCTATTTAGCGCCAAACAAAGTGTTATTTCTATAATCTTTTAAAACTTATAAAAGGTCCTATATCGACCAGCGATATAAAAGAACAAATGGCTGAAATTAAAAAGCGGTAAGATGATAACGGTGCAAAATAAAGGTTCCCGCTCAACGGGAGATGTAAAAATGATCAATAGGTATTAAAATGGGACGGTATATATATTGCATGAAACTGCACAAGGTGATAGCATAAAAGTCAGAGTTTAGAGTAAATATTTACGGCTTTCAAGAACTCTATAATACGAGTGATGTTTATATTATCAAAAAGTTCTTTCATGTCATGCACAATGTAATAACGATCGGGCGTTGGTTGTAGGTCAAAGCACTCTATCATAAAGTGCTTGACAGTGAATGGTTCATTGCAAGAAACGCACTCTGGTGGGTCGTCACCTTTTAGTATGTGGGTGTGGGTGATAAAAGTATGACCAATTCGGATTCTTGCAATGACTACCTCCTCCCTACGAATGCTTCTGTAGGAAGGAGTCCATTCTCCTAGAGTCGGTTTGATTGCGTGAAGTTTGTTATTTACAGCATCATTCCATGATGCCTGCCACTTCTGACGTAAGAACTTTCTGATACAAGTTTTCAAATCAGTATATGGTATTTTAAAATCAGATGGTTCTTGAGAAAGGGCCATTTTAGCAGCGCGATCTGCTTTTTCGTTACCTTTAATACCAATGTGGCTAGGTAACCAACAGTATATTATATTGTGGGAGACACTCAGCTCGGTATTTTTTACGAGTATGTTTTTCAATAATGGGTTCCCCAGTTTTCTATTGTGCAGTGACTGGAGTACTGATAGCGAGTCGGAGAAGATGATACAGTTTAAAATACGGTTCTTTTCTATATGTTGCAGAGCAAGGTCTATTGCTCTGATTTCGGCTGTAAAAATTGATGCTCCATTTGGTAAGCGAACTTGCGTTGTGTGATTTCCACAAACAAAGGCTGCAGCAGCCTTTTCCTCATCCTTTGATCCATCAGTGTAAATTCTGGTGTAGTTTTTAAATTCGGTGAGGAGTTCATGGTAAGAGTTGTGGAAGATAGAAGGGTTTGTTTCGGATTTTTTTCCATCGTGTAGCGTTAAACGTACTTTTGGTTGTTTAATTAGCCAGGGTGGTGTTTCAGAGATCGATGTTTTCTGAATTTTAGAAAGATCTATATGTGTAGTCTCAAGGCTGGATGATATTCTAATGCCAAAGGAAGGTATGGCGTTTGGTTTATTTTCGTATAAAGTTTTGTATTTGGGTTGAAAAACAGCCGCAAAAGCAGGATTCAGAGGGTTTGATTTTAATTTCAGAGCATACTGTGCGGAAAGCATTTCTCTACGATGCGATAACGGTTGTTCATTCGCCTCAGCTAGAAGGCTTTCACACGGGGATGTTTTAAATGCTCCCAGAGCCAGTCTTATTCCCTGATGATGAATTGGATCAAGCATTTTAAGATACGATTTTCTGGCAGAACCATACACAACGCAACCATAGTCCAGTTTGGAGCGAATAAACGTTCTGTATAAATTTAGGATGACTTTTCTATCAGCACCCCAGTCAGTGTGCGCTACTACTTTAAGTAGGTTAAGTGCTTTTAAGCATTTAGCTTTTAAGTTCTTTAGGTGTGGAATAAAGGTCAGTTTTCTGTCAAAGATTATACCTAAAAATTTGGTTTCCTCAACAACTGGAATAGGTGTTCCATCCAGCGTGAGGTTCGGTTCATCGAGATGTTTTCGTAGTTGACAGAAATGCATGCATACCGTTTTTGATTTCGAGAATTTGAAACCGTTTGCACTGGCCCAATTTTGAATTTTGTTTATATTTTGCTGCAGTTGTCTTTCAATTGTATGCATGTGCTTTGACCGATAACATATTAGAAAATCATCAACGTATCACGAGCAATCCACACCAGGAGTCAAACACTTGGTGATGCTATTAATTTTGATGTTAAAGAGCGTCACAGATAAAATACTGCCCTGGGGCACACCCATCTCTTGTTCGTGCAGATCTGAGAGGGTAGAGCCCACTCGTACTTTGAATTCTCTGTCGGAGAGAAAGCTGGATATGAAAGAGGGCAGACGGCCTTTTAGACCTAGATCGTTCAGGTCATTTAGTATCCCGTACTTCCATGTCGTGTCATAGGCCTTTTCTAAATCAAAGAAAACCGCTACTAAATGTTCTTTCTTAATAAATGCATCGCGAATGAATGTTTCCAGTCTAACCAGATGATCATTGGTGCTCCGGCCATATCGAAAGCCACTTTGGAAAGGAGATATTAAATTGTTAGTTTCCAAATACCAGACAAGCCGAGAATTGATCATTCGTTCCATTGTTTTGCACACACAGCTTGTGAGTGCAATTGGTCGATAGCTGTTGGGGTCTTCGCTATCTTTACCGGGTTTGGGGACTGGTATTACAGTTGCTTCTTTCCAGATTTTTGGTACATTACCAGTAATCCATAAATCATTGAAGAGTTTCAAAAGAGATGTTAATGATGATTCTGGAAGGTGTTTCAGAAACTGGTAATGTATCTCGTCTGGCCCTTATCTAAAGCCTCCCTAAGCTCCGATAGTGAGAACAATTGATTATAACTTTCCGAGTTGTTGGATGTGAATTTTAAACGTGACTTTTCTTTTTGAGTTTTAAGTTTTCGGAAGGCTTCTGAATAATTAGATGATGAGGAATTTTTCGAGAAACTGTCAGCAAGAATATCTGCAATGTCACGTTTAGAACTAAAGTTGTTATTGTTCAGTGTCAGATGTCGGAGAGGGTTTTGCATTCTCTTTCCGTTTATTTTGCGTATAGTGTCCCAAACTTTTTTAACAGAGGAACGAGAGTTTAAAGAAGAAACATACTTCTTCCATGATGCTCTTTTACTTTCTTTGATTATGCGGCGAGCTTTGGCCCGGGCAATGCGATATATATTTAAGTTTTCGGGCGTCGGTTGATTATTAAATTTCCTTAATGCTTCTCGGCGTAGTTTAATGGCTTCCTTACATTTCTTAGTGACCCAAGGTTTTTGGGTTCTTTTACAATATGGCGAGGACTTGGGAATGGATTCTTCTGCAACCTCTATTAAAATAGATGTAAAATGCTGAATGGTGTCGTCAACATTGAAAACTGTATCCTCATTCAGCTTAGTTTTACAGAGTGTTTCAAACTTGGCCCAGTCGGCCTTCTTTAAATTCCATTGTGGAATTACTTCATCGACTGTAGAGTTAAGATTTACAAGAAAGATTGGGAAGTGATCGCTGCTATGAAGGTCATCAGCGACCTTCCATTCATAGTCCAAAAGCAGAGAAGGAGAACAAATTGTCAAATCGATGCTTGTGTATGTACCCGTGCCTGGGTGTAAATATGTAGGTGTTTTGGTATTATATAGACACAGATCGTATCTAGAAATAAAGTCTTCAACTTTGTGACCTCTGTCACTTATATGATTTGATCCCCATAAAATGTTATGGGCATTAAAATCCCCGAGTAAAACAAAGGGTGCGGGAAGCTGTTGAACAAGATTGTCGAGTTCGTGTGGTACTAGGTTAGTGTTTGGTGGTAAATAAATAGAGCAAAATGTAATCACTCTATGTAGAGTGACGCTTACAGCAATGGCTTGTAAATTGGTGTTTAAATGAATGAAGCTATGAGGAGCTCTGTTGTTCACGATAACAGAAACTCCTCCTGATGCCTTATCAACATTATGAGAGTAGTTGTTAAACAGGGAGTAGTTTTTAAGTGTGATGTTATCTGTATCTTTCAAAAATGTTTCCTGAAGACATAGTACTGCAGGATCACGTTCGTTTAAGAGCAAAAGAATATCATTGTAGTTGGCTTTAAGTCCTCTACAGTTCCATTGTATGATGGTGTTCTTCATTACAAGTTTATATTGAAGATTCTGGAGCTAGGTTAGACCTTTCGCGGAGGCAATGTCTTTGGTTATTTATCTGGAGGAAGTACGGGGGTGAATTTTTTGTTGTTAGGTCTGGAGCCACCTTGAGGACATGGAGCAGATTCTTCTGCATCCATATCCTCAAAGTCTCCAAACCTATTGTGCAGTTTTATTGGGTCATCAGACCCTTTTTGCTGCCTATTTCCTGTCGACTTTTTCTTAATGTTTGGTGATTTTGATGGTGGAGGATTGTTGAACGTTGTTTGCGTCGATGTTGAGTTTTTTGGGGGTTTGTAATGCGATATGTTCGAGACGGAAGGGGATTCAGGTGGGTCTGTTTGGGTTTGGGCGTCTTTCGTTGCTTTTTGATTGCTCTTTACTATGGTTGAGAAGGATGGGCCGGGGAGTGATGTTCTAGTTTGTACAAGCTTCCTGGCCTCTGGATACGGGATGTTGGATGTGTACTTGATCCTTTGGATTTCCTTCTCCTGTTTCCATATATCGCAATCTTTTGAATTTGCATGGTGTTCCTTGCCGCAGTTGACGCAATGCGGAGTGGCTTTGCACTCGGATTCCCGATGAGAAGGGTCTCCACATCGTCCACATACTTGGTTTCTAGAACAGCGGTCTTCATGATGACCGTATTTTTGACATTTGTAGCATCGGAGGGGATTTGGTATGTATACCTCAACCCTAACTTGTAAGAACCCAACTTTGACAACTTTAGGTACCGTTGGTCTGTTGAAGGTGAGTATAATGGTGTTGGTGTCTTGCAGATCGCTGTTTCGTTTGATACGAATCCTACGAACTGCAGTGACACCTTCACTTTTCATCCCCTCTACGATGTCTATGTCGCTGACTCCAGCCAAGTCACGGCAACGAATGACGCCTTTTGATGTATTTAGAGATGTGTGTGCGAAACAAGTCACTGGGATGTCATGAAATACCTTAATTTTTTGAATGTTCTCAGTGTGTGCTTTACGTTCGCACTCCACAAGCAGACCACCTGATTTAATCTTTTTAACGCTTTTTGGTTTGCCGACTAATCCAAGTATAGTCTTTTCGATTATAAATGGCGATAGTGCGGCTAGGGGTTTGGTTTCATCTTTTGATTTGATGACCATGAAGCGAGGAAACGATTCCACACTACATGGTTCATCATCTGAGTCAGTTCCCGTTTTGGTACGCTTATTCTGATTTTTTTGATTTTCCATTTTGGCTTGAATAAAAATTCAGTACCCGTGCTCCCCACCCACCAAGGAGCCCAACAAGTGGACACTTTTCAAGTGTCAGGGATACACAGATGCCATACTCAGTTGATAAAATTACCTTTGATTGACCCTGAAGTCGCCAATTTCTAAGGTCGGTAAAATTACCCCCCGATTGACCCGTTAAGCCACCGCCTTCTAGGAAGTCTTCTAAGACTTGGAAAAGGGAAAGATAAAGTAAGAGAGTTTAGGGGCAACGGTGGTATCAAGAGAGATACAAGGAGACAGATAAAGAAGGTGAGAGAGTAAATAAAGACCTCCTAGGGCTCGGCGTGACCAGCCGATTTGTCGGAACCGGGCCCATCCCGACCACCCGTCTAAGAGAAGTAGAGGCCAAAGTAGTGTGTTGCAGGGAAAGCCTCTGCTCAACTACCAGGATCCTTTCCTCCTCCGACACGGGACGCAACCCACGGCAAACAGGTTGCCTCTACTTAGTCGCCTTTTACGACACGTAGCGAGGCACGTCGGGCCAATTCTACAACCCCGGACCCGCAGGGGGATTTTGTGAATTTTAAAAAGTTTATTTTTTCTACTGTCAAGGCTGGATGATATTCTAATGCCAAAGAAAGGTATGGCGTTTGGTTTATTTTCGTACAAAGCTTTATATTTGGGTAGTAAAACAGACGAAAAATCAGGATTCTGAGGGTTTGAGTTTAATTTGAAAGTATTCTGTGCGGAAGCATTTCTCTACGATGTGATAACGGTGGTTCGTTTGCTTCAGCTAGAAGACTTTCACACGGGGATGTCTTAAATGCTCCCAAAGCAAGTCTTATTCCCAGATGATGAATTGGTTGATTGATTGATTGTTTGTTTTTTAACGGCGCATCAGCACTTTTAGGCTATTTAGCGCCAAACAAAGTGTTACTTGTATAATCTTTTAAAACTTATAAAAGGTTCTATATCGACCAGCGATATAAAAGAACAAATGGTTGAAATTAAAAACGGTAAGATGGTAACGGTGCAAAATAAAGCTTCCCGATCAACGGGAGATGTAAAAAAGATTAATAGGTATTAAAATGGGACGGTATGTATATTGCATAAAACTGCACAAGGTGATAGCATAAAAGTCAGAGTTTTGAGTAAATATTTACGGCTTTCAAGAACTCGATAATACGAGTGATGTTTATATTATCAAAAAGTTCTTTCATGTCATGCACAACGTAATAACGATCGCGCGTAGGTTGTAGGTCAAAGCACTCTATCATAAAGTGCTTGACAGTGAATGGTTCATTGCAAGAAACGCACTCTGGTGGGTCTTCACCTTTTAGTATGTGGGTGTGGGTGATATAAGTATGACCAATTCGGATTCTTGCAATGACTACCTCCTCCCTACGAATGGTTCTGTAGAAAGGAGTCCATTCTCCTAGAGTTGGTTTGATTGCATGAAGTTTGTTATTTACAGCATCATTCCATGATGCCTGCCACTTCTGACGTAAGAACTTTCTGATACAAGGTTTAAAATCAGTATATGGTATTTTAAAATCAGATGGTTCTTGAGAAAGGGCCATTTTAGCAGCGCGATCTGCTTTTTCGTTACCTTTAATACCAATGTGGCTAGGTAACCAACAGTATATTATATTGTGGGAGACACTCAGCTCGGTATTTTTGACGAGTATGTTTTTCAATAATGGGTTCTCCAGTTTTCTATTGTGTAGTGACTGGAGTACTGATAGCGAGTCGGAGAAGATGATACTGTTTAAAATACGGTTCTTTTCTATATGTTGCAGAGCAAGGTCTATTGCTCTGATTTCGGCTGTAAAAATTGATGCTCCATTTGGTAAGCGAACTTGCGTTGTGTGATTTCCACAAACAAAGGCTGCAGCAGCCTTTTCCTCATCCTTTGATCCATCAGTGTAAATTCTGGTTGATTGATTGATTGATTGTTTGTTTTTTAACGGCGCATCAGCACTCTTAGGCTATTTAGCGCCAAACAAAGTGTTACTTGTATAATCTTTTAAAACTCACAAAAGGCCCCATATCGACCAGCGATACAAAAGATTGATTGATTGATTGTTTGTTTTTTAACGGCGCATCAGCACTTTTAGGCTATTTAGCGCCAAACAAAGTGTTACTTGTATAATCTTTTAAAACTTATAAAAGGTTCTATATCGTCCAGCGATATCAAAAAACAAATGGTTGAAATTAAAAACGGTAAGATGGTAACGGTGCAAAATAAAGCTTCCCGATCAACGGGAGATGTAAAAAAGATGAATAGGTATTAAAATGGGACGGTATGTATATTGCATAAAACTGCACAAGGTGATAGCATAAAAGTCAGAGTTTAGAGTAAATATTTACGGCTTTCAAGAACTCGATAATACGAGTGATGTTTATATTATCAAAAAGTTCTTTCATGTCATGCACAATGTAATAACGATCGCGCGTAGGTTGTAGGTCAAAGCACTCTATCATAAAGTGCTTGACAGTGAATGGTTCATTGCAAGAAACGCACTCTGGTGGGTCTTCACCTTTTAGGATGTGGGTGTGGGTGATATAAGTATGACCAATTCGGATTCTTGCAATGACTACCTCCTCCCTACGAATGGTTCTGTAGGAAGGAGTCCATTCTCCTAGAGTTGGTTTGATTGCATGAAGTTTGTTATTTACAGCATCATTCCATGATGCCTGCCACTTCTGACGTAAGAACTTTCTGATACAAGGTTTAAAATCAGTATATGGTATTTTAAAATCAGATGGTTCTTGAGAAAGGGCCATTTTAGCAGCGCGATCTGCTTTTTCGTTACCTTTAATACCAATGTGGCTAGGTAACCAACAGTATATTATATTGTGGGAGACACTCAGCTCGGTATTTTTGACGAGTATGTTTTTCAATAATGGGTTCTCCAGTTTTCTATTGTGTAGTGACTGAAGTACTGATAGCGAGTCGGAGAAGATGATACAGTTTGAAATACGATTCTTTTCTATATGTTGCAGAGCAAGGTCTATTGCTCTGATTTCGGCTGTAAAAATTGATGCTCCATTTGGTAAGCGAACTTGCGTTGTGTGATTTCCACAAACAAAGGCTGCAGCAGCCTTTTCCTCATCCTTTGATCCATCAGTGTAAATTCTCGTGTAGTTTTTAAATTCGGTGAGGAGTTCA
Organism: Sinohyriopsis cumingii; assembly: GCA_028554795.2. Taxonomy (NCBI): domain Eukaryota; kingdom Metazoa; phylum Mollusca; class Bivalvia; order Unionida; family Unionidae; genus Sinohyriopsis; species Sinohyriopsis cumingii. The sequence goes on along the minus strand of CM068834.1, from coordinate 68,947,352 downwards.
TGGTAAGAGTTGTGGAAGATAGAAGGGTTTGTTTCGGATTTTTTTCCATCGTGTAGCGTAAAACGTACTTTTGGTTGTTTAATTAGCCAGGGTGGTGTTTCGGAGATGGATGTTTTCTGAATTTTTGAAAGATCTATATTTGTAGTGTCAAGGCTGGATGATATTCTAATGCCAAAGGAAGGTATGGCGTTTGGTTTATTTTCGTATAAAGTTTTGTATTTGGGTTGAAAAACAGCCGAAAAAGCAGGATTCAGAGGGTTTGATTTTAATTTGAGAGCATACTGTGCTGAAAGCATTTCTCTACGATGCGATAACGGTGGTTCATTCGCCTCAGCTAGAAGGCTTTCACACGGGGATGTTTTAAATGCTCCCAGAGCCAGTCTTATTCCCTGATGATGAATTGGATCAAGCATTTTAAGATACGATTTTCTGGCAGAACCATACACAACGCAACCATAGTCTAGTTTGGAGCGAATAAACGTTCTATATAAATTCAGGATGACTTTTCTATCAGCACCCCAGTCAGTGTGTGCTACTACTTTAAGTAGGTCAAGTGCTTTTAAGCATTTGGCTTTCAAGTTTTTTAGGTGTGGAATAAAGGTCAGTTTTCTGTCAAAGATAATACCCAAAAATTTTGTTTCCTCAACAACTGGAATAGGTGTTCCGTCCAGCGTGAGGTGAAGTTCATCGTGGTGTCGTCGTAATTGACAGAAATGCATACATACCGTTTTTGATTTCGAGAATTTGAAACCGTTCGTATTAGCCCAATTTTGAATCTTGTTGATATTTTGCTGTAGTTGTCTTTCAATTGTATGCATGTGCTTTGACCGATAACATATGAGAAAATCATCAACATATAGTGAGCAATCCACACCAGGAGTCAAACACTTGGTGATGTTATTAATTTTGATATTGAAAAGTGTCACAGATAAAATACTGCCCTGGGGCACACCCATCTCTTGCTCGTGCAAATCTGAGAGAGTACAGCCCACTCGTACCTTGAATTCTCTGTCGGAGAGGAAGTTGGATATGAAAGAGGGCAGACGGCCTTTTAGACCTAGATCGTGCAGGTCTTTTAGTATCCCGTACTTCCATGTTGTGTCATAGGCCTTTTCTAAATCAAAGAAAACCGCTACTAAATGTTCTTTCTTGATAAATGCATCGCGAATGAATGTTTCTAGTCTAACCAGATGATCGTTGGTGCTCCGTCCATAACGAAAGCCACTTTGGAAAGGAGATATTAAATTGTTAGTTTCCAGGTACCATACAAGCCGAGAAATGATCATTCGTTCCATTGTTTTGCACATGCAGCTTGTGAGTGCAATAGGTCGATAGTTGGTAGGATCTTCACTATCTTTACCGGGTTTGGGAACTGGTATTACTGTTGCTTCTTTCCATATTTTAGGTAGGTTACCAGTAATCCATAAATCATTGAAGAGTTTTAAAAGAGATGTTAAAGATGATTCTGGAAGATGTTTTAAAAACTGGTAATGTATTTTGTCAGGCCCAGCGGAAGTATCATGGGCCTTGTCTAAAGCCTCCATAAGTTTTGATAGTGAAAACAGCTGGTTGTAGCTTTCCGAGTTGTTGGATGTGAATTTTAAACGTGACTTTTCTTTTTGAGTTTTCAATTTTTGGAAGGCTTCGGAATAATTAGATGATGACGAATTTTTAGAGAATGTATCAGCAAGAACATTTGCTATGTCACGTTTTGAGCTAAGATTGTTATTGTTCACTTTTAGATGTCGGAAAGAATTGTGTTTTCTCTTTCCGTTTATTTTTCGGATCGTGTCCCAAACTTTCTTAATTGAGGAACGAGAGTTTAAAGAGGAAACATATTTCATCCATGATGCTCGTTTACTTTCTTTGATTGTGCGGCGAGCTTTGGCCCGGAGAATACGATATTTACTTAAATTCTCGGGCGTCGGATGATTGTTAAATTTTTTCAAGGCTTCTCGGCGTTGCCGTATGGCTTCCTTACATTCCTTAGTGAGCCAAGGTTTTAGGGTTCTTTTACAGTTTGCTGAGGACTTGGGGATAGATTCTTCTGCAATGTCGGTTAAAATAGATGTAAAATGCTGAATGGGGTCGTTAACATTGAAAACTGTATCCTCATTCAGCCTGGTTTTACAGAGTGTTTCGAATTTGGCCCAGTCGGCCTTCTTTAAATTCCATTGTGGAATTACTTCATCAATTGTAGAGTTATGATTTACAAGGGAGATTGGGAAGTGATCGCTGCTGTGAAGGTCATCAGCGACCTTCCATTCATAGTCCAAAAGCAGAGAAGGAGAACAAATTGTCAAATCGATGCATGTGTATGTACCCGTGCCTGGGTGTAAATATGTAGGTGTTTTGGTATTATATAGACACAGATCGTGTCTAGAAATAAAGTCTTCAACTTTGTGACCTCTGTCACTTACATGATTCGATCCCCATAAAATGTTATGGGCATTAAAATCCCCGAGTAAAACAAAGGGTGCGGGAAGCTGTTGAACAAGATTATCGAGTTCGTTTGGTACTAGGTTAGTGTTTGGTGGTAAATAAATAGAGCAAAATGTAATCACTCGATGTAGAGTGACGCTTACAGCAATGGCTTGTAAATTGGTGTTTAAAGTAATGAAACTATGAGGAGCTCTGTTGTTCACAATAACAGAAACTCCTCCTGATGCCCTGTCAACATTTGGAGAGCAGGTGTTAAACAGGGAGTAGTTTTTAAATGTGATATTGTCTGTATCTTTCAAGAAGGTTTCTTGAAGGCATAGTACCGCAGGATCATGTTCGTTTAAAAGCAGGAGAATATCATTGTAATTTGCTTTAAGTCCTCGACAATTCCATTGTATGATAGTGTTTTTCATTATAAATTTAAATTAAAGATTGTGGAGCTAGGTTAGACCTTTCGCAGACGGAATTTGTTTTGTTATTTCTCTGGAGGAAGTACGGGGGTGAATTTTTTGTTTGTAGGTCTGGAGTTCCCTTGGGCGCATGGAGCAGATTCTTCTGCATCCATGCTCTCGATGTCTCCAAACCTGTTATAAAGTTTGATGGGGTCATCTGACCCCTTTTGTTGCCTGTTTCCGTGAGATTTTTTATTCTTTGGTGATTTAGGTTGTTGGGTATTATTAAATGTAGTCTGAGTAGATGCCGTGTTTTTCTGTGCTTGGTAATGGGGGGTGTTTGAATTTGGTGTTGAATCGGGTGCTTCTGTTTGTGTTTGAGCGTCCTTCGTTGTTTTAGGATTGCTCTTCACTACAGTGGAGAAGGATGGGCCAGGATGGGCTGTTTTTGCCTGTACAATTTTTCTGGCTTCTGGATAGGGAATATTATTTGTGTATTTTACCCTCTGAATTTCCTTCTCCTGTTTCCAGGTATCGCAATCCTTGGAATTTGCGTGGTGCTCTTTTCCGCAGTTGACACAATGCGGAGTTGCTCTACAATCAGATTCCTGATGAGCATTGTCTCCGCATCGGCCACATATTTGGCTCTTGGAGCAGCGGTCTTCGTGATGGCCGTATTTTTGACACTTATAACACCGAAGGGGGTTGGGAATGTAAATCTCTACCTTTACTTGCAAAAAGCCAACTTTCACCACTTTGGGTACAGTTGGCCTGTTGAAGGTGAGTACAATGGTGTTGGTGTCCTGCAGATTGTTATTACGTTTAATACGTATTCGTCGGACTGCAGTGACACCTTCATCTTTCATTCCTTCGATGATGTCAGCGTCGGTGACTCCAGCCAAGTCACGGCAGCGAATCACGCCTTTGGACGTATTCAGTGTGGTGTGAGCGAATGAGGTTACTGGGATATCAAAGAACGTTTTCATTTTCCTGATATTGTCTGATTGACCTCGTCGCTCACACTCAATAAGAAGACAACCCGATTTCAACTTTTTAACACTTTTAGGTGTGCCAATCGATCCTGTGATAGTCTTTTCGATGACAAATGGAGATAGTGCGGCAAGCGGTTTCGTGGCATCTTTTGACTGTATGACCATGAAGCGTGGAAATGACTCCACACTACATGGTTCATCGTCAGACTCTGATAAGGGTTTCGATCTTTTATTTTGATTTTTTTTGGAATTATCCATGATGGCTAGATTAAAAATTCAGCACCCGTGCTCCCCACCCACCAAGGAGCCCAACAAGGGGACACTTTTCAAGTGTCAGGGATACACAGATGCCATACTCAGTTGATAAAATTACCTTTGAATGATCCTGAAGTCGCCAATTTCTAAGGTCGGTAAAATTACCCCCCGATGGACCCGTTAAGCCACCGCCTTCTAAGACTTGGAAAAGTGAAATATAAAGGAAAAGAATATAGGGGCAACGGTGGTATCAAGAGAGATACAAGGAGAGAGAGAAAGAAGGTGAGAAAGTTAATAAAGACCTCCTAGGGCTCGGCGTGACCAGCCGATTTGTCGGAACCGGGCCCATCCCGACCACCCGTCTAAGAGAAGTAGAGGCCAAAGTAGTGTGTTGCAGGGAACTGCTCAACTACCAGGATCCTTTCCTCCTCCGACACGGGACGCAACCCACGGCAAACAGGTTGCCTCTACTTAGTCGCCTTTTACGACACGTAGCGAGGCACGTCGGGCCAATTCTACAACCCCGGACCCGCAGGGGGAGCGATACAAAAGAACAAATGGTTGAAACCAAAAACGGCAAGATGGCAACGGTGCAAAATAAAGCTTCCCGATCAACGGGAGATGTAAAAAAGATGAACAGGCACCAAAACGGGACGGTATATATATTGCACAAAACCGCACAAGGTGATAGCATAAAAGTCAGAGTTTTGAGTAAACATCCACGGCCCTCAAGAACTCGATAATACGAGTGATGTTTATATTATCAAAAAGTTCTTTCATGTCATGTACAACGTAATAACGATCGCGCGTAGGTTGTAGGTCAAAGCACTCTATCATAAAGTGCTTGACAGTGAATGGTTCATTGCAAGAAACGCACTCTGGTGGGTCTTCACCTTTTAGTATGTGGGTGTGGGTGATATAAGTATGACCAATTCGGATTCTTGCAATGACTACCTCCTCCCTACGAATGCTTCTGTAGGAAGGAGTCCATTCTCCTAGAGTTGGTTTGATTGCATGAAGTTTGTTATTTACAGCATCATTCCATGATGCCTGCCACTTCTGACGTAAGAACTTTCTGATACAAGGTTTAAAATCTGTATATGGTATTTTAAAATCAGATGGTTCTTGAGAAAGGGCCATTTTAGCAGCGCGATCTGCTTTTTCGTTACCTTTAATACCAATGTGGCTAGGTAACCAACAGTATATTATATTGTGGGAGACACTCAGCTCGGTATTTTTTACGAGTATGTTTTTCAATAATGGGTTCTCCAGTTTTCTATTGTGTAGTGACTGAAGTACTGATAGCGAGTCGGAGAAGATGATACAGTTTGAAATACGATTCTTTTCTATATGTTGCAGAGCAAGGTCTATTGCTCTGATTTCGGCTGTAAAAATTGATGCTCCATTTGGTAAGCGAACTTGCGTTGTGTGATTTCCACAAACAAAGGCTGCAGCAGCCTTTTCCTCATCCTTTGATCCATCAGTGTAAATTCTGGTGTAGTTTTTAAATTCGGTGAGGAGTTCATGGTAAGAGTTGTGGAAGATAGAAGGGTTTGTTTCGGATTTTTTTCCATCGTGTAGCGTAAAACGTACTTTTGGTTGTTTAATTAGCCAGGGTGGTGTTTCGGAGATGGATGTTTTCTGAATTTTAGAAAGATCTATATTTGTAGTGTCAAGGCTGCATGATAAGCTAATGCCAAAGGAAGGTATGGCGTTTGGTTTATTTTCGTATAAAGTTTTGTATTTGGGTTGAAAAACAGCCGAAAAAGCAGGATTCAGAGGGTTTGATTTTAATTTCAGAGCATACTGTGCGGAAAGCATTTCTCTACGATGCGATAACGGTGGTTCATTCGCCTCAGCTAGAAGGCTTTCACACGGGGATGTTTTAAATGCTCCCAGAGCCAGTCTTATTCCCTGATGATGAATTGGATCAAGCATTTTAAGATACGATTTCCTGGCAGAGCCATACACAACGCAACCATAGTCTAGTTTGGAGCAAATAAACGTTCTGTATAAATTTAGGATGACTTTTCTATCAGCACCCCAGTCAGTGTGCGCTACTACTTTAAGTAGGTTAAGTGCTTTTAAGCATTTAGCTTTTAAGTTCTTTAGGTGTGGAATAAAGGTCAGTTTTCTGTCAAAGATTATACCTAAAAATTTGGTTTCCTCAACAACTGGAATAGGTGTTCCATCCAGTGTGAGGTTCGGTTCATCGTGATGTTTTCGTAACTGACAGAAATGCATGCATACCGTTTTTGATTTCGAGAATTTGAAACCGTTTGCATTGGCCCAATTTTGAATTTTGTTTATATTTTGCTGTAGTTGTCTTTCAATTGTATGCATGTGCTTTGACCGATAACATATTAGAAAATCATCAACGTATAACGATCAATCCACACCAGAAGTCAAACACTTGGTGATGCTATTAATTTTGATGTTAAAGAGCGTCACAGATAAAATACTGCCCTGGGGCACACCCATCTCTTGCTCGTGCAGATCTGAGAGGGTAGAGCCCACTCGTACTTTGAATTCTCTGTCGGAGAGAAAGTTGGATATGAAAGAGGGCAGACGGCCTTTTAGACCTAGATCGTTCAGGTCATTTAGTATCCCGTACTTCCATGTCGTGTCATAGGCCTTTTCTAAATCAAAGAAAACCGCTACTAAATGTTCTTTCTTAATAAATGCATCGCGAATGAATGTTTCTAGTCTAACCAGATGATCATTGGTGTTCCGGCCATATCGAAAGCCACTTTGGAAAGGAGATATTAAATTGTTAGTTTCCAAATACCAGACAAGCCGAGAATTGATCATTCGTTCCATTGTTTTGCACACACAGCTTGTGAGTGCAATTGGTCGATAGCTGTTGGGGTCTTCGCTATCTTTACCGGGTTTGGGGACTGGTATTACAGTTGCTTCTTTCCAGATTTTTGGCACATTACCAGTAATCCATAAATCATTGAAGAGTTTCAAAAGAGATGTTAATGATGATTCTGGAAGGTGTTTCAGAAACTGGTAATGTATCTCGTCAGGCCCAGCGAATGTATCATGGGCATTATATAAAGCCTCCCTAAGCTCCGATAGTGATAACAATTGATTATAACTTTCCGAGTTGTTGGATGTGAATTTTAAACGTGACTTTTCTTTTTGAGTTTTAAGTTTTCGGAAGGCTTCTGAATAATTAGATGATGAGGAATTTTTCGAGAAACTGTCAGCAAGAATATTTGCAATGTCACGTTTTGATTGATTGATTGATTGTTTGTTTTTTAACGGCGCATCAGCACTCTTAGGCTATTTAGCGCCAAACAAAGTGTTACTTGTATAATCTTTTAAAACTTATAAAAGGTTCTATATCGACCAGCGATATAAAAGAACAAATGGTTGAAATTAAAAACGGTAAGATGGTAACGGTGCAAAATAAAGCTTCCCGATCAACGGGAGATGTAAAAAAGATGAATAGGTATTAAAATGGGACGGTATATATATTGCATAAAACTGCACAAGGTGATAGCATAAAAGTCAGAGTTTTGAGTAAATATTTACGGCTTTCAAGAACTCGATAATACGAGTGATGTTTATATTATCAAAAAGTTCTTTCATGTCATGCACAACGTAATAACGATCGCGCGTAGGTTGTAGGTCAAAGCACTCTATCATAAAGTGCTTGACAGTGAATGGTTCATTGCAAGAAACGCACTCTGGTGGGTCTTCACCTTTTAGTATGTGGGTGTGGGTGATATAAGTATGACCAATTCGGATTCTTGCAATGACTACCTCCTCCCTACGAATGCTTCTGTAGGAAGGAGTCCATTCTCCTAGAGTTGGTTTGATTGCATGAAGTTTGTTATTTACAGCATCATTCCATGATGCCTGCCACTTCTGACGTAAGAACTTTCTGATACAAGGTTTAAAATCAGTATATGGTATTTTAAAATCAGATGGTTCTTGAGAAAGGGCCATTTTAGCAGCGCGATCTGCTTTTTCGTTACCTTTAATACCAATGTGGCTAGGTAACCAACAGTATATTATATTGTGGGAGACACTCAGCTCGGTATTTTTTACGAGTATGTTTTTCAATAATGGGTTCTCCAGTTTTCTATTGTGTAGTGACTGGAGTACTGATAGCGAGTCGGAGAAGATGATACTGTTTAAAATACGGTTCTTTTCTATATGTTGCAGAGCAAGGTCTATTGCTCTGATTTCGGCTGTAAAAATTGATGCTCCATTTGGTAAGCGAACTTGCGTTGTGTGATTTCCACAAACAAAGGCTGCAGCAGCCTTTTCCTCATCCTTTGATCCATCAGTGTAAATTCTGGTGTAGTTTTTAAATTCGGAGAGGAGTTCATGGTAGGAGTTGTGGAAGATAGAAGGGTTTGTTTCGGATTTTTTTCCATCGTGTAGCGTAAAACGTACTTTTGGTTGTTTAATTAGCCAGGGTGGTGTTTCGGAGATGGATGTTTTCTGAATTTTTGAAAGATCTATATTTGTAGTGTCAAGGCTGGATGATATTCTAATGCCAAAGGAAGGTATGGCGTTTGGTTTATTTTCGTATAAAGTTTTGTATTTGGGTTGAAAAACAGCCGAAAAAGCAGGATTCAGAGGGTTTGATTTTAATTTGAGAGCATACTGTGCTGAAAGCATTTCTCTACGATGCGATAACGGTGGTTCATTCGCCTCAGCTAGAAGGCTTTCAAACGGGGATGTTTTAAATGCTCCCAGAGCCAGTCTTATTCCCTGATGATGAATTGGATCAAGCATTTTAAGATACGATTTTCTGGCAGAACCATACACAACGCAACCATAGTCTAGTTTGGAGCGAATAAACGTTCTATATAAATTCAGGATGACTTTTCTATCAGCACCCCAGTCAGTGTGTGCTACTACTTTAAGTAGGTCAAGTGCTTTTAAGCATTTGGCTTTCAAGTTTTTTAGGTGTGGAATAAAGGTCAGTTTTCTGTCAAAGATAATACCCAAAAATTTTGTTTCCTCAACAACTGGAATAGGTGTTCCGTCCAGCGTGAGTTCAGGTTCATCGTGGTGTCGTCGTAATTGACAGAAATGCATACATACCGTTTTTGATTTCGAGAATTTGAAACCGTTCGTACTAGCCCAATTTTGAATCTTGTTGATATTTTGCTGTAGTTGTCTTTCAATTGTATGCATGTGCTTTGACCGATAACATATGAGAAAATCATCAACATATAGTGAGCAATCCACACCAGGAGTCAAACACTTGGTGATGTTATTAATTTTAATATTGAAAAGTGTCACAGATAAAATACTGCCCTGGGGCACACCCATCTCTTGCTCGTGCAAATCTGAGAGAGTACAGCCCACTCGTACCTTGAATTCTCTGTCGGAGAGAAAGTTGGATATGAAAGAGGGCAGACGGCCTTTAAGACCTAGATCGTGCAGGTCTTTTAGTATCCCGTACTTCCATGTTGTGTCATAGGCCTTTTCTAAATCAAAGAAAACCGCTACTAAATGTTCTTTCTTGATAAATGCATCGCGAATGAATGTTTCTAGTCTAACCAGATGATCGTTGGTGCTCCGTTCATAACGAAAGCCACTTTGGAAAGGAGATATTAAATTGTTAGTTTCCAGGTACCATACAAGCCGAGAATTGATCATTCGTTCCATTGTTTTGCACATGCAGCTTGTGAGTGCAATAGGTCGATAGTTGGTAGGATCTTCACTATCTTTACCGGGTTTGGGAACTGGTATTACTGTTGCTTCTTTCCATATTTTAGGTAGGTTACCAGTAATCCATAAATCATTGAAGAGTTTTAAAAGAGATGTTAAAGATGATTCTGGAAGATGTTTTAAAAACTGGTAATGTATTTTGTCAGGCCCAGCGGAAGTATCATGGGCCTTGTCTAAAGCCTCCATAAGTTCTGATAGTGAAAACAGCTGGTTGTAGCTTTCCGAGTTGTTGGATGTGAATTTTAAACGTGACTTTTCTTTTTGAGTTTTCAATTTTTGGAAGGCTTCGGAATAATTAGATGATGACGAATTTTTAGAGAATGTATCAGCAAGAACATTTGCTATGTCACGTTTTGAGCTAAGATTGTTATTGTTCACTTTTAGATGTCGGAAAGAATTGTGTTTTCTCTTTCCGTTTATTTTGCGGATCGTGTCCCAAACTTTCTTAATTGAGGAACGAGAGTTTAAAGAGGAAACATATTTCATCCATGATGCTCGTTTACTTTCTTTGATTGTGCGGCGAGCTTTGGCCCGGAGAATACGATATTTACTTAAATTCTCGGGCGTCGGATGATTGTTAAATTTTTTCAAGGCTTCTCGGCGTTGCCGTATGGCTTCCTTACATTCCTTAGTGAGCCAAGGTTTTAGGGTTCTTTTACAGTTTGCTGAGGACTTGGGGATAGATTCTTCTGCAATGTCGGTTAAAATAGATGTAAAATGCTGAATGGGGTCGTTAACATTGAAAACTGTATCCTCATTCAGCCTGGTTTTACAGAGTGTTTCGAATTTGGCCCAGTCGGCCTTCTTTAAATTCCATTGTGGAATTACTTCATCAATTGTAGAGTTATGATTTACAAGGGAGATTTGGAAGTGATCGCTGCTGTGAAGGTCATCAGCGACCTTCCATTCATAGTCCAAAAGCAGCGAAGGAGAACAAATTGTCAAATCGATGCATGTGTATGTACCCGTGCCTGGGTGTAAATATGTAGGTGTTTTGGTATTATATAGACACAGATCGTGTCTAGAAATAAAGTCTTCAACTTTGTGACCTCTGTCACTTACATGATTCGATCCCCATAAAATGTTATGGGCATTAAAATCCCCGAGTAAAACAAAGGGTGCGGGAAGCTGTTGAACAAGATTATCGAGTTCGTTTGGTACTAGGTTAGTGTTTGGTGGTAAATAAATAGAGCAAAATGTAATCACTCGATGTAGAGTGACGCTTACAGCAATGGCTTGTAAATTGGTGTTTAAAGTAATGAAACTATGAGGAGCTCTGTTGTTCACAATAACAGAAACTCCTCCTGATGCCCTGTCAACATTTGGAGAGCAGGTGTTAAACAGGGAGTAGCTTTTAAATGTGATATTGTCTGTATCTTTCAAGAAGGTTTCTTGAAGGCATAGTACCGCAGGATCATGTTCGTTTAAAAGCAGGAGAATATCATTGTAATTTGCTTTAAGTCCTCGACAATTCCATTGTATGATAGTGTTTTTCATTATAAATTTAAATTAAAGATTGTGGAACTAGGTTAGACCTTTCGCAGACGGAATTTGTTTTGTTATTTCTCTGGAGGAAGTACGGGGGTGAATTTTTTGTTTGTAGGTCTGGAGTTCCCTTAGGCGCATGGAGCAGATTCTTCTGCATCCATGCTCTCGATGTCTCCAAACCTGTTATAAAGTTTGATGGGGTCATCTGACCCCTTTTGTTGCCTGTTTCCGTGAGATTTTTTATTCTTTGGTGATTTAGGTTGTTGGGTATTATTAAATGTAGTCTGAGTAGATGCCGTGTTTTTCTGTGCTTGGTAATGGGGGGTGTTTGAATTTGGTGTTGAATCGGGTGCTTCTGTTTGTGTTTGAGCGTCCTTCGTTGTTTTAGGATTGCTCTTCACTACAGTGGTGTAAATTCTGGTGTAGTTTTTAAATTCGGTGAGGAGTTCATGGTAAGAGTTGTGGACGATAGAAGGGTTTGTTTCGGATTTTTTTCCATCGTGTAGCGTAAAACGTACTTTTGGTTGTTTAATTAGCCAGGGTGGTGTTTCGGAGATGGATGTTTTCTGAATTTTTGAAAGATCTATATTTGTAGTGTCAAGGCTGGATGATATTCTAATGCCAAAGGAAGGTATGGCGTTTGGTTTATTTTCGTATAAAGTTTTGTATTTGGTTTGAAAAACAGCCGAAAAAGCAGGATTCAGAGGGTTTGATTTTAATTTGAGAGCATACTGTGCTGAAAGCATTTCTCTACGATGCGATAACGGTGGTTCATTCGCCTCAGCTAGAAGGCTTTCACACGGGGATGTTTTAAATGCTCCCAGAGCCAGTCTTATTCCCTGATGATGAATTGGATCAAGCATTTTAAGATACGATTTTCTGGCAGAACCATACACAACGCAACCATAGTCTAGTTTGGAGCGAATAAACTTTCTATATAAATTCAGGATGACTTTTCTATCAGCACCCCAGTCAGTGTGTGCTACTACTTTAAGTAGGTCAAGTGCTTTTAAGCATTTGGCTTTCAAGTTTTTTAGGTGTGGAATAAAGGTCAGTTTTCTGTCAAAGATAATACCCAAAAATTTTGTTTCCTCAACAACTGGAATAGGTGTTCCGTCCAGCGTGAGTTTAGGTTCATCGTGGTGTCGTCGTAATTGACAGAAATGCATACATACCGTTTTTGATTTCGAGAATTTGAAACCGTTCGTACTAGCCCAATTTTGAATCTTGTTGATATTTTGCTGTAGTTGTCTTTCAATTGTATGCATGTGCTTTGACCGATAACATATGAGAAAATCATCAACATATAGTGAGCAATCCACACCAGGAGTCAAACACTTGGTGATGTTATTAATTTTGATATTGAAAAGTGTCACAGATAAAATACTGCCCTGGGGCACACCCATCTCTTGCTCGTGCAAATCTGAGAGAGTACAGCCCACTCGTACCTTGAATTCTATGTCGGAGAGGAAGTTGGATATGAAAGAGGGCAGACGGCCTTTAAGACCTAGATCGTGCAGGTCTTTTAGTATAGCGTACTTCCATGTTGTGTCATAGGCCTTTTCTAAATCAAAGAAAACCGCTACTAAATGTTCTTTCTTGATAAATGCATCGCGAATGAATGTTTCTAGTCTAACCAGATGATCGTTGGTGCTCCGTCCATAACGAAAGCCACATTGGAAAGGAGATATTAAATTGTTAGTTTCCAGCTACCATACAAGCCGAGAAATGATCATTCGTTCCATTGTTTTGCACATGCAGCTTGTGAGTGCAATAGGTCGATAGTTGGTAGGATCTTCACTATCTTTACCGGGTTTGGGAACTGGTATTACTGTTGCTTCTTTCCATATTTTAGGTAGGTTTCCAGTAATCCATAAATCATTGAAGAGTTTTAAAAGAGATGTTAAAGATGATTCTGGAAGATGTTTTAAAAACTGGTAATGTATTTTGTCAGGCCCAGCGGAAGTATCATGGGCCTTGTCTAAAGCCTCCATAAGTTCTGATAGTGAAAACAGCTGGTTGTAGCTTTCCGAGTTGTTGGATGTGAATTTTAAACGTGACTTTTCTTTTTGAGTTTTCAATTTTTGGAAGGCTTCGGAATAATTAGATGATGACGAATTTTTAGAGAATGTATCAGCAAGAACATTTGCTATGTCACGTTTTGAGCTAAGATTGTTATTGTTCACTTTTAGATGTCGGAAAGAATTGTGTTTTCTCTTTCCGTTTATTTTTCGGATCGTGTCCCAAACTTTCTTAATTGAGGAACGAGAGTTTAAAGAGGAAACATATTTCATCCATGATGCTCGTTTACTTTCTTTGATTGTGCGGCGAGCTTTGGCCCGGAGAATATGATATTTACTTAAATTCTCGGGCGTGGGGTGATTGTTAAATTTTTTCAAGGCTTCTCGGCGTTGCCGTATGGCTTCCTTACATTCCTTAGTGAGCCAAGGTTTTAGGGTTCTTTTACAGTTTGCTGAGGACTTGGGGATAGATTCTTCTGCAATGTCGGTTAAAATAGATGTAAAATGCTGAATGGGGTCGTTAACATTGAAAAATGTATCCTCATTCAGCCTGGTTTTACAGAGTGTTTCGAATTTGGCCCAGTCGGCCTTCTTTAAATTCCATTGTGGAATTACTTCATCAATTGTAGAGTTATGATTTACAAGGGAGATTTGGAAGTGATCGCTGCTGTGAAGGTCATCAGCGACCTTCCATTCATAGTCCAAAAGCAGCGAAGGAGAACAAATTGTCAAATCGATGCATGTGTATGTACCCGTGCCTGGGTGTAAATATGTAGGTGTTTTGGTATTATATAGACACAGATCGTGTCTAGAAATAAAGTCTTCAACTTTGTGACCTCTGTCACTTACATGATTCGATCCCCATAAAATGTTATGGGCATTAAAATCCCCGAGTAAAACAAAGGGTGCGGGAAGCTGTTGAACAAGATTATCGAGTTCGTTTGGTACTAGGTTAGTGTTTGGTGGTAAATAAATAGAGCAAAATGTAATCACTCGATGTAGAGTGATGCTTACAGCAATGGCTTGTAACAGATGATGAATTGGATCAAGCATTTTCAAATATGACTTTCTGGCTGAACCATACACAACGCAGGCATGGTCCAGTTTAGACCGTATACAACGTGTCTTAAATGTAATGTAATTATTTATTTATTTATAAGGCATTTTCGTTACGTTAAATGTGGTGAACTCTTAACGTATATTGTTCTCAATGGATCGTTATGTTTCCTCGTAAACGGTGTAATTTCTTGTAGGTACCAGTGAAGAACCAACGTAGCCTCAGGAAAGCGACAAAGAAAACAACTCCAGAGACAACCCAAGTGACAACTCCAGTGGCTTCCCCGTTATCCAATCAGTCCCCATAGCGACCAATCAAAACATAATCTAGTATTACCGCTTCCACTCTCAAGGGCGCAAGGAAGAGCAGTGCGCCTATTCCTTCTCTCCCTTCAGTAACCTATATGACTTCGCAAACCAGTGTAAATTATGAAAAGGTAGCTCTTGAGCTGCTCATTCGCATAACTAAATAAGGGAATTACTTACTCTTTAACAACCATGAGCAAGGAGTATACTGCTAATCACATTCCAGTAACTAAGAACCAAAGAAAAGGGGCAGTTTTGACATGCAATTTGATTAAGGAAGAATTTAGTACCCCTACCAGAGATGATTCCTCACCATTATTACTTTGCACAATTTCTTCCCCACACACTCTGCCGAAAAGGGAGAGAGTTGTCCCTCGTAAACTTCTGATGTCTGCTGTACTAACCGCAACGCTAACATCAAACACCGGAGAGACGCACACTCTGCCTTCGAGTGAGATTAGATATACCAGTCCCGACCCTGAACAGACAGCAGATATGAAACGAATTAACTAATGCTGAGATCACAGCACCATCTACGATTAATGTTCCAATTGCTAAAATGAAAGAAAACCCAACGTTTCGAAGTTGCTGTAACTGATTATAGCGCTCTTTATGCGTTATTTTTCAAAACAGTCACGCGTGTCTCGTCTCACTTACGCCATACTTGCTTAAGCAAGGGATACAGCACCACGCAGCCTCTTATATTGTACGAACAAGAACGCCAGCGGCTGCGTAAGTGGAAGCACGTGCTTTTAAGTGAATCATGTCTATTAAGAAACGTTATGGTTGGCGACAATATAAAGCATATCTGCAGTACAACTTTGTGATATGTTTGATTCATAGCTTCGGAATTTTGATTTCTCGCGACGTTCATAGCACCATACAGCAAAGCAGTATAATCAGTCAACAATAATTTAAGAGAATCTGCAAATACCGTCAAATAACAGTGCATTAATCGGGTCAAATCAGGTATGACTGCGTTCGCAGTTTTAAATCCTGGCAGTGCACGACAAATTGCATTAGAGCAGCATCGCCTTATCATCAAATCACCATTTCTGCAGTACCTTCAGAGTCCAAGAAGAAACCATGTTACACCAGCACCATCTTCCTTGTTAGACTCAACTAGTCCATCTTTACCTTGCTCAGTACAAGCGCAATCGCGATGTGTATCTTCACCAGCAGCAGGTCATTCAATAGTCCCTGTCCGAACAGTTGAATCGAGTATTGAAGGGTTCGACTTTGATGATATTGAAGACCCTTTACTTGAAATGTCGTTTCCCAATAGTCCAGTGCAGGAAACGAACCTTGTGGACGTTGTCACTCCCTCAATCAGCAAGAAATAGTAATGTCGTCCTCGTCTAAAGAGAGTGAAGATATCTCATTATCAAAGTTAAAGAGGACTGTCGATAATGATTCTTCAGCTGGATCTAACCTAGTTGTTCATTCATATAATTATACTAAGGTTATCAACAAAATTTTATGCAAGCAGGGTTGTACCGCAAGTTCGAACACGAATCGTGCACAATACTGGAAGATTTCGAGGAACACTTGAAAACGACATTACACGACGGTTAAATGTAATTTTAGAAAACAGACAAGTGTCAAAGTAAATCGGATTTTGTTCCACCTGGACCATACACGGAAACATATCGACGCTTTATCAAATTCAGCTTCTCTAAAAGCATATTTTGTGCAACCTACCGTCCGAATTATCTTCTATTAGTAAAGAAAATTACATAAAATCCCTCCATACGTTTCTTTCTTTCTGTTAACAGACAGAGTAAATGACAAGCAAGTATCCCAAATTTGTAGAAAAATTACCAGCCGTCCGTGCATCAGAGCTGTCCCTGTGAAATTAAGGATCAAACGCAAAAATTTACTCACGTCCAATCCCAAGCAGTTCCGGTGGGGGGAGAAACTTACTTACTCCCTAAGCGACATTAAGGACTGAATGTAATCACCGCGATCTATTTCTGTTCATTTGTTGAAAGCAGAATGTAAATTGATCAAACACGATTTATTCACTCTCCATGCATATTTTAACGCGTTGCTCACCCTGAAAACAAAAACGCTCAAAGACCCTGGGTGTACGTTAATATGACCCTGCCAGAATTAAATCGTCCATTCTGGATCACCATGGATGACGACATTACTAATAACGATGACATTAAGCCGATCCGTACCCGTTTGGAATACCAACGCTTGCAAACGAAAGCAGGAGAGAGCGTTGCTTGTTTTCTTTGTTGGCACCCACATGAATCACAAATCATACATGTTCTGGAACGCATGGGCTGGTTAAAAGAATGGACAGTCGAGATAATCACCAAGACGCAGAAGCCATTAGAAGAGCAATCCACTAAGGAAAAGATCGACTCTCAGTAGTGGCATTCTTGTGTCATTCGGGACACGGTGAACCCTAGACTCGGACTGTACGCAAAACGCGACATAACCAAAGGTGAGATAGTAATTATATATAGCGAGTCGATGTCACAAGAAACTGGACGTTACTGTCTACGTCCACATGTTTTCTCTGGCTCACTATAGTAGGCGACAAGGGCGATAAGAGTCGCCAGTGAACAGTCTGTGGTAAAGGTGTATCGATTAAAGAGGTAGGCGCCTGTAGCCATTATAATAAGATATAATAATTCCCCTTCAGTATTACCTATTAGCCTGTCGCGATGTACTTTGTAAGAAACTTTCCAACTACCAATTGCTATAGAAAACAGACTTAGAAGTATTTGTTGTTGTTGTTGTTGGCAAATCTGTGAGGAAATTTCAATAAATTCAATATTAAACTCATCGAATTAACATAATACGGCGAGGGGGATGTCAATTAATTTTTATTAAGTAATGGTCGCTAGTCACAAGTACGCAGACCAATGTGTGTACTTTTCATTTCGCTGAGAAAGAAGCAAGTCTGTCAAATCTGAAATAATGAGATTTTAATGATACGACAATAAAGCGAGATGGACGATTATTTTGGTCCAATCTGTGTTTAGGCTATTTCAGGGGAGGGGGGATTATCAAACACGCGATCTTATGTACGGTTCTTCTCTCATTATTTAATAATTATACAGCCAAATTCATGAATCGGGACTGCACAGAATTTCATGGCCACAAATTACGATATCGCTAGAGCATTTCAGCTTAGTTATCTTGGGAATAATCAGTCGTTTTGCCACATTCTATCTCACACGTCTCATCAATATAACACGATGCTTCTGACTGACCGACATTCGTTTTACCAGTGAGCCATCTCCAATTTCACTTGCTTGTCTGCATCACTGCTGACATTACGTCCTAGATAAAATATTCCGTCTTGACTGGACATATGCACTCAAATTAAACATCTGCGGCGGTTCGAGTCTAAGATTCAGCCAATGTGGGCATGTGAGAAAGCTTGCCAGTAGCTTCTCGTGGGTCGGTGGTTCTTTCCGGGGTTTTCCGGGTTCTTCCTCCACCATTAATACTGGCCGTCATGTATAGCCTATCGTGCTGAAAAATGGCGTTAAACCCCACAACAACAACAACAAATTAAACATACTTCTTAAAGAGCAAATAAATCTGATTGATTGAGTGATTGATTCAATTTTTAACGGTGCATCAGCACTGTAAGGCTATTTAGCGCCAAACAAAGTGGTATACGTATCATCTTTTAAAAATTATACAAATTATAAAAAGTCTCATATCGACCAGCGATATAAAATTAAGACGGATGTATGGTAACGGTGCAAAATAAAGCTTCCCGATCAACAGGGGACGTAAATGTTGTATGTTAATGAAAAATGATGAAAAGGTATTTAAAAGGGACGATATATATACATATATTGCATCAAAGTGCACAAGGTGATAGCATAAAAGTTGGAG
Organism: Sinohyriopsis cumingii; assembly: GCA_028554795.2. Classification (NCBI taxonomy): domain Eukaryota; kingdom Metazoa; phylum Mollusca; class Bivalvia; order Unionida; family Unionidae; genus Sinohyriopsis; species Sinohyriopsis cumingii. The sequence continues at coordinate 68,928,833 of CM068834.1, read as the reverse complement.
CTTAGAATAAATATTCATTGCTTTCAGGAACTCTTATAATATGAGTGATGTTTATAGTATCGAAAAGTTCCTTCATGTCATGCACATTGTAATATTGATCGCGCGTAGGTTGCAGGTCACAACACTATCATAAAGTGCTTAACAGTGATTGGTTCATTGCAAGAAACGCACTCTGGTCGGTCTTCACCTTTTAGTATGTGGATGTGGGTGATATAAGTATGACCAATTTGCATTCTTGCAATGACTACCTCCTCCCTACGCCAGTTTCGTTAGGAAGGAGTCCATTCTCCTAGGGTTGGCTTGATGGCGTAAAGTTTATTATTCACTGCATCATAGCCCATTTCATGTCGAATTTAACCGAGTTGCTCCGTAATTATCCGAATAACCTCCCGAGTTACTTTATACTCCAGCCAATCAAACGCTGGTGGGCACATGTACATAACGAAATGACGTTCATTGTTGTTGAGAAATATTTCAGAAATAACATTAATTAAATGATTGATTGATTGATTGATTGATTGATTGTTTATTTAACGGCGCATCAGCACTTTTAGGCTATTTAGCGCCAAACAAAGTGTTATTTCTATAATCTTTTAAAACTTATAAAAGGTCCTATATCGACTAGCGATATAAAAGAACAAATGGTTGAAATTAAAAACAGTAAGATGGTAACGGTGCAAAATAAAGCTTCCCGATCAACGGGAGATGTAAAAAAGATGAATAGGTATTAAAATGGGACGGTATGTATATTGCATAAAACTGCACAAGGTGATAGCATAAAAGTCAGAGTTTAGAGTAAATATTTACGGCTTTCAAGAACTCGATAATACGAGTGATGTTTGTATTATCAAAAAGTTCTTTCATGTCATGCACAACGTAATAACGATCGCGCGTAGGTTGTAGGTCAAAGCACTCTATCATAAAGTGCTTGACAGTGAATGGTTCATTGCAAGAAACGCACTCTGGTGGGTCTTCACCTTTTAGTATGTGGGTGTGGGTGATATAAGTATGACCAATTCGGATTCTTGCAATGACTACCTCCTCCCTACGAATGGTTCTGTAGAAAGGAGTCCATTCTCCTAGAGTTGGTTTGATTGCATGAAGTTTGTTATTTACAGCATCATTCCATGATGCCTGCCACTTCTGACGTAAGAACTTTCTGATACAAGGTTTAAAATCAGTATATGGTATTTTAAAATCAGATGGTTCTTGAGAAAGGGCCATTTTAGCAGCGCGATCTGCTTTTTCGTTACCTTTAATACCAATGTGGCTAGGTAACCAACAGTATATTATATTGTGGGAGACACTCAGCTCGGTATTTTTGACGAGTATGTTTTTCAATAATGGGTTCTCCAGTTTTCTATTGTGTAGTGACTGGAGTACTGATAGCGAGTCGGAGAAGATGATACTGTTTAAAATACGGTTGTTTTCTATATGTTGCAGAGCAAGGTCTATTGCTCTGATTTCGGCTGTAAAAATTGATGCTCCATTTGGTAAGCGAACTTGCGTTGTGTGATTTCCACAAACAAAGGCTGCAGCAGCCTTTTCCTCATCCTTTGATCCATCAGTGTAAATTCTGGTGTAGTTTTTAAATTCGGTGAGGAGTTCATGGTAAGAGTTGTGGAAGATAGAAGGGTTTGTTTCGGATTTTTTTCCATCGTGTATTGATTGATTGATTGTTTTTTTTTAACGGCGCATCAGCACTCTTAGGCTATTTAGCGCCAAACAAAGTGTTACTTGTATAATCTTTTAAAACTTATAAAAGGTTCTACATCGACCAGCGATATAAAAGAACAAATGGTTGAAATTAAAAACGGTAAGATGGTAACGGTGCAAAATAAAGCTTCCCGATCAACGGGAGATGTAAAAAAGATGAATAGGTATTAAAATGGGACGGTATGTATATTGCATAAAACTGAGAGTTTAGAGTAAATATTTACGGCTTTCAAGAACTCTATAATACGAGTGATGTTTATATTATCAAAAAGTTCTTTCATGTCATGCACAATGTAATAACGATCGCGCGTTGGTTGTAGGTCAAAGCACTCTATCATAAAGTGCTTGACAGTGAATGGTTCATTGCAAGAAACGCACTCTGGTCGGTCTTCACCTTTTAGTATGTGGATGTGGGTGACATAAGTATGACCAATTTGCATTCTTGCAATGACTACCTCCTCCCTACGCCAGTTTCGTTAGGAAGGAGTCCATTCTCCTAGGGTTGGCTTGATGGCGTAAAGTTTATTATTCACTGCATCATAGCCCATTTCATGTCGAATTTAACCGAGTTGCTCCGTAATTATCCGAATAACCTTCCGAGTTACTTTATACTCCAGCCAATCAAACGCTGGTGGGCACATGTACATAACGAAATGACGTTCATTGTTGTTGAGAAATATTTCAGAAATAACATTAATTAAATGATTGATTGACTGATTGATTGATTGTTTATTTAACGGCGCATCAGCACTTTTAGGCTATTTAGCGCCAAACAAAGTGTTATTTCTATAATCTTTTAAAACTTATAAAAGGTCCTATATCGACTAGCGATATAAAAGAACAAATGGTTGAAATTAAAAACAGTAAGATGGTAACGGTGCAAAATAAAGCTTCCCGATCAACGGGAGATGTAAAAAAGATGAATAGGTATTAAAATGGGACGGTATGTATATTGCATAAAACTGCACAAGGTGATAGCATAAAAGTCAGAGTTTAGAGTAAATATTTACGGCTTTCAAGAACTCGATAATACGAGTGATGTTTGTATTATCAAAAAGTTCTTTCATGTCATGCACAACGTAATAACGATCGCGCGTAGGTTGTAGGTCAAAGCACTCTATCATAAAGTGCTTGACAGTGAATGGTTCATTGCAAGAAACGCACTCTGGTGGGTCTTCACCTTTTAGTATGTGGGTGTGGGTGATATAAGTATGACCAATTCGGATTCTTGCAATGACTACCTCCTCCCTACGAATGGTTCTGTAGAAAGGAGTCCATTCTCCTAGAGTTGGTTTGATTGCATGAAGTTTGTTATTTACAGCATCATTCCATGATGCCTGCCACTTCTGACGTAAGAACTTTCTGATACAAGGTTTAAAATCAGTATATGGTATTTTAAAATCAGATGGTTCTTGAGAAAGGGCCATTTTAGCAGCGCGATCTGCTTTTTCGTTACCTTTAATACCAATGTGGCTAGGTAACCAACAGTATATTATATTGTGGGAGACACTCAGCTCGGTATTTTTGACGAGTATGTTTTTCAATAATGGGTTCTCCAGTTTTCTATTGTGTAGTGACTGGAGTACTGATAGCGAGTCGGAGAAGATGATACTGTTTAAAATACGGTTCTTTTCTATATGTTGCAGAGCAAGGTCTATTGCTCTGATTTCGGCTGTAAAAATTGATGCTCCATTTGGTAAGCGAACTTGCGTTGTGTGATTTCCACAAACAAAGGCTGCAGCAGCCTTTTCCTCATCCTTTGATCCATCAGTGTAAATTCTGGTGTAGTTTTTAAATTCGGTGAGGAGTTCATGGTAAGAGTTGTGGAAGACAGAAGGGTTTGTTTCGGATTTTTTTCCATCGTGTATTGATTGATTGATTGTTTTTTTTTAACGGCGCATCAGCACTCTTAGGCTATTTAGCGCCAAACAAAGTGTTACTTGTATAATCTTTTAAAACTTATAAAAGGTTCTACATCGACCAGCGATATAAAAGAACAAATGGTTGAAATTAAAAACGGTAAGATGGTAACGGTGCAAAATAAAGCTTCCCGATCAACGGGAGATGTAAAAAAGATGAATAGGTATTAAAATGGGACGGAATGTATATTGCATAAAACTGCACAAGGTGATAGCATAAAAGTCAGAGTTTAGAGTAAATATTTACGGCTTTCAAGAACTCGATAATACGAGTGATGTTTATATTATCAAAAAGTTCTTTCATATCATGCACAACGTAATAACGATCGCGCGTAGGTTGTAGGTCAAAGCACTCTATCATAAAGTGCTTGACAGTGAATGGTTCATTGCAAGAAACGCACTCTGGTGGGTCTTCACCTTTTAGTATGTGGGTGTGGGTGATAAAAGTATGACCAATTCGGATTCTTGCAATGACTACCTCCTCCCTACGAATGCTTCTGTAGGAAGGAGTCCATTCTCCTAGAGTTGGTTTGATTGCATGAAGTTTGTTATTTACAGCATCATTCCATGATGCCTGCCACTTCTGACGTAAGAACTTTCTGATACAAGGTTTAAAATCTGTATATGGTATTTTAAAATCAGATGGTTCTTGAGAAAGGGCCATTTTAGCAGCGCGATCTGCTTTTTCGTTACCTTTAATACCAATGTGGCTAGGTAACCAACAGTATATTATATTGTGGGAGACACTCAGCTCGGTATTTTTTACGAGTATGTTTTTCAATAATGGGTTCTCCAGTTTTCTATTGTGTAGTGACTGAAGTACTGATAGCGAGTCGGAGAAGATGATACAGTTTGAAATACGATTCTTTTCTATATGTTGCAGAGCAAGGTCTATTGCTCTGATTTCGGCTGTAAAAATTGATGCTCCATTTGGTAAGCGAACTTGCGTTGTGTGATTTCCACAAACAAAGGCTGCAGCAGCCTTTTCCTCATCCTTTGATCCATCAGTGTAAATTCTGGTGTAGTTTTTAAATTCGGTGAGGAGTTCATGGTAAGAGTTGTGGAAGATAGAAGGGTTTGTTTCGGATTTTTTTCCATCGTGTAGCGTAAAACGTACTTTTGGTTGTTTAATTAGCCAGGGTGGTGTTTCGGAGATGGATGTTTTCTGAATTTTAGAAAGATCTATATTTGTAGTGTCAAGGCTGCATGATAAGCTAATGCCAAAGGAAGGTATGGCGTTTGGTTTATTTTCGTATAAAGTTTTGTATTTGGGTTGAAAAACAGCCGAAAAAGCAGGATTCAGAGGGTTTGATTTTAATTTGAGAGCATACTGTGCTGAAAGCATTTCTCTACGATGCGATAACGGTGGTTCATTCGCCTCAGCTAGAAGGCTTTCACACGGGGATGTTTTAAATGCTCCCAGAGCCAGTCTTATTCCCTGATGATGAATTGGATCGAGCATTTTAAGATACGATTTCCTGGCAGAACCATACACAACGCAACCATAGTCTAGTTTGGAGCGAATAAACGTTCTGTATAAATTTAGGATGACTTTTCTATCAGCACCCCAGTCAGTGTGCGCTACTACGTTAAGTAGGTTAAGTGCTTTTAAGCATTTAGCTTTTAAGTTCTTTAGGTGTGGAATAAAGGTCAGTTTTCTGTCAAAGATTATACCTAAAAATTTGGTTTCCTCAACAACTGGAATAGGTGTTCCATCCAGTGTGAGGTTCGGTTCATCGTGATGTTTTCGTAACTGACAGAAATGCATGCATACCGTTTTTGATTTCGAGAATTTGAAACCGTTTGCATTGGCCCAATTTTGAATTTTGTTTATATTTTGCTGTAGTTGTCTTTCAATTGTATGCATGTGCTTTGACCGATAACATATTAGAAAATCATCAACGTATAACGATCAATCCACACCAGAAGTCAAACACTTGGTGATGCTATTAATTTTGATGTTAAAGAGCGTCACAGATAAAATACTGCCCTGGGGCACACCCATCTCTTGCTCGTGCAGATCTGAGAGGGTAGAGCCCACTCGTACTTTGAATTCTCTGTCGGAGAGAAAGTTGGATATGAAAGAGGGCAGACGGCCTTTTAGACCTAGATCGTTCAGGTCATTTAGTATCCCGTACTTCCATGTCGTGTCATAGGCCTTTTCTAAATCAAAGAAAACCGCTACTAAATGTTCTTTCTTAATAAATGCATCGCGAATGAATGTTTCTAGTCTAACCAGATGATCATTGGTGTTCCGGCCATATCGAAAGCCACTTTGGAAAGGAGATATTAAATTGTTAGTTTCCAAATACCAGACAAGCCGAGAATTGATCATTCGTTCCATTGTTTTGCACACACAGCTTGTGAGTGCAATTGGTCGATAGCTGTTGGGGTCTTCGCTATCTTTACCGGGTTTGGGGACTGGTATTACAGTTGCTTCTTTCCAGATTTTTGGCACATTACCAGTAATCCATAAATCATTGAAGAGTTTCAAAAGAGATGTTAATGATGATTCTGGAAGGTGTTTCAGAAACTGGTAATGTATCTCGTCAGGCCCAGCGAATGTATCATGGGCATTATATAAAGCCTCCCTAAGCTCCGATAGTGAGAACAATTGATTATAACTTTCCGAGTTGTTGGATGTGAATTTTAAACGTGACTTTTCTTTTTGAGTTTTAAGTTTTCGGAAGGCTTCTGAATAATTAGATGATGAGGAATTTTTCGAGAAACTGTCAGCAAGAATATTTGCAATGTCACGTTTTGATTGATTGATTGATTGTTTGTTCTTTAACGGCGCATCAGCACTCTTAGGCTATTTAGCGCCAAACAAAGTGTTACTTGTATAATCTTTTAAAACTTATAAAAGGTTCTATATCGACCAGCGATATAAAAGAACAAATGGTTGAAATTAAAAACGGTAAGATGGTAACGGTGCAAAATAAAGCTTCCCGATCAACGGGAGATGTAAAAAAGATGAATAGGTATTAAAATGGGACGGTATATATATTGCATAAAACTGCACAAGGTGATAGCATAAAAGTCAGAGTTTTGAGTAAATATTTACGGCTTTCAAGAACTCGATAATACGAGTGATGTTTATATTATCAAAAAGTTCTTTCATATCATGCACAACGTAATAACGATCGCGCGTAGGTTGTAGGTCAAAGCACTCTATCATAAAGTGCTTGACAGTGAATGGTTCATTGCAAGAAACGCACTCTGGTGGGTCTTCACCTTTTAGTATGTGGGTGTGGGTGATATAAGTATGACCAAATCGGATTCTTGCAATGACTACCTCCTCCCGACGAATGCTTCTGTAGGAAGGAGTCCATTCTCCTAGAGTTGGTTTGATTGCATGAAGTTTGTTATTTACAGCATCATTCCATGATGCCTGCCACTTCTGACGTAAGAACTTTCTGATACAAGGTTTAAAATCAGTATATGGTATTTTAAAATCAGATGGTTCTTGAGAAAGGGCCATTTTAGCAGCGCGATCTGCTTTTTCGTTACCTTTAATACCAATGTGGCTAGGTAACCAACAGTATATTATATTGTGGGAGACACTCAGCTCGGTATTTTTTACGAGTATGTTTTTCAATAATGGGTTCTCCAGTTTTCTATTGTGTAGTGACTGGAGTACTGATAGCGAGTCGGAGAAGATGATACTGTTTAAAATACGGTTCTTTTCTATATGTTGCAGAGCAAGGTCTATTGCTCTGATTTCGGCTGTAAAAATTGATGCTCCATTTGGTAAGCGAACTTGCGTTGTGTGATTTCCACAAACAAAGGCTGCAGCAGCCTTTTCCTCATCCTTTGATCCATCAGTGTAAATTCTGGTGTAGTTTTTAAATTCGGAGAGGAGTTCATGGTAGGAGTTGTGGAAGATAGAAGGGTTTGTTTCGGATTTTTTTCCATCGTGTAGCGTAAAACGTACTTTTGGTTGTTTAATTAGCCAGGGTGGTGTTTCGGAGATGGATGTTTTCTGAATTTTTGAAAGAGCTATATTTGTAGTGTCAAGGCTGGATGATATTCTAATGCCAAAGGAAGGTATGGCGTTTGGTTTATTTTCGTATAAAGTTTTGTATTTGGGTTGAAAAACAGCCGAAAAAGCAGGATTCAGAGGGTTTGATTTTAATTTGAGAGCATACTGTGCTGAAAGCATTTCTCTACGATGCGATAACGGTGGTTCATTCGCCTCAGCTAGAAGGCTTTCAAACGGGGATGTTTTAAATGCTCCCAGAGCCAGTCTTATTCCCTGATGATGAATTGGATCAAGCATTTTAAGATACGATTTTCTGGCAGAACCATACACAACGCAACCATAGTCTAGTTTGGAGCGAATAAACGTTCTATATAAATTCAGGATGACTTTTCTATCAGCACCCCAGTCAGTGTGTGCTACTACTTTAAGTAGGTCAAGTGCTTTTAAGCATTTGGCTTTCAAGTTTTTTAGGTGTGGAATAAAGGTCAGTTTTCTGTCAAAGATAATACCCAAAAATTTTGTTTCCTCAACAACTGGAATAGGTGTTCCGTCCAGCGTGAGTTCAGGTTCATCGTGGTGTCGTCGTAATTGACAGAAATGCATACATACCGTTTTTGATTTCGAGAATTTGAAACCGTTCGTACTAGCCCAATTTTGAATCTTGTTGATATTTTGCTGTAGTTGTCTTTCAATTGTATGCATGTGCTTTGACCGATAACATATGAGAAAATCATCAACATATAGTGAGCAATCCACACCAGGAGTCAAACACTTGGTGATGTTATTAATTTTAATATTGAAAAGTGTCACAGATAAAATACTGCCCTGGGGCACACCCATCTCTTGCTCGTGCAAATCTGAGAGAGTACAGCCCACTCGTACCTTGAATTCTCTGTCGGAGAGAAAGTTGGATATGAAAGAGGGCAGACGGCCTTTAAGACCTAGATCGTGCAGGTCTTTTAGTATCCCGTACTTCCATGTTGTGTCATAGGCCTTTTCTAAATCAAAGAAAACCGCTACTAAATGTTCTTTCTTGATAAATGCATCGCGAATGAATGTTTCTAGTCTAACCAGATGATCGTTGGTGCTCCGTCCATAACGAAAGCCACTTTGGAAAGGAGATATTAAATTGTTAGTTTCCAGGTACCATACAAGCCGAGAATTGATCATTCGTTCCATTGTTTTGCACATGCAGCTTGTGAGTGCAATAGGTCGATAGTTGGTAGGATCTTCACTATCTTTACCGGGTTTGGGAACTGGTATTACTGTTGCTTCTTTCCATATTTTAGGTAGGTTACCAGTAATCCATAAATCATTGAAGAGTTTTAAAAGAGATGTTAAAGATGATTCTGGAAGATGTTTTAAAAACTGGTAATGTATTTTGTCAGGCCCAGCGGAAGTATCATGGGCCTTGTCTAAAGCCTCCATAAGTTCTGATAGTGAAAACAGCTGGTTGTAGCTTTCCGAGTTGTTGGATGTGAATTTTAAACGTGACTTTTCTTTTTGAGTTTTCAATTTTTGGAAGGCTTCGGAATAATTAGATGATGACGAATTTTTAGAGAATGTATCAGCAAGAACATTTGCTATGTCACGTTTTGAGCTAAGATTGTTATTGTTCACTTTTAGATGTCGGAAAGAATTGTGTTTTCTCTTTCCGTTTATTTTGCGGATCGTGTCCCAAACTTTCTTAATTGAGGAACGAGAGTTTAAAGAGGAAACATATTTCATCCATGATGCTCGTTTACTTTCTTTGATTGTGCGGCGAGCTTTGGCCCGGAGAATACGATATTTACTTAAATTCTCGGGCGTCGGATGATTGTTAAATTTTTTCAAGGCTTCTCGGCGTTGCCGTATGGCTTCCTTACATTCCTTAGTGAGCCAAGGTTTTAGGGTTCTTTTACAGTTTGCTGAGGACTTGGGGATAGATTCTTCTGCAATGTCGGTTAAAATAGATGTAAAATGCTGAATGGGGTCGTTAACATTGAAAACTGCATCCTCATTCAGCCTGGTTTTACAGAGTGTTTCGAATTTGGCCCAGTCGGCCTTCTTTAAATTCCATTGTGGAATTACTTCATCAATTGTAGAGTTATGATTTACAAGGGAGATTTGGAAGTGATCGCTGCTGTGAAGGTCATCAGCGACCTTCCATTCATAGTCCAAAAGCAGCGAAGGAGAACAAATTGTCAAATCGATGCATGTGTATGTACCCGTGCCTGGGTGTAAATATGTAGGTGTTTTGGTATTATATAGACACAGATCGTGTCTAGAAATAAAGTCTTCAACTTTGTGACCTCTGTCACTTACATGATTCGATCCCCATAAAATGTTATGGGCATTAAAATCCCCGAGTAAAACAAAGGGTGCGGGAAGCTGTTGAACAAGATTATCGAGTTCGTTTGGTACTAGGTTAGTGTTTGGTGGTAAATAAATAGAGCAAAATGTAATCACTCGATGTAGAGTGACGCTTACAGCAATGGCTTGTAAATTGGTGTTTAAAGTAATGAAACTATGAGGAGCTCTGTTGTTCACAATAACAGAAACTCCTCCTGATGCCCTGTCAACATTTGGAGAGCAGGTGTTAAACAGGGAGTAGCTTTTAAATGTGATATTGTCTGTATCTTTCAAGAAGGTTTCTTGAAGGCATAGTACCGCAGGATCATGTTCGTTTAAAAGCAGGAGAATATCATTGTAATTTGCTTTAAGTCCTCGACAATTCCATTGTATGATAGTGTTTTTCATTATAAATTTAAATTAAAGATTGTGGAACTAGGTTAGACCTTTCGCAGACGGAATTTGTTTTGTTATTTCTCTGGAGGAAGTACGGGGGTGAATTTTTTGTTTGTAGGTCTGGAGTTCCCTTAGGCGCATGGAGCAGATTCTTCTGCATCCATGCTCTCGATGTCTCCAAACCTGTTATAAAGTTTGATGGGGTCATCTGACCCCTTTTGTTGCCTGTTTCCGTGAGATTTTTTATTCTTTGGTGATTTAGGTTGTTGGGTATTATTAAATGTAGTCTGAGTAGATGCCGTGTTTTTCTGTGCTTGGTAATGGGGGGTGTTTGAATTTGGTGTTGAATCGGGTGCTTCTGTTTGTGTTTGAGCGTCCTTCGTTGTTTTAGGATTGCTCTTCACTACAGTGGTGTAAATTCTGGTGTAGTTTTTAAATTCGGTGAGGAGTTCATGGTAAGAGTTGTGGACGATAGAAGGGTTTGTTTCGGATTTTTTTCCATCGTGTAGCGTAAAACGTACTTTTGGTTGTTTAATTAGCCAGGGTGGTGTTTCGGAGATGGATGTTTTCTGAATTTTTGAAAGATCTATATTTGTAGTGTCAAGGCTGGATGATATTCTAATGCCAAAGGAAGGTATGGCGTTTGGTTTATTTTCGTATAAAGTTTTTTATTTGGGTTGAAAAACAGCCGAAAAAGCAGGATTCAGAGGGTTTGATTTTAATTTGAGAGCATACTGTGCTGAAAGCATTTCTCTACGATGCGATAACGGTGGTTCATTCGCCTCAGCTAGAAGGCTTTCACACGGGGATGTTTTAAATGCTCCCAGAGCCAGTCTTATTCCCTGATGATGAATTGGATCAAGCATTTTAAGATACGATTTTCTGGCAGAACCATACACAACGCAACCATAGTCTAGTTTGGAGCGAATAAACTTTCTATATAAATTCAGGATGACTTTTCTATCAGCACCCCAGTCAGTGTGTGCTACTACTTTAAGTAGGTCAAGTGCTTTTAAGCATTTGGCTTTCAAGTTTTTTAGGTGTG